>CM034147.1:694888987-695488987 GCA_019776745.2 Taxus chinensis
GACACATAATACCTAACAAACAACATAAACTGCCTCAAGTGTTTCTCTCTCCTCTTTTTCTTAGGTTTATTGATATTTTTTGTGTTCTTTATGTCATATTTTTCAAATTTTTAATCTTTTTCCACTATAGAGTCCTAATTAGAATTCAAGATAACAATTTGAGTTGAATCTTGTGCCTACAAATGGGTCCACAAACATTTTATTAATATCAAATAAGATAAAATACAGAAGGGTGCCTAAATGCCGTTAACCCTTAACTGTCAGAGGTCTATTTGCAATCAAAGAAGCATTTGGTAACAAGAGGGTTGTATTCCCCCAGTTGAAATGAGGAATCCTACTTTATCAGTTATGACACATGTAATTTAACAAGGGAATATCTTATTTCAGTGAAGGTTCCTTGTTGCCTGCATGTACCAAAAACTACCAAGTGTCAATAAAATGTCAAAAATACATAATACAAAATTTAGAATAGCTAAAGCAAGGCCTTCCATTGATAAGTAAAGGAAGAAGAAACATTTATTACCGAGGTCAGTGGAAGCAACACAATCTTCAACATGAGCAACAAGGCCCAACTTGCATTGGTTCATCCGCATAATGAGCACAATGTAGCCATAAGCAGCATGTTGTATATAGCATGAAAGGAAATGATATTTTGTAAAATATAAGTTGTATATATCTGGTCAGCAAAAAGTAACGAAATTTTTATCCAACCGTGTAAAAAATAATGAGAAAGATATCAACATTTGTATTGCTAATCTGCAAATTAATAAGATGCAAAGTGTCATAATTTTTTCGATATTTAAGGTAGAGATATCGATATTTATGTTGAAACTTTTTAAGTTATAAATGTTGATATTTGTATAATTCAATTGTTACCAATTAAAAGAAAGTAACCAACCTCAAAATAGAGTTTGGAATGAGTAAGAGACCAGTCAAGAACAAAACCACCCTTAATAAAAGACCAACAACCATTTCTAGCTATGACATGTCTTGAATTATGAATGGTTTACCATCCATGGAGACAATAGATTTCACTAAGGCAGATTCTGCAACTCCCCTGATCTATACCCATGTTGAACATTCAACTCCTTGTTAATTTACATTTTGTATATTGGCAATAGAACATATTAATAGTTAGATGTGCCCAAACATTACAGATGTTTACACGGTCAATTTTTTAATTATAAAATCAAAATTTCAACCTTACAAGATTGTGTATCAAAAGACTGCATGCAAACTATTTGACAAAATATTTCAATGAAATTCAATCTTAACTTGTGGCCACCTTCTTGCTTCAGGAAGAATGGATCATTGGATCTTAGTAGAGAAGAGAGGGAAATGGGAGATCATTGTGGCCAAACAACCTTTCAATCATTTAGGAAAAATATCAGGCAAGTTTCAATTAAGAACTAATTTCAGGACAACTAGAGTCAAATGGAAAAATACAAGATGGACCATCTAAACCAAATGAGGTACAAACAAAACGATTTCAAAAAAGGCCAAAGAAGGCATTTTTGCGGGCTTGCGGCATAACCAATTTTTTTGTTTTCAAGGATAAAGGAAAGGAGAACAAGAAAAATCTAATGCAATCATTAGTTAAATATTACTTGGTTTGTACTAAGTCATTTGCAAATTCAAATAAAAATAATTCCTACATTTTGTTTAACAAATCCATACATGAAGGCGTGTTTATGCATGCACATACCGTGCCAAATTTGAAGAAATACATGGCATGGTTTTCATTAATTCTTTCAAATACTATTTTCTTTGAAGGTGATATCTCAAATGTAGAGATTAAACATATTAAAGACATGACTCGTATGGATGACGAAAAGAAAGAAGTTAGAGACGCTACTAGGGAACCTTTAATACAAACTAATGACATTGGGATCATATTAGAAGATTTGGATTTGTAGTGTCCAATGTCGGGGGAAAAAATTGCAGAGTTAACTTCTTACAAAGCAAATGACATATAACAAAATCCATCAGATTATGATATTTGTATGTAAGCATTTAAATTTCAGTACTTGTAATCAATAACAAGCAAGCCTATCAATCTACTAACCTAGAATTTGCAGCTGTCATAAGAGTTGTCATTGCTGGAGGAGGGTGAAGCCAGATGAGGTTTACACAACGCATCCTGCATGGCATTTCCAAACCAAAAGAAGAATCACATTAACAAAAGGGAAACCTATAGTTTTTTTGCTACTTTCACAACTACCCACCTTGAAAATAACAAACCTAGATCAAATTCTCAACGAAAAAGGAAATACTAAACCCAGATTCTAAGTTGTAAGAATCAGGCTATGCCCTAAAATCAATCTTTCTGACCCTCAAGCGGACATATTAAAGGATACTTCCCTTCGTCAAAATGAAGAGCCACCACGACTGCACGCCAACATTGAATCAATTATTTTATATAGGAATAGTGTGCACAAGGGTAGGAATATATTTGAATATTTTACATAAAAATTCATCCAAACTATGCATTCATTTCATGAAATATTTTTGTTGATATGTTTAAATAATGCAACATACTATGTAGTGGGTTAAGATATGAAACTTTGATTTGTTTTATCAGAGCGATTTGGAATGTAAATAATTTTTCCAATAAATATCTCGTGATAAAGCAGAAACCATTAAAATGTCATTGGATTAGCAAACACTACCACTCAAACAAGTGAACCAAAATTTGTCAGTGCATGCACACGGTTTCCAAGACATATCCGGTTCAAATCCCCACATGCTGATCCAGGCAGCAATTCTAGTGGCGCAACTTCCAGGGACCATAACTTTTGCACCGTAGCTCCGATTGACTCCGTTCAAAAGGCAACGGAAAGCTTGGAATGCGTAGAATGTGATGAGAAGATGCTGAACTTTGTTCAGCAATGTTTGACCCCCGATATCCACGTTTAAGGGGCCCAAATTGTGATTTTTGTACTGCTGTCTAAAAATAGTAAATTCTAAAAATAGTATGTTTCGCAAAATTAGTGCACATGTAAGTCTTGGAAGATGAAACACCTCGTCTTCCTCGAGACTGGTGACCTTCCACATCTTTCTAGGTGTCCTTTCGTATTTATAAAATTATTATAAATACATATGTAACCGGAAGAAGAGATAGACATCTCTTGGCAGAGATAATTGATGTATTTTGAAGTCTTTGAGTAATTTACATCTCTTTTCAGAGATAGTTGTTTAGCAATTCATTTGGCACATTTGTTAATCTGTTCCTTAAGTCTGAAACCCCTCGGTTTTGGATCACATGCCTAGTTTGTTATGAATAAAAAAATGATATTACAATTTGTGAATAACACACAAAGTTAGGGGAGAGTAATGAATTTTTTCCTGTCAAAATCAAAAATCATGTTCTAAAACAAAGTCAACCACAGATGTCCATATCAACAAGATAAGAGAGAGTGGGTGTATTTGTGAGTTATTATTGTTAACCTATTATAAAACACAGTACGTCATTTATCATGATTCATAAGGAATCCAATCTGAATAAAATTTGGTCAGCTAGAAATACAGAGAGAGTTTGTAATCTTGATCTTGAATTATGCACATGACAAATCTAATTGCATGGTTTGGATTAGAGATATAAAAGATAACGTAAATATGCTTCCATGAAATGCCTGAGAAAGGGTGGCAATCATCAAACACCAACCCCATTATCATCAACGTGAAGGTGTACATTCTAGGGAAAGGGTGCTGGAGCATGTATTAACAAATTTCAAAGATGAAATCTAGGAGGTCCAATTTCACAAGGAGGTCATGAAGTTGATTAATCAGCATGAAATTATAATTTGCTTCCTAGCTCTTCAAAAACTTAGCAATATCAAATTAACGATTGTTTAGTCATTATATAGGTTTGTTTTATATAATAGTCTTTGGCACGTTTGTGATTAGACAAGGTACTCCATGATTTATAAATTAATTAAGTGCCTGCAAACGTTTTGAATTCCTCGGCTCTAACAATATACTCCACCACATGTTAATGTATGGAATCAAATGAAACATAAATAACATAAAAATCAATAGAAGCACTACAACTAGAATGATTTATTTCTATATACCCTTTTTATCTCGATAGTTAGCTTGTGATATTGGTAAAGCAAGGGGCTGCTGCTGATACATTGTTATCACAGTTGTTAAATTGAGATACATACTGGTCAAAAGTGTCAAAACAAAGCAATCCCTAAAGTGATGGTGTTGATGGCTATGGTAACCCAAACATAACAATGAAGGAAGATTACGGTAAACAATTGACATGACCTCTGTGATGTACAAAGTGGAGTGGTTTCAACCATTACCTCAATGTGCACCTATGACTATTCAAAGAAAGAAGGCAAATAGGTATGAAGAACTCAAAAGCACATCATATGGTTAAGCCGACAGACCTAAGCATAGAAGCTGATAAGCTCAAGCAAGAAGTCAAGACTTGTGGATATTGAGTGAGGTGACATCAAAACATAGCTCGTGCAAACAAGGTAAATGAAGAAAAAGCTTGACATATGGAGGAGGCTTGTGAAAGTAGGTACACAGAGCCGAGGTGTATAAGTCCTATTTCCAAATAAAGCAAAGAGGATTTACAAAATATCAATAAGATGTGTTTTACCATGAGATGATATTGCTAGTGGTAAAGGTATTTTCATGAGGATCCGACAACCCAGAGAAATGAGAAATTGGACACACAAGCTGACTCTTATATCAAGACCATGCTAAACAGACAATGAAAATATGAAGCCTGCATTAAACAAAAAAGAACCGGCAGTGATGCTTGTGCAATAAGTGATAAAGATGAGCCATCCTGAATGGATATTGACACATATGTGGAAGGGTATCCAGATTTCCATGACTATTTAAACCCATCGATTGAACAAAAGACAACCTTACAAATAACGAGACTTAAACCTTAGACTCATAGAGATAAATGAAGTGATAAAAATGTAGCTACAATGTTGGGAAGATCAATGTAAAAAGCTTAATCCAAAGATAATTCGATCAAAATCATGTATTATTGGTGCTAAATTGAATGGACTCAACAAGTGATTATATGTACACAGCAAGTTAGTTCAAGGTGAATGACCTAAACAACTCTTATATGATATACTCTGCTACATTAATAAAAATAAAAACCCCCAAAATACAGACCATAACCAAATTTAAGAGAAAGGGTGTAGCTTACCGTGCAACAACATGGTCCATCTCCTCGAAGAAATTATCCTCCCCAGCCCCGAATTGCATTTGCTTGAAAGTTTCTAAAGCCTGTTCAACAAATCTATTTTGTGCATAGCCTGCAATCATTTCTATCTTTGGGAACACATTTCATTGAGGCATTCTGTCAAATAGTTCAAGTGTTGTTTAATGCTTCCACATTTTGCATGACATATCTACCAGAGCATGTTGGAACCAAAACCTGCTGTTGAAAGTCCATTCTCCTGTTCCAACCTTTATACTTTGGTGGGTTTCCACAACCTATGTTCCAAAAGATCTTTTTTTGGCACATGCTGATAAGCATGCTGGCAAAAGTTGTGGAATCTGGTCACATTTCACATATGCCAATGTGTACACTTTGCTGATAAAATGGAAATGCTACGAAAGTCTTATCGACATCCTCTAATTTGGTGCAATAGTCCTGCCAACAATGGCATTACTATGATACCACATTTCTTTGATAGATTCTAGTCAAACAGATCACCTAAATGTGGAGACATATACACATTCTCAAGCCAAGTATCCTACTATCACCATCTGGGGTTAAACACAACATCCAATACCAATTATGTATTGCAGTCAAACACTTCACGAGCTTTGTCCAGGAAAAAAAATAGGGAATACCACTTTGGTGTTAATAGGGTAAGATGACAATTACTCGAGCATCTGGCTTCAATTTCCCTAAACTTGTTGAGCTTTGACTGAATTTTCACCATCCTGTTTTAGAAACATCACATTTTGCACAGGCTGTAAGTTCTCCACCAAAAATACAACTGATCGGGTTTCCAACCAAGGCTTCTTGTAAACGGTGAAAGATGCCTCTGACGTAGCCTAAGTATGGTCCAATTTGATAGATTACAACTGTAGATCCTCAGACAATCGATTATGCCCTCAACATTTTTATCTATTGGAGGACTAAACCAAACGGAAATTGCATAGGTTCACAGTGCGTGACATGCACACTTTTTACATCTGCAGGTATGGATCACACACACACACAGCTATTCTGTACACACACACATTATTCACACATTTCACAGATCACACACACTTGACACACACATTATGCTGAAGGTGTCATTCCAAAGCCATCTCTAGAGGGGGTTCCAGGGGTAGCGCAGTTTGAGAACACTGCAGATTTATGAGGGCTCAACCTTCATTGGATCGTCTGTCATGTGCAAAAATTCCCATTAGTGTTCACTTCTAAACAACTTGCAAGGTCATCAGCGGTGTGATTTATGATGAAGCAAATCAAAATCCAATTCTGTCTATATACCTCGACCCATCTGGATACACATATCTTCTGCACGCTGCAAAACCAAGTACTTTTTATGTCAGTGCGTCCAAATTCATGGTCCCAATTTACTTCCATATATTCTGATGCAGTGAAAGTTAAGATCAATCATTCAATTGGCAATCACCATATGTTGCATTCCGGAGCATCGACGAACAGAGCAGGGTGTTCCATCATAGGCATTATTGGGCGGGAAGATTCATGAACCAAACATTATTAATGAAATGATCGAAGCCGAGCTGATATGATGTTAACCAGATCCATCAGGTGTTGGAAACAATGCAGGCGTCGGAGAGTTAACGGAGATGAGCGGGTGATGGAGGAGATTAGCCCCCGTTAGCTGGGCATTAGGAGTGGCAGTCTACGCTGAACGTACCGGCAAGATACGTTTGGCGGTAAGGGAGAGGAGCCAGTACTTGTGCACCCCAACTTGAGAGGGTGTACAACACACATTTACCTAGATCAAATTTTGAAAAAAAAAATACCCTTTAAAAGATTTTTTTTTTCTTAATCTAAATTTTTTTTTGAGCATTTTTATTTTACTGGAAAGTGGTTTTTAAATGGATTTAAATCAAGTAGTTTTTCATACAAAGGAAAAAAGGGTGGACCATTAGTAGGGCATTATGTCATGCATTTTTTTCCACTTATGTGGCATCATGTGATTGGGTGATTTTTTGATGTGATTTGATGTGACACATTTTATTAGCTACTTTTATTTCAAATGTTGAATGAAAAATGTACATGTACTAGTCACCTCACTTCACAAATACCCTCACCATTATTGTGTCCATGCTCCACTATTGGCTCCTCTCCCCTAGTAGAAACTGATGAATTGCGTGGGAGGCTTGCAACATCCTCATTTTTTTGCAAAACAAAGGAATATTTTCATCTATACATCGATTGAAATTTTTAGGAAGCCAATTCAAAATAATTCCAACATTTCCATGTCTTATGTATAACCTCACACATTAGAAACACTCATGTGAGCATCCAGTTAACATGTCCAAAAATATTCAAGAGGTTCAAGAGGGTTCTCTTTCTAAAACTCAGAGATTGAAAAAAGAATGTTAATGTTCGAAAAAAGAGTTGTAATCTATGTACTGAGAATAAATAAAAATAATTATAAATCGCTAGATACTGTTGTGCATTTTTTGAAGCTGAATAAATAAAACAAGAAGCATATCTTTTGTATCAACAATTCTTATTCCCAATAGAGTTTTTGTATGTAAAAAATTTTCATGTGGTTAAGCAGTTCACAGATTCAACTTATTTTCTCTGTAAATGCTCGAGTAGCCACTCATGAAGATGATGTCCTTTTAATTTGTTACCTGAGGACGTAATAGCTGTTGTCAAATTGACATTATCTTTTGCATTCTGCAGGTACCTCCAGTAAAGGAACACAAATCAAATTCAAATATTATAACACGCAACAAAAGGTGCGTACAAAGACAGATATTTTATGCCTTTGCATTTTTTTTATGCAGATAAAAAAGTGTAAAATTCTGAATGGAGAATCGCAAAAGAAAGCGCAATCAACCATGTCCGCAAACTATAAGCGTAGAACAATACCAGAAAACAAATAGACCGTACCATAATACAATCGATGACACTCTAGCAAAACACGATCTTCTTCGACCTCAATCATACTACTATGAGAATGGGGGATTGCCTATTTGACACATTTCAAATGCTACTTCATTTTCGATACACATCTTTAGAATTAAGGAATGGAATTATTGACCATTTCTTGATTTTCCTAGAAAAGGGTGACCCAAATGCTCTTCAATCATACCAACTTGAACTAGATACAAATGAGTTGTTCAAATTGCATGGTGTAAATGACATGGACACATATTTCCTGAAAATGCGACTCTCAGCATCACCAGAATCAATTGAGCAAGAGCATGGACTTTGGGACGATAATTTTTGTATAAACTGGCTATCACGATGGCTAAACTTAGAAATACATGTTTGGTCATTGTCAAGAAGAACTAAGTACCTTCAATTCAATCAACAACCAACTAGTTATTTCGTATTCCATTTTATTCAACAACAACAATCCAATCTTCAGGCATTACGAACCTTTATTTTGTAAAAAACACTACCACACTTATCGTCCACTTTCAAGTCATATCCTATCGACAACTTGCAACAACCTTGAAGGACATTGGCAACGCATCGTATGTGCAATACACACACGTGGACTAGATAGAATAAATACGAGTACATTTGACTGTGGCGAAAGCCTATTTGCTTCGGTCTGTGAATTGTCGCAAAAGGAGTTTGATGTGTAATGCATAAGGCGATATTTTGCACAACCTCTTTCCAATGTGATTTTTTCAAGAAACACAAATGTGCTTACATGGCTGCATATGTATTTATATTACAATTTAATAAAAAATACAGAAAAAATTGCCAATTGGTAAGCATATATAGTGAACTTGGCCTTGCCTTATCAACTAGGCAATATTGAGGGGAACAATCTATGCTTTGAATGGTTGTTCACATTGCTTAATGTAGAAATATGGATATGGCCTTTAGAAAAAATTCACATTTCTATTGTGTATTGCAACTGCATGCAACCATCATCAACATATAACATTATGCACTTTGACACGAGCACAAATCATGTTCACTATGCGCTGCTAGGTGAATGCAAAAAATATACATCTATACACACAAAACAAATAGAAAACAACATGGATTTTACTAAGATACCAACAATAAACATTTGACAAATAAAATGCATCATACAAAACCAAAATAAACAAACCACAAACCATATTATATGTGAACCACCACCTCAGAAAAAATCAAATCCAATGTACAATTTCCGTTACAAACAAATCTAAATTATCAGTGTGAAAATTGAAATTGAAAGCACCCCAAACTTTACAAAGCAAATTGCATGACTAACTAAGGAAGGCTAACACCATTGCCACCTCTAGTCAAGGCTCTAAGTCTAGGAATGTAACACTAAAGATAGAAGCTTAATGGAATGCTTAACTAACATGAATATAATTCAAAATCTAACTAATCATGCCTACTAATATGTTCAATTACCTAACATGGGCCTAAATAGACCTAAGAGGGCAATCAAATGGGTATGGTTACTACTCCAAATAAGGTGAAATGGCCTCTCCAAATGACTTAAAAAGTCACTTTAGATATCCATCTACTAACCCCATTGAAGACTTTAGGCAAGGATTGAGTTTGGCTATAAATCATATTTCTTATATGAGATGCAAATCAAAGCATGGTGTAAAGTATTAAGGTATGAGGTGAATCCTTTTTATAGTTTTCCATTTGGGGAAAACTTGTATTTTGGTGTATGTGGGACTAAAAGCCCAAATTAGATTAGAATTGCTAATCATGATTAAGCTTTGCTAATCACAATTAGTGAATTACCAAGTGATTAAGATGTGTGGAGCCTTAATCAACCGCTTAGGGTCAACTAGGAGGCTAGGATAAGCTTTTGAAGCTTGCTGAGATGTTGTGGAGAGAAGTGGGGTGATTTTGAGTGGTTGGAAGAGGGGTTTGAGCCAATAGTAGGGTATATTGACCAAAACAAGGGCAAAATAGGCTTAATTAGCTAATAATCGCTAATTGTCTGTTTTGAAGAGGATTTTGACTTATGATTCGTCGTAAAGTGGCATCCTGAATGTGAAAGAGGTTTGGTAACTAACAAAATGTTGTTAATTGACCAAAGTGGTAAGAAACGTTAGTTAATTAGTAGAAATCATTAATTATAACGAAATTGGTAAGAATGAGAGTGATTTGTGTGCGTTTGGCAATAAGATTGTAAAAGCAGAATTTAGGTGTCTACATTTGCCCCTGTTCTGAGGTGAAGTTAGTGACTTCACTTCAAATATAGTAGACAAGCATAAACAGGTAAATTTTTGAAGAAAAATTAGTAGGATGAAGGATGCCCCCTTGAGTGTTGATGGGGTGATAGAAGAAGTCAATCGACGATCGAAAATATGATCGAAATGGATAGAAGAAATAGGATAGAATGAGCGCAAAACCTTGTGGGTATTTAGAAGGAATAAGGATAGGGATAAACATGGTTGTTTATTGCCCCAGGTGATTTGGAAGAAAAATTAGTAGTGATAATAAATGATAATGGAAAATAGAAATGATGGAAAAGGAATGATAATAGAGAATATAGGACAAGCCCAATCTTTACATCCAACCTTTCAATAAGCAACTTTGTTGTATCATTTTACCCCTAGATCTACATCATCGGCCTTTATTGAAATAAACAAAAGTGTAAGATAACATGAAAAGCTAAATTACTAACATTTGTTCATTGCTACGTAACTCCATGCAACATACATAATGCAATGCAATACGAGAAAGTATAAAACGATGTTTAACTCAATGCAACATACATAATGCAATGCAATATGAGAAAGTAAACCAGCTAACCTAATAGAGAAACCAGTACAATCATACATACTTAAACAAACAACGTTTAAGACAGTTGCACCAATGTTTTTGTTATCAAGTTGCAGTTCCCAAATGTTCGTGTTGTAACGACAAGGGTTAAAAATGGTACCCCAAGAAAGGATACATGCGAGGGGAATAACGGAGGACACAAGTAGTCCCATGGAAAATCTTTCGTGCACTATGAAACAGTCTCTGGCAACTCATTGTTGCACGGGAGTACCGACATAACATGCAGCCTAGCTTTTGTTAATGGAGGTAGATCACGATGATCCGCAAGTCGTTTGAGACCAGAACAAGCAAGAACCTTAGAAAGATGTTTTGTAGGACAAATTTCGATGTTTGAGGACAATGTTTAACACAGGCTTCAAGTGCGTGTATGTTGTTTACCATTTTTTAAAATTTTAAATTTTTACAATTTTTTGGATTTTTAATGATTTTACCAAATTTTGTTTTTGGGTTTTTTGAAAAAAATTTTTTTATATTGTTTTAAATTTTTGAATTTTTAGGAAGAAGATATTGTAGAAGAAATAACGAAGTCGTGAGTTAAAAGTCAATGCTAAATAGCCCCATGTAGTAGAAAAGGTTCTGGGAAGCAAAACATGCCCCAACATAGCAAAAACGGGTGCGAAAATAATTATTTATTTAAAATAATCATCACAGTGAGTTGTAGAAGAATGTAGAAGAACCACGACGGCTCCAGGATGCCTCAAGGGTGAGAAACACGTCACGGGAGGTAAAAATGGGTATATAAGCCATCACAGTCAATTCATTTACCACATTCACTCACCATTTTACTGTTGATTTGAGCTTTGACCTACGAGAAGAAATGACAAGGGTGTAGAAACCAGAGACACTGTGTTGATCACGTGAGAGACTACATGAGGCTCCCAGTGGATGGACCACATGTACACAAAGCTCCCCTTTTTACCCTGGCTTTTTAAAGTATTCAATTTTTGGTTAAAATGTATTTTTTAGGGTAAAACTAGGGCAAAATTGGGGGGGGGGGGGGGGTGTGGGAGGGGGGAGGGGGCGGGCGCCTATGCCAACGCTTGCATGGGCGCATATGTGTTAGTGCAAAGATAAGTGCACCTATGTAATTCATTGTTTTCCTTTATTTTATAATTTTTGCTTGTTGCGGAGGCGCGTATGTGCTGATGCAAATAGGGGTGCGCCTATGCACCATTTAGCTAGGGTTTACGTGGGCACGCTTGTACTGGTGCACAAAGGGGTGCGCCCATGTAAATATTCTCTTTTTTTTCCTTTTTTGGTTTTTCCACTGGAGCGTGAGCATGCATGTGATGGTGCACAAGTGTATGTGCCTACGTAAAATTGTGTGTGTCGACGCACTGAGGGGTTTTTAGGAGAAAGGAGAATGCGCCTACACATTGAGGAGTGTGCTGGTGTAATAAAGAGTGTGTTGGCATAATGGGTGTGCCTATGCACTAGGGGGTGTGTTGGTGCACTCAAGGGTGCTGCCTATGCACAAAAGGCATTTTAAAATTTCCGTTAGAAGAAAAAGAAGGTTTTTGGAAACCCTGAATGGTAAAAAAATGAATTATAAGCAAAATAGAAGAATTTGATGGAAGAATAGAAAATTTAGATGATAGAATAGTAGAATAAGATCATAATAAATGACCTGATTGGTTCCGCAGGCAGATTTGGACGTGTTAGAGTCACGGGAGTGACAGGGGCGACTCCTAGGCCTACAAGGCGACATTTAGCCAACACGACCAAATTTTCTTGGAGATCACCCTAGAGGTGACTAGTTTATCTTACATGGCCCATATGCCACAGATTACCTTAGATCACAGCTTGCTCACATGCCTTAGCTGAGAGGTGGTGGAGTGAGAGCCAAACCTTCCAACTGCCTACTGGTGAGATGAGTATTACACTGGAGGATGTATGGCGGATCCTACGAGTTCCTATCTAGGGTCACCCTATGATTACCTACGATGGTCGTCAGGACCGTATTCAGCGATGGATAGCCAAGCTGTTTGGAGTGACAGACATACCCTGTCAGGGTATGACAGTCTTGATTAGGAGGTGTATGAATCATTAGCGGCTGGGATGGGTACCTGTATTCCTATTAGCTCTTATCAGTGGCATATTGTTACTTGACAAGACTGGTGCACAATTCCCTTTGGGTCTCATTGGAGTGATTCACAGCCTACTTTAGGGAGAGGTGTACTGTTGGGGTCAGTGTATACTAGCTCATTTATACTCTTATTTGCACTTGATAGCCTATCATGGACAGAGGTTAGTGGGTCCTACCACTTTATTACAGATCTGGGCTTGGGATCACATTGTGATTGGATGTCCTTTAGGATCATTGAGAGCTCAGGTTCTTGGGAGAGCCATCTGTCATGAGCTGGGTTCCGGATAGGGATGATATTTGCAGCCACAAGGGAGACAAAAATTACTACAGGAGAGAGTTTGATGAGGTACAACCCTCACATGATCACATGGTGGCCCTACAGGTTATACCAGTGGCCTCAAGATGTTGTTGAGTTGAGCACTGTTGCCATGGATCATTTCATTCTTGGGAGCAGGAACTACATCTTGGAGTGGTATAGAGTGGACAGGGTCCAAGCGCTAATTTGGTCTCATCCAGGGGATTCTTGGTGATGAGATGTGGTATGCATGTCGATTCAGTGAGGTCTTCCACATGGGGCCTCGATATCAGGTTGGGTTGAGTGCACACTAGCTTTTTACAGGTGGTTCCACAGCCTTGGGTATAACGGGCATAAATAGTGGATCCAGGGACGACCCCAAATTATACAACGTGATTTGCAACAGTGCTGCCATGTAGATTGACTATACCACAAGAGGTATTGGGACGTAGCAACATATGGGGGCCTAGGTCCCAGATCCTAGGGCATAGGCACAAGCTTAGGTACAAGTAGATCCACAGAGAGGACCACATATAGGGGCACCAGCGCAGCAGGTACTTAGTCCAATAGCAGGTCTTAGTACAACAACATGTAGTGGTGCTGGCCAAAATTGTTGGCACCTACGGATGCCCCGTTAGGTTCCATTGCGGGCACCATTGCAGGCACCACTGTCACCTCCTCATGTGAGTCCACGTCATATTCCACCAGGAGGTGGAGGAGATGGTGGAGGTGGTGAGAAGATGGAGGAGGATATTCAAGATGTACATGCTAGAGGGTAGGTGGTTTCCTTATAACAAACAAATATAACAGGTGACAGCCTTACAGCTCTAGATGATAGTTGAGAGGGACCAGACTATTACTAAGAAAGACTAGGCTATCACATATGGGGATCAACTTAAGATAGAGCGAGATCAGGTCAAGCACAGAGAGATTACAGGCTATGACAGAGCGAGATTAGGTGATTGCACAGATGGTCTATAGTTGTAGGTAGAGAGGGATCATGTTATAATAGAGAGGGATAAGGTTGTAGCAGATAGGACCCAGTTACAGATAAATCTAGGAAGTGCGAGAGAAGAGCATTGGTGTCCCCGAGATTTCACCCTTGAGATCTGGGACCTACCCCTTTTGAATTTTTTGTTCTTTTTATGTAGCAGGTCATGTTTTGTGTTTTTTTTTCCTGTAGTTGCTTGCATTTCCTCTAAGGTATCCCCAGAGAGTCATAAGAGCCACATTCACCAAATACCCATATGTTGAAGCTCACTCAATTTCTTCGCTAGCCCCTTTGTCTGAAAGTGTTTTATTTATTTTTATATCAAATAAATAAAGTTATTTTAAAAATAGATTGAGCTAAAATTGAAGGATTTGGGTTATATAAAGCACTTCACCCCATCATTATTACCACCCGAAGCATTCACCCCGGGGGGAGAATTTTTGCAAATCAGCTAATTGGAGAAAATTTTCAATCAATTGCCCACAACTTCTTTCGGGTTTTTTTTTTTTTAAATTTCTTTTTGTCTGTGTTTTTGGTTTTTCTTCATCGTTTTCATCTAGTAATCCCCCGTAGCCCTATTCATTCTTCCTGCCAGAGCTTTTCCCAATCCTAGGGTTTTGAAAAGTTATCCAGTGTTCTTAATTGCTAACTAATTCGTCTATAGGTGACCAAAGCTCAAGATTCCTTCAAGAGATTGCAAGAGGTTGTTTGGTCCAAAAAGGTGTAATAATGGATTTTGTGAAAATAAGTAAAACACTACCACAAATGCGTAGAGCTCGAGAAAATATGCACTTTTGGAAAAAAAAAATGGCACCTAAAACGGAGCCACAGAGTGAAAGTTATGACACTTATAAGTTTTTGTTGCTACATCTTCTCAGACCCTTTCCAAAAATGGAAAAAAATATTCTATACTTCTCGAAAATCCAAAAATGGAAAGAAATACAGTCTAGAGCAAAAACATGGTTTTTTCAAGGCTGACCCTCATCATCAAACTTCCACACAATTATCCAAAGATGAAGTTTTTATGCAAGTTGTGGTTTTTCATGCCTTTGTCTTCTTTTTTCAAACAACCTTCACTCTAAAAATCCACGCCATATTTTAAAGCGGCAATTCCACTTAACCAAATTGTGGTTTCTAGCAACAGAGTCCTCTATTTTTCACGCACAAGTTGGGAGGAGAAAATCACTTAAGTGAATTGTATGGATGTCTGGTGCCTTGTCTTCCTTTTGCAAAGCATCCTCTCCCCTCTAAATCCACATAATCCTCTTCCCTTGGAATCCACACAATTGTTGTAACTAAAAATCAAATCACTTAAGTGAATTATGTGGTTCCTAACAACCCAGTCTACTACCAAGTTGTGGATTTCCAACAAAGAGTCTCCTTGGATTTTAAATGCAATTTTTGAAAGCTTAGAAGAAACACATTTGGAAGCAAGTTGTGGTTCTTAGGGGGGCTTGTTTGCTAAGTTAAAATCTGCCCTCTCTTTGTAAAAATCAACATGCCAAAATTAGATCACCCACTCAAGCTAACTTTTTCATATTCCATGCATCCCATGAAAATGCATGTGAAGTATCCCAGTTATTCCCTCTAAAAGCCCATGTATGTTATTTCCAATCTCACAATTGAGCTCACATCAAGCCTACTTTTATTTGCTTTCACCAAGAGTGATTTTCATAATTTAGAAATGCTCATATGCAATTAAAAATAAAAAGGTGGTGAGTTTTTTCTGATTTTTTTTACGGAAAACATTTCACTAGTGCACATACTTGAGAAGAACTTCAAAAGCTTCAAGGATAAGAGGAGAATACAGGTCAGAGGCAAACACCCGCAAGAATATCACAGTCAGTTGCTTCTAGATCCAGTTTGGTGAGAATCAAAGGGAAGGATTCAACAACATATGGGAGAATAAAAAGCATCTCAGATTCAAGGCAGAGATATCATTCATGAGGCAAAAGTGCAATATAGGCTGGATCAATATGCAAAGTATGGAAGAAGAATGAAACGAAGAGTGTTGCAGCTGAAATAACTTCTTTTGTTGCTTCTTCTTTCTCTTATTTTCTCTGACAAAGCAATTGAGTAATCAATTAAATTTTAAGACTTAGTTAATTGGTTTGAAATTCGTTACTTCGAGTTACTAGAAAAATTCAATTACTTAGGAATAGGTGGAAGACATGCAGGGTATTGATTTAGTCTTCAGATGCATATCATGCAAAGAGGAACTCCATGAGATAGATTGCCAATTATTTCCTTTAGAGCTTCCACATGCGGGAATTCATCGTAAATTTACCTATTTGTATTTTCTCTCTATGCACTATAAATAGAGGAAGAGCCTATGGGTTAAAGGATCCACAACTTGTTTGATCAGAAACTTGCTTTAGCAAGAGCTTTTATAATTAGATCATTCTTGAGTTTTCAGACTTTCTGTTGGAAACCTTAGTGTGATTGCTGCGAAGGCTTGAGATTGAATAAAAGGTGGATTTTCTGGAGAACTTTGTGTCTTCAGTGCTTTGTTGATCACTTCTATTTAAGGTTTTAGATAAACTTTGTGTTATCTCAAATCTAGGTTAGAAGCTATTATTTTTCCTTGCTACTGAATGTTGTGAGTTTTATTTGTTTATTTAATTTATGTGGATGAGACCAAACTCTGATAACTATTAGTTGATTCAGCACATCTTCCTTTCTTCTTTCCCTATTTTATATTTTTCCCTCTTCTGCAAATAATTCTCAACACAATTGTTTACTTGTTGCAAAATTACCCAGCTATGGTTCACGAGTTATGGGAATTCAAGTAAAACCCCTAGAAATAGTTATTACGATTCACCCCTTACCAAATTGATAAACATCTTACGCGGGAGCCTCACCATTAAATGTGGGATATTTATCTCATGATTGCCTGGGTTTCAAGCTATGCATAAAATCTAGCCAACAAGTGTAGCGCGCTACAGCGGGAAGGCATTGCCTCAGGAGTATAGCTGATGATTGGGCACAATGCTACTATAGCAGGCGAGGCCACATACTATAGGATGCAGTATTATGTGGTCGTCCTGACCAAGCAAAGAGTTCATGAGTATAGCTAGATAGCAGGAAGCCTATCACGATCTAGATCCCATAGGCCATTGCGATCAACGCGATATGTACTTGGTACTTCAAGAAAACATGTTTCAGAGCAGGATGGGTTAGTTGAACATGGTGTAGCACCTTCTACACGTCCAACACCTTATATGCCCCCTGTCCTAGCGGTGGACCTAGACCAGGCAGTCCTGACGAGGGTGAGAGTCATGGTTGACTCTCTTATTGATGTACTAGATGTATTTTTTTTGTCTACCACCTCGATATGAAGGCATAATTTTGTATAGATGTCAATGTATTGTGTTTTTTATTATACCTCATGATGAAGGCACTTTTTTGTATAGATGGCCATGATGGCTCATTGTATCAGATGTACTCTTGAGACAACATTGTTTTATACACAAACATTTATTTTTTAATGATGTATGATGATTTGATGGATTACCGATGTATCACATTTTTTTTATGAGATATCATGCTTAATATTGTATGTTTTAGGTTTGTAGCACATGTTTGTTAGATGTATGAAATATCCTTAGTTGATGTCACATTGCATGTTGATGAGATACTTTGAGTAAAACATGTTTATATTTTTTATATTGGTGTGGGGGGATAGATTTTTGATCATGCGCAACCCTTCTTGCCCCATTGATGATATAGTATTTGATGATTAGTTTTAGCATACATGTTTGATGTAGACTTAGCATGTATTGATATATGATGTATAGATGTGATGGTTTATTTGATATGATGATGAGGTGAAAACAAAATGTACAAGTAAAAATAACAAGCACAAGGTAAGCAAATCTAATCAAAGCGACACCTATATCTACAAGTATGCAAGATAAAAAGAACTCAAAGCAATACACCACAGATTAAAATAACATTCAATCTAAGTAAGCAATGTGAATCCAAATTAAAGTACACAACACAAAAAAAACAATGCAACTAAAAACTATACAAACTAACAACTAAAAGTAAGCAGACTACTACCTTGTGTTTGTTGGACAATTTTGGGACGTTTTTCGTTATTTTTTGTCTTTATCTCTAAGACAATTTTCTATTGTTTTGGAGTTTTTTTACAAACCGTATTTGAATGTTATGATCTTTCTAACGAAAATATATGTATGTTTTGAGGTTTTCAAAAGTTATACAAATAGTTCTGATGTTTTCTAAACAATTTTCTGACGTGAACATGTATGGAAATGAAGAAATGTGGATGCCCCCAGTGTTAGATGGGATATACAAGGTTAGAATGCCACGTATTATGTGCCAGAAGTGATGTTGCAAAGTTTCCCCTAACGTGAGATGGGTTCATTTAAAGTTAAATTCTCCACATTCAAAAGGTTTGGACTAGTCGGATTAGGGAAAAGAGGAGTAGGCTCACAAGGGACTTAGATGAAGGCAAAATATCAACTTAGAACAAAGTTTTCATACTCCTAAATCTGAAATTCTTGTGAACAACATACCCTCCCTTGGTGCCAGAAACTGGTTTTCACACCAAAGAACTTGTCCAAAGTGCCACCGTTTCATGGTTTTCACTATTAGTACGAACCTGTTTATTTATCTTTTTCTTTTTCCATTTTTATACCTTTTCTTTTCTTTTCTTGATATTTTAGAGACCCAATACTTAAGCATAGAAGTGCTTGAGATGCATTGCATTCATGGGTTCTCGAAGCTCTTGGCCATCTGAACAGGCTAGCTTATAGGCACCTGAACCAAACTTGGTAACCACAATATAGGGTCCTAGCCAATTGGGTTTAAATTTCCCTGTCTTTTCACGGTCCTTATTGGTGTTATTCTGATTCTCTTTTAACACCAAGTCCCCTACCTCAAATTGACGAGGTATGACTCTTTTATTGTAGCTTTTTTGTACTCGATCCTGATACACTTTAAGGTGATTGAGAGTGTTAAGTCTTTTCTCATTTAATATCTCTAACTCTTCCAGTCGAGCTACTCTATAGTCCTCTTCATTCGGGTAGTCCCTTAGCTCAATGTGCAAAGAAGGGATCTTGATCTATAAAGGAAGTACGACTTCCATGTTGAATACTAAAAATTATGGAGTGGCACCCATAGGGTGTCGATAGATGTTCTGAATGCCTAGAGGGCATGGTGAATTTTTATATGCCAGTCACGACATGTCTTTCTCACCATCTTCTCCATAATGCGAATGAGGGTTTTGTTGGAAACCTCTGCTTGCTCATTACCTTGAGGGTAATATATGATTGAGAACTTGAGTCATATTTGAAAGTGTTTTCAGAGTGCTTTCATGGTTTTATTCTTCATGACCATCTAAAGAGATAGGGTTAAGTTTTCCTATTAGATCGAGACCCCACTTTGAGAACGACCAAGGGGTTGTAACAGGCAGTAAGGATTACGCTGACACATGTATCAAGTTGTCATAATTTTGACAATCCACGCATTTCTTCACATGGTTACAACAGTCATGATCCATGGTAGGACAATAGTCACCTACTCTAAGTATTTTCTTCGCAAGGATGATCTCATTAGTATGAGCCCCGTAGATGCCTTCATGCGCCTCTTTAATTTCTTGGATAGATTCATCCAAACTTAAACATCGCAACAAATGCTCATCATAGCCTCGATAGAAGAGGGTGCCCCCAAGTAAGGTATAACAAGATATACACTTGATGAGGGTTTGTTCTTCATCATGGGATGTGTTAGTGGGAAAGGTTTCATCATGGAGGTAATTAAAGATTTCAGTGTACCATGGGGAAAAGGGACCAACAAATTTTCTTACTAATCAGGATTGTGGTATGTCGTATGCTGGTGTTCTTAGATGTTCAATGAAGAATGACATATCGTTTTTCCCTGGTGGAATACTCAACATGGACCCCACTATAGCCATAGCATCAGCTGTTATGTTCTGTGCTTTTGGTATTTTCTCAAATGTTATTTGCTTAAAGTACTCCTTCAAAGAATCAACCATCCTTTTGTATGGAAGAAGTTTCTCATCTTTTACCTTGTATTCATCTGTGACTTGTTTTATAATGAGCATTGAATCACCAATGCAATTGACTCATCTGATATACTATTTAATGGCTAGCTTGATACCTATGATGAGAGATTTATACTCCGCTATATTATTCGTACATGTGAACCTGATCCAAAATGCTTGGGGAATCAAGTCTCCCACAAAAGTGATTAACACAATTCTGACACTTGAACCATGAAAGGTAAAGGAGCCATCAAAGTATAGTTTCCAAACGATAGATTCCTCAAGGTACATGATGAAGGAATATGGTAGTTCCAGACTCAAAGGTTCGATACCTAGTGGTGGAGCTTCTGCTAGCTGATCTGCTAAGACTTGTCCTTTCACTGAATTTTGATGTACATACTCAATGTCCAACTCGCTTAACAAAATGATCCAATTAGCCATTTTTCCTATGAGTGTGGGTTTTGACAATAAGTATTTTAGAGGATCAATCTTTGAAATAAGCTTGACTTTATTGTTGAGAAAATAGTGGTGTAGCTTCTGGAAAGCAAACACTACGGCTAGGAAAGCCTTTTCAATATTTGGATAGCTGAGCTCATATGCTATCAATGTTATGCTCAAGTAGTATACAATGTTTTCTCTCTACTCTTTGTCATATTGGGCCAACAGTGCCCCAATTGCAAAATGTATATTAGAAATGTATAGAAACAAGGTTCTCCTGTCATGGGCGGCATGAGAATAGGGGATTTAGCAAAGTATTCTTTTAGCAAAGCAAACACTTGTTGTTTTTTTGGCCCATGGGTGAAATTGACATCTTTCTTAAGGAGATATGTGTATAAGACATTTGTCTGCTAACTGGGAAATAAACCTTTTAATGGCCTAAATTTTCTCTTGTAAGCCACGCAATTGTCTAATATTTTTAGGAGGCATGTGACCTTTACAGGGTCTACTTTTGTTCCTCTTCTTAACACAATGAATCCTAGTAATTTCCCAGATATCACATAGAAGACACATTTCTTCAGGTTAAGGAAGACTTTGTAGTCCTTTAGGTGTTGAAAGATATGCCACAAAATCTCTGTGTGTTCCTTCTGAGTTCTATATTTAGCTAGTATATCATCTAAGTAATCTTCCATGATGTCACTTATCATGTCATGAAAGATTGCAGTCATCACCCGTTGATATGTAGCGCATGCATTATTAAGGGCCGAAGGGCATGAATTAGTAGTAGGATGTCCCCCATGAGTTTGTGAAAGTTGTCTTGTGTTGATCTTCCTTTGCAATCTTTATCTGATTATAACCTGAAAATCCATTCATGAGTGATAGCATATCATAACTAGTAGTAGAATCAACAATCATGTCGATGTTAGGAAGAGGAAAGTCATCCTTGGGACAAGCTTTGTTAATATCTCTGAAATAGGTACACACTCTGATACCAACTAAATTTTTTAGAACCGTTACCACATTATAAATCCACTCTGAGTAGTCGATAGGCTCGATGAAGCCTACTTCTAATAACCTTTCTAGTTTTGCCTTTACCAGCAAGGCGACATGGGGATGCATCTTCTGGATCTTTTGTTTGATGGGCTTGGCGTCCGGGTGCACAACAATATTATGCACCACTAACTTTGGATCAAGTCTGGGCATTTCTGCATAAGATGGAGTGAAGATATCTCTATACTCTCTCAAAATTCCTGTAAATGTTTTTTGCTCTTGAGCTGAGAGTGAATCTCCCAACTTAACTATTCTAGGAAGCTCCTATGTGCCAATGTTAACATCTATTGTTTCTTCCACTAGTAGCTTTGACTCATCCTCCATGCGTGTATGATCGAGAAAGAGATTGAGATACTCCTCTACCAAAGGTGATTCAGGGAGATTATCATGTTTATATGGGTACACTATCTTTTCCATAGGAAGTGCCTCAAAGAGGTTTTCACTATAGGACTTCCCCTTTTTCTTTCTGCAAGGATTTTTTGTAGGACTCTTTCCCTTTCTCACTTTTTTACTTAGGTGTCCACATAATTATATCTCCTGTCCAAAGTACGCACATGAATTAATGATCTGTAAACTTCTACTTTGGAACTCTATGAAACCACACAATTATGTTGTTTTACTTTCACCTTTAGAAAATGACAGATTGATTGAATATTAGAGCTTTAGTGACTGATTATCTAGTGCTATAGAAAGGAAATTGCAGAGAATAGGAAAGAATTCAAACTCCAACACCAACAATTTTATCCTGGAAACCTCTAATGGAGGAAAATCAGTCGGGAAGGGAAAAACACTCTTTCTTCCCACTTTTATTGGTCAATTATAGACAATTACAAATTACAAGAAGTAGAAAATGGAGACAACAATGTAAACCTCACCCTTCCTATGCTTGTTTGCTTTGTTTCTACACCTTGCTCCTACAATTCCACTCCAGCACTGAAGATCTTGCTTACTTGCTCTCAGATAATTAATACTTTGCTTCTTGATCTCTCTGGATCTTCAAATGATCAATTCTCTTGCTCCTCCTTATATTTATAGTCTTCTCCCATGTCCTCCTGTGCACTGGAGAATGGGAAAGGTTCTAGGGAGGGAAAAGACACAGACGAGCGCTTCAAATTTGCGTCCATTCGTGCTCCATTCTTCTTTTCTAGTCAGAAGTGTCAAGACCTTTTCCTCTAGAAGACCGGCGGTTTCAAGACCACCACCCCTGCATGGTGGTGGTTCTACAACCGCCGCTCTACACAAAGCGGCGGTTTTGTCCAAATCCTCTGTATACCTCATTTCTCTTCATTTTCTTCAATTCTGCTTCTTGGTGCTGATGGAACTGATGAAATGGTGTGTTTTTTTGGATCCCTATGTATCATACCTCCCCTTCTTAGGAGAATTTTGGTCCTAAAAAATATTAGTGGGGGAGTGGTAGAGGAATCAACTCTCTCTCTTGATCCTTTGAGTACCATTGGGTCTGCCTTAGTGTCTTCTCTTGTCCAACCTACCAAGACTCCTGTGGATGTTTGGTTTGTTGCTCCAGTGCTACATCCTCCTTCGAGTTTCCTCAAGTACAATACTCTTTGGAAGGAAGCTTATGTATGTTTCCTTCTTTGTCATGCATAAATGGTGCTAGTAGGTGTGAGCTCTTACAACTTATTATCACGTGCATCCACATAAAGTATGGCCTGAAGCTTTCTTTTCCAACATGTTCAAGTATGTTGAAGGTCCCATACTGTAGTGGTTTAATCCTTCTTATTTGTCTTTGTCTCTTAAGATGGATTGTCTGAATCCTCTCCATTTAAATTGCTGCCATAGTCACCATTGTTCCTTGTATCTCCTCTTTTGCTTGCTGCCCCACGGTCAGGTCTACTGAATCCATAGGTAGATACGGTGACTGCATAGTGGAAGTTTGTTTTGCTCCTTGAATGAGCAGTTCTTATGGTAACTTCTTCTGCAAAAACTGACAAGTATTAACCAAAATATCCATGCTCTCAAGTCCATTTGCTTTTCTTCCAATGAAAGTAAACAAAACTGGTGATTTTCCTAAATAAGTCTTTGTGTTTAGTTGACACTTATCATAGCCTTCTTTGATTTTCTTTGGTGTGTTTGGGTGTTGAAACTGACTCTGTCCTTGACCCATCTGTACTGTTTATCCCACCTTGTGAACACAACATCCTTGGCATACAAGTAAGGAATTTTGAAGACAACATCAAATGCATCAAGTGGAATGATATCAGCCTCTAATACATCAATATATATTGGCTATTTATCCCAAATTGAAACTTACATTTTCTTGTAACTTGTATTTCTACACCCCTCTTCACACATCCCAATGGTTATGGATGGGGATGCGCATAAGTCTCTAGGCCTAGTTGTTCTACAACCACATCAGAAATCAGATTTGATTGAGAACCAGAATCTACTAAAGTGTTTACCTTAGTCTTCTTGATTTGGATTCTAATTTGAAAAAGCTTACTCATCTCTTCTTTTTCTACTCCTCCATACATGTTAGTGGCCATACATCCCAGCCTTTCATCTACATCCGAATCATCCTCAATCTCCACCCCTCCTTCTGTTTTCACAGTGGCCACAGATTTCTTGGAATCCTTGGTTCAGTGCTTTGGGTGCAATTCCGGATGCAACTTCCAACATGTGGCATCATTATGTCCATTTATATCAAAATTCTTACAGAAATTATTAGGATCTTTACAAGTATGCAAAGCAATAG
This sequence comes from Taxus chinensis, assembly GCA_019776745.2. Lineage (NCBI taxonomy): Eukaryota > Viridiplantae > Streptophyta > Pinopsida > Cupressales > Taxaceae > Taxus > Taxus chinensis. The sequence goes on from CM034147.1 coordinate 694,913,555, forward strand.
TGGCATGTTCACCTTTCCATTTACCTCTGCTACTTGTCTTCCCTTGTTCTTTTTCCTACTGATCTGTTGACTTGTCTCCCTTTGTCTTTTTTTCTCCTTAGTTCTTCTTGTCATCAATGTAGTATGCTTGTATACAAGCTTCATTGAGATCCTTGGGCTTTGTGGAGATTACCTTCCTTCGAAGGTGAGTGTGAAGTCCTCCCAAATGCTTGGTCAGAATGTCCTCATCCTCCAAGTCCATACTACACAACATGGCTTGTCTCTAAAATTTTGTAGTGTAGTCTTGCACGATTTGATAATTACCCTGTCTAAAGTACGACCACTTAATCATCATGTCAGTTTCTTATGGCTGATTGGATAGAATTTATCTCTAAGCAATTATTTAAAACCTTTCCAAGTACTGACAATATGACATTTCTTCTTCTCACAAGTGGCTAGATGGGTTTCCCACCAAACCAGAGCATGACCTTCCATGAGACGTGAAAAGGTGATCCTTTGTGCCTCAGTGACTTTATGCACACTAAAATAGACTTCCAACTATTTTAGCCATTTATCTAGTAATTCTACATCTACTTTTCCTTCAAAATTCTTTATTTCAACTTTCATTTTGACTTTAAAAGGTGTATGAGTAGATTTTACCTTCTCGCTTACAATTGGCATCTCTTCTTCACACTCTTCCCATTCTTCCTCTTCATGGCTCTTTCCGATACTTAATTTTTTTTCCCAGTGCTCGAACAACTGAGTCCATGGAATCTTTCTTAACCGAAGCCATGTTTTGCAAATCTGAAATCTCTTCTTGTTTTCTATGCAACCTATCCATCATGGTCTCTAGCATCTCCACACTATGGAAAAAGTTTTCTTCTTCCAATTGAGCTCAAATTCTTTGTTTCCAATTCTTCGTATAAATATTTGTTTCGCAAGGTAAAATTTTTTTTCCTTTGGACCTTGTCACTGTCATACAAATCACAAGAAAGAATTGAATACCATAGTCCTAGATATATAATCAGCTCTGATACCAAAATGATCTGTAAACTTCTACTTTAGAAATCTACAAAACCACACAATTATGTTGTTCTACTTTAAACTTTGGAAAATGACAGATTGATTGAAGATTAGAGCTTTAATGATTGATTGTCTAGTGCTATAGAAAGGAAATTGCAGAGAATATGAAAGAATTCAAACTCCAACACCAACAATTTTATCCTAGAAACCTCTAATGGAGGAAAACCAGTCGGGAAGGGGAAAATGCTCTTTCTTCCCACTGTTATTGGTCAATTATAGACAATTACAAATTACAAGAAGTAGAAAATGGAGACAACAATGTAAACCTCTCCCTTCCTATGCTTGTTTTCTTTGTTTCTACACCTTGCTCCCATAATTCCACTCCAGCATTGAAGATCTTGCTCACTTGCTCTTAGATAATTAATACTTTGATTCTTGATCTCTCTGGATCTTCGAATGATCAATTCTCTTGCTCCTCCTTATATTTATAGCCTTCTCCCATGTCCTCACGTGTACTGGAGAATAGGAAAGGTCATGGAGGGAAGAGACACAAATGGATGCTTCAAATTCGCATCCATTCGTGCTCCATTCTTATTTTCTATTCAAAAGTTTCCGGACCGCCATCTTGAGCAGAACAAATGTTTCAGGACCGCCGCTTTGACTAGGTGGCAGTTACAAGACTGCAACCCCCATAGAGCATTTTTTCTGTAACTTCCACTTTGCACAGAGTGATGATTCTGTCCATAACCTCAATATACCTCATTTCTCTTCAATTTCTTCAATTATTCTTCTTGGTGTTGATGGAACTGATGAAGTGGTGTGTTTTTATTGATCCCTATGGATTAGTTGAGCTAAATGGAGAAGCATTTCTTGTGATTGTTTCTCAGAATGTTATCTTTGATGCCCAAGAATTCACCAATAGCCTCATCAGTTTGAAACATGTTAATAGGTACGTGATATTGTTGATCATAATTCATGAGTGATGGGTAGATGAGGTTTAATGTCTGAGTTATAGGGGATATGACAGGTGTAACAGGGGTTATGGTAAGGATAACCATGTTAGAGAATAGGTTGGTAGAGGCAAGGTATTTGTAAAGACTACACCGGGAATCTATTTCACTTTCATTTTTGGACAAACTATCCTCACTCTCAGAAGAAGCATACTCGTTATCTGAAGGGTGAGACTCATACAAATGGATGTCAATACCTTATTTACCCACTATATGATGACGTATTGAAGAGATTCTAATGGACCTTGTTCTTGGTGGCCGCAACCATGTCCTTGATATCTCATAGTAAGCATGATTATGTTAGGAATAACATACCTAGATGACTTGTAACACAAAGCCATTTCATCATCTTGAGGATGAATGATTTTTAAACTTCTACTTTGGAACTCTAAAAATCACACAACTGTGTTTTTCTACTTTTGAAATTTGGAAAATTACATAATTGATTAAATATTAGAGCTTCGTGACTAGTTATTTAGTGCCATAGAAAGGAAATTACAGAGAAGGAAATAATTCAAACTTCAACACCAACAATTTTATCCTGGAAACCTTCAAGGAGGAAAACCAGTCGGGAAGGGCAACTGCTCTTTCTTCCCACTTTTATTGGTCCAATGTAGACAATTACATATTACAATAAGTATGAAAAGAAGCAACAGTGTAAACCTTCTCTCTAATTACTTGTTTGCTCTGTTTCTACACCTTGCTCCTACAATTCCATTCCAACACTGAAGATCTTGCTCATTGCTCTCATTAAAATCTACTTCTCGATCTCTCTAGATCTTCGAATATTCTATTCTCTTGCTCCTTTCATGTATTATAGGCCTTTCCATGTGCTCCTATACACTGGAGGATGTGAAAGGGCGTGGAAGGGAAGAGACACGACTGATAGCTTCAAGAACGCTTTCACTCACATTCCATTCTTCTTTTCTATTCGAAAGTGTTAGGACCGCCGCCCTATGCAGACCGGTGGTCTCAGGACCACCACCCTGGCTAGGCGGCAGATCTATCCAGAACCTCTGTTTACCTCATTTTTCTCACTTTTCTTGTTTCTCCTTCTTGGTGTTGATGGAATTGATGAAGTGGTGTGTTTTCCTAGATCCTTATGGATCATACCTCCCCTACTTAGGGGGATTTTGGTCCCACAAAATAATAGTGGGGGAGTGGCAAAGGAATCAACTCCCTCTTGTTGCTCATTCGAGTACCATTGGGTCTGCCTTGGTTTATTCTCTCTTCTAACCTGCCAAGACTGTTGTGGATCTCTGGTTTGTAGTACAAGTGCTACATCCTCCTTTGAGTTTCCTCAAGTACAATCCTCTTTGGAAGGTAACTTTTGTATCTTTCCTTCTTTGTCATGCATAGATGTCATTAGTGGATGTGAGCTCTTGCAACTTACTATCGCGTGCATCTGCATGAAATATGGCCTAAAGGTTTCTTCTCTAACCTTCTCAAGTATGGCAAAGGTCCCATACTGTAGTGGGTTAGTCCTTTCTTATCTTTGTCTCTCGAGATGGATTGGCCGAATCCTCTCCAAGTACATTGCTGCTATAGTCACCAACATTCCTTGTATACCCTCTTCTTCTTGTTGCCCCACGATTAGGTCTAGTGAAGCCCTACGTAGATACAGTGATTGCATAACAAAAGTTTGTTTTGCTCCTCGAATGAGTAGTTCCCATGGTGGTTTCTTCTGCAAAAACTGACAAGTGATATCCAAATTCTCAATCCTTTTGTCAAAAATATCTGTGCTCTCACATCTATTTTGATTTTCCTCCAATGAAAGCAAAAAAACTGATGATTTTCCTAAAAAAATTTTGGTGCTTCGTTGGCACTTACCATAGCCTTCTTTGATTTGCTCTGGTGTGCCCAGATGTTAAAACTGACTCCATCCTTGACCCATCTGTACCGGTTCCCCCTCCTTGTGAACACAACATCCCTGATATACAAGTAAGGACTTCCAAAGACAATGTTAAATGCATCAAGCGGAATAATATCAACCTCTAATACATCTATGTATTGGGTTTTTATCCCAAACTGAAACTTACACTTCCTTGTAACTTGTATTTCTACACCCTTCTTCACCCATCCCAGTGGGTATGGATGTGGATGCGTGTAAGTATCTAGACCAAGTTGTTCTACAACCACATCAGAAATCAAATTTGGTTGAGAATTAGAATCTACTAAAGTGTTTACCTTAGTCTTCTTGATTTGGATTATGATTTGAAATAGCTTACTCATCTCTTATTCTTCTGCTGCCCCATATATGATAGTGGCCATGCATCCCAACCTCTTGTCTACATTTAAATCATCCTCAATCTCCACCTCTCTCTCTTTGTCTTCACAGTGGCCATGGAATTCTTGGAATCCTTTGTTCGGTGCTTTGGGTGCAATTCTAGATGTAACTTCCAACATGTGGCGTCAGTATGTCCATTTACATCACAATTCTTACAGAAATTCTCAGGTTCTTTACAAGTATGCAAAGCAGTAGCAGCATGTTTAACTTTCCATTTACCTTTGTTACTTGGCTTCCCTTGTTATTTTTCCTGATATTCTACTGACTCGTCTCCCTTTGGCTCTATTTCTCCTTGCTTCTTCTCGTCATCAATGTAGTATTCTTGTACACAAGCTTCATTAAGATCCTTGGGATTCATGGAGATTACCTTCCTCCGAAGGTGAGTGTGAAGTCCTCCCAAATACTTGGTCAGAATGCCCTCATCCTCCAATTCCATATTAAGCAACATGGCTTATCTCCGAAACTCCGTAGTGTAGTCTTACACGCTTTGACCGCTGCCCTATATAAAGTACTGCCACTTAATCACCATGTCACTCTTATGGCCAATAGGATAGAAGTTAGCTCTAATCAATTCTTTAAAAACCCTTCCAAGTACTAACAATAGAAAATTTCTTCTTCTCATAAGTGGCTAGATGGGTTTCCCACCAAACTAGAGCATGACCTTCCATTTTGAGACATGCAAAGGTGACCCTTTGTGCCTCAGTGACATTATGCACACTAAATTAGACTTCCAACTATTTTAGCCATTTATCCAGTAATTTTGCATCTACTTATCCTTCAAAGTTCTTTATTTCCACTTTTGTTTCAACTTTAAAAGGTGTATGTGCAGATTTTATCTTTTCGCTTACAATTGGCATCTCTTCATTCTCTTCCCATTCTTCCTCTTCGTGGCTCTTTCCGATACTGAATTTTTCGTCTAGTGCTCAAACCACCGAGTCAATAGAATCTTGCTTAACCGAAGCCGTATTTTGTAGATATGAAAGCTATTCTTGTTTCCTATGCAATCTATCCATGATGGTCTCTAGCATCTCAACTCTACGGACCAAGTTCTCTTCCTCCATTTGAGCTCGAACTATCTGTTTCCACTTCTTCGTATAAATATTTGGCTTGCAAGATAAAAATTCTTCACCTTTAGACCTTGTCACTGTCATACAAAATCACAAGAAAGATTCAAATACCATAGTCCTAGATATATAATCAGATTTGATAACAAAATGATCCATAAACTTCTACTTTGGAACTCTACAAATCACACAACTATGTTGTTTACTTTCGACTTTGGAAAATGACATAATTGGTTAAATATTAGAGCTTTGTGAGTGATTATCTAGTGTTATAGAAAGCAAATTGTAGAGAAGGAAATAATTCAAACTTCAACACCAACAATTTTATCCTGGAAACCTCCAAGGAGGAAAACCAGTCGGGAAGGGCAACTGCTCTTTCTTCCCACTTTTATTGGTCTGACATAGACGATTATAGATTACAATAAGTATGAAAAGAAGCACTAATGTAAACCTTCTCTTCAATTACTTGTTTTCTCTATTTCTACACCTTGCTCCTACAATTCCATTCCAGCATTGAAGATCTTTCTCACTGCTCTCATTAAACTCTAATTCTCGATCTCTCTGGATCTTCTAATGTCTATTCTCTTGCTCCTTTCATGTATTTATAGGCCTTCGCATGTCCTCCTATGCACTAGAGGATGTGAAAGGGCATGGAAGGGAAGAGACACGGTTGAGTGCTTTAAGAACGCATCCACTCGCATTCCATTCTTCTTTTCTGTTCGAAAGTGTTAGGACCGCCACCCTATGCAGACCAGTGGTCTCAAGACCGCCGCCCTAGCTGGGGGGCGGTTGTATCCAGAACCTTCGTTTACCTCATTTTTCTCACTTTTCTTGTTTCTCCTTCTTGGTGCTGATGGAATTGATGAAGTGGTGTGTTTTACTGGATCCCTATGGATCATACCTCTCCTACTTAGGAGGCTTTTGGTCCCACAAAATCTTAGTGGGGGAGTGGCAGAGGAATCAACTCCCTCTCGTGCTCATTTGAGTACCACTGGGTCTGCCTTGGTGTCTTCTCTCATCCAACCTGCCAAGACTCCTGTGGATCTCTAGTTTATTGTTCCAATGCTACATCCTCCTTCGAATTGCCTCGAGTACAATCCTCTTTGGAAGGTAACTTTTTTATCTTTCCTTCTTTGTCATGCATAGATGGCATTAGTGGATGCAAGCTCTTGCAACTTACGATTGCGTGCATCTACATGAAATATGGCATAAAGGTTTATTTTCCAACCTGCTCAAGTATGGCCAAGGTCCCATACTGTAGTGGTTTAGTCCTTTCTTGTCTTTGTCTCTCGAGATGGATTGGTCGAATCCTCTCCAAGTACGTTACTACTATAGTCACCACCGTTCCTTGTATACCCTCTTCTTCTTGCTACCCCCACGGTCAGGTCCAGTGAATCTGTAGGTAGATGTGTAGAATAATCAACCAATGATATTAGGTCTCATACTCTGACTGTTCATTAAATGTCAACCCAGGGGCGTAAGATTTTCAAAGGGCCTGCAAAATATATGCTACAGTACTTTGGAGTGAGGTCTTTGTAGGCTAGAAATCATCAAAGAGTATAAAGTAATGCTTGTGCAAATTGGAAAGTAAACTATGGATGTTATTGATCTGTAGATCTAAAACTCAACACACTATGCACTCATTAGCTTTTAGAAATGAAATGAATAACTGATAATCAATCCACACAACATAAATAGGAAATGGAGGAATAGGATCTTCCCTGCAATTCCTTCCGAGGGGGCCCTTCCTCGTGTAGAAGTGAGTTCTGATCCTACCCTAGAAACTCACAGAACTGCTCAAGAAGATAAATGATTCATCTATTAAGTTGTAGCAATTAAAGATTGCTACAACAAAGAGATTACAATGAACTTAAGAGCACAAACTCACATTAATATATTATGTCTTCACACATTCACAATTCTACTTCTCTCATACAACTATCACTTCATTCCTTAATCTATTACTCTATCCATTACATTTCTATCTGAATATATATATATATATTATATATATACACTATCTACACATACATATAGACAGATCACTAACTTATTCTATTCTAGGAATATGATCAAAAACCACTCAAATAGATTATAGTTGTTCTGTTTCATATTTGTTGAGTGGAGACAACTAATTCCTGTCTTATTTACATGATAAGAACTGATTACAAAACTACTTAACAAAGTAACCATAACATTACATATGATGCATTAGGATAGCTGGTACTTTTTGTCTTATACTTCGGTGTGAGCTGGATAAGTTCTCTTTGGCTACGGGCAGCTGGAGGTGCATACTGCTCTGTTGCTGCAGGTAGTTCTGGAAGATGCTACGGGCAGGTCTGGAGCTTGCTACGGGTAAGATAAATCACCCAAAGACTTCTCAGACTTGTCCAAACAATGCTTCCACTTGGTTAACTCATTTTCTAGCTTCATATGCTCAGCTCCATATACTTCATGATGCCTCATTGTTGTTGGATGTCATGATTCTCTCTTATCATTTCCCAGCCAGTGGCTACGGGCTACTGTAGGAGCACAACTAGAGTGCTACGGGCTAGGGCCTACTACTTCAAAAGCTTATGGCATCTTGTAATTTGTTCATGGAGACATCAGAAACATCAGTTTGCACAAAAGACAAGATTCACCAAAGTAAATAAGTATATTAGATCTTAATGAACATACAAAACTAAATATATGCAAAATCATAACTTTATCTCATATCAACCATCAAGAGGAGATCAAAGTCTCAAAACTGTATGTGTAAGAGGCTTCAAAAAGGATTTAGATGGGGCCAAAACATGCCAATATGTGGCCTCATCACACCCCCCAACTTAGCTTCTTGCTCGTCCCTGAGCAAGCTGGCTCATCTTGAGGGCACAATATTTTTTGTAGTCATAGGGGTCTTGATTACCTATCTGGCCATATCCATAGAGACCTCCCCTTATCCCAAGTTCATGCCATAAGGCTACTTCTTTTTCTTTATCCAAAGGTACTATTTCCCTCCAATCTGGAATGGGATACCAGAAGATGGGAGGATGAAACCTCAATCCTATCCATCCTTCCTTTTTCATTCTTACCAGTTCTATGTAATCATGAACCCTTTTTAAGGCCTGCTTAAAATTTACAGGTGAGTTTGGCTCTTTATTTCTCAATATAGTGGGCAACTCATCCCATCTTGATTTGCAGGATACATAAGTTGTTTTACCTTCTTTTTCCAGGAATATCAAATATCGGTTCTGGACAGCTATCTGCCTTTGCCTAACCCATGTAGCCAATCTATCCTCTGATACAAACTCTGCCCATTCTTCTACAATGTCCTCAGGGTAACCACTTTCTCCCCTTATCATTAAGGTGGACTATTTTTCCATTTCTAGATACTCATCTGCCTCTTCTTTTCTTCTCTTCTCATTTTTCAGGTAGGATGTGAAGGCATCTAGAAGTATGTCACCCAGGTACATGTTAGGATTCCACTTTACATTAGAAGGAACAACAAAGTTATGGATATAAAACTCACTCAGTTGTGCCTGAGTGTCAGGATCAGATTCTCTATACATGTTAAAGAATGTTTTGGGGTCATCCACAACATAGGGAAGGTTATTGTATACTTTCTCATATCTGAAATGCAACCATTTCTCCTGCAGATATAGAGCATATACTCGTGGTGGAGGTCTGCATTCTAAAATCCTAGTAGAAAGATCATACATATTTTCTACTTTCATCTTGAGTCCCTCTATTTCTGCTTCCTGTTTTTCCACCTTCTCCACCAATGTGTCATGTTTCTGCCTTGCTTCAACATGCCCTTTAAATCTTTGTACTAGCCTTTGAAAAACATTATAATCTTCAAGAAAATTTTCTTCTAAGAATGTATATAGGTCATCCTTAGGGCCAGCTGAATAGGTATTTTCAGAAGTGAGGTCAAAGTGTATTACCTCAGGCTCTGCTGCAGGCTGTTTTTGTGCTCTATATGGGACCATTTGGAGTAAGGACTCATCCTTTCCTCCCTTGTATTTACCTTCATATTTTGGTTCAGGTTCAGGTTCTTCAGGTTCTTCTTCTTTTTCTTCTTCCATGGGAGTCTTTTCCAAAGCTTCTGCTGCTCCTATCAGGGCATCCAATCCTCTTGTTCCCTCTAGGTTTCTTATAATGCTTCTCAAAATGTTGATTTCCTTCACTGCTTGCTCCAGAGTTTGGAATTCAGGTTCTTGTTTCCCTTCACTTTTCTCCTCTTCAATTTCTACCTGCTGTGGTATCTCAGGAGGTATTTGTTCTTGCTTCTCCTCTTCTTCTGAACTATCCATCTCTCTTACTATCTCAAAACCTTCTTTTGTGATAAAGACTTCTTCCTTCTTCTTCTTTTGAGGTGCTTCTTCACTGATTTCTATGGTCTCTGTTTGTGTTGTTCTTTTCCTCCTTATCCTATGAGATCTTCTTACAGCTGTTATTTTTCTCTTTTGTTCTTTCTTGGGGGTAACTTCCTCTACTACCTTTTCTTTTCCTTTTTCCTTAGGTGCTGAGGTAGTCTCAGTTTCTTCAGGTGCCTCCTCTACTATAGGTGTAGGGGGTTTTTCTTCCTTTTCCTGCATGTTATGCTCCCTAGCAGGTGATGTTGCCTCTGCACCTTTCATCTTCTTGGAGACAGAGCCCCTTGATTCTGTAGACAGAGAGGCATGAGGGCTACTTTTCTTACTCCCTACCTCTTCTGTGGTTTCCTTTTCTGAGGAAATGATGAGCCTCCTTCTTCTTCTACCCATAGCAGTAGAGCTCCTAGTATTTCTTGCTACGGGTATGCTAGACTCCTCTTCTCTCTCCTTAGGGACCCTTATGATATGCTTTCTTTTTGACCTCCTTTCTTGTTGTGGCTGTTTCTCAGGGGTTTCTTCTTTTTCCACTCTTTCTTCAATTTTTTCTTGACTCTTCTCTTCTTCAGGTGTTGCAGGTTGCTGGTTTGGATTCCCTATTACCTGGTTTAAATCAATCCTAGGTTGGATGTTTTGGAGGCCTTGCTTGGTGATTAGCCAGATCAGACAGTGATGAGACAAGGCGTTCTTCACCCCTTTCTGATATTCTTTTGCCATTTTCTTTAGGCTATTCAACAAGTGGTTTGGGACATTTATTACTATTCCATGCCTCAAGTGATTTAAGTATTTAAATTGCATTGTATAGAGTAGGGAATACCTTCCTTCACATGTGAAGTACTTGATGATGAATGTAACAATTTCTCTCTAGGCCTCAGGTAGGCTTCTTGTCTCAATACCCCCTTTTGTCTGATTGTATTGCTCCCCTTGGAAGAATTGTTGTCTGATTTGCTGTGCATTGGGTTTCTCCTCCCAATTTTCTCCATTTTGAGGGAGTCCTGTCACTTGCCCAATCAAGTCTTCTGTTACTGGAAATGATATGCCAGCTACTGTGGCTTGCTGTCCATCGAATGTTCTTGCGAATTGCTCTGCTCTCTCATTTGAGTATTCGGTTAGCAGTTGGAAGTAATTTTTCCATCCAGCCCATTCAAATATATCCCAGCAATGAGGGTTATTTCTCAAGGGTGTGACATCAGTGGGCTCTCTGCGAACAACTGTTCCTCCCATAGCTTCTGCAGACAGGTTTTTTTCTCTCTGCGTTGATTTTTTCCCTTTTTGTTTTGCTTAATCACATCTCAGGGGCAATCTTTAATTGTCCCCTGTAATCGAGGCGTGTGTCATCATTCCCTAGGTCCTTGTGTTGTGGCTAATTAAATCTTCCCGTAGTGAGATCCAATCCTGCTTCCTCCCCCAGACAGATGTCACTCATCCCGAGTGAAAAAAATGTTTCACGCGTGCCATTTTTCCTTCAAATTATTGCTGAAGGGACTTATTAATGTCCCCTCATGATGGTGATTGAAAAAAAGTAAATGATTAAGGCGTATATTTAATTTTAACATGTCTTTTCAAGAAATAAATACTTACTACTTGTAGATATTACCTTTTTACCTTAGTGCCACCTATTTGTCCTTCACGTGACACCTTTTTATGGGAATATGCTTTGTCCAAGGGTTTGGTGTGTAACACTTTTTCCAATGAGTAATTTGATTGCAAGGATCATCTGAAAAATGATTGCTCTTCTGGAATTTGTTTATGCAATTTTTATGCTTAGGTAGATCGGACATGAGGTTCCTCTTGGACTGGCTGGAGGTCCTTGTTTCTATTTGTGCATCTGCAACATGTGAAAACCTACAAAAATGATACCTCCTTGCATGATGCTTGTGATTTTTAGAAACTTACATTCCTTCTTCTTTTGTATGATGCCTGCAAGTTCTGGAGTGGATTTGTGCATCTCTTTTCTTGACTACCCATAGCACTGCTTTGCTGCAGCACTCTGAAATTGTGCCCATAGTGACCATGAGGTGGCCCGTAGCACTGAACAGGTAGCCTGATTTAACCAAGGGGTTTCCCGTAGCAAGCAAGGAATGTTTGCAGGAAGGGAAAGAGTACCTGCAGCATGAATTCTACTTTGTGTAATTGTTTTGTGATTCAAATTTTTCCTTACCTCCTTCTGAATATGCCTGTGGCTAACCAAAAATCTACCCGTAGCACTTTTAGAAAGTGCCCGTAGCAACTGTTTGAGGAGCCCGCAGCAACTGGAAGGTTTCCCGTAGCAACTATTTGAAGTGGAAGGTTTCCCGTAGCAACTAGAAGTGTGCAAAAGCAATGTGTTAAGAAGGTTTGGAGGTGTTTTTCTTTCCATCCTTCTTGAAAAATACACATTTTTTTCTTCTCCTTTCCTTGTTTTTTTTTTTTAGTTTTTGCCCCTGAATGGCCAGCGAGCTGGTTTTCCATTCAGGCCCTTTTTCACAGTTCTGAGTAGCCAGCAAGCTGGTTTTCTACCCAGAATCTGCCAACAATGCCCAAAAAGGGTTTTCATTGTTGGTTTTTTTTTTTTTCCTTTTTTTTTGATCCTGCTACTGCCTGTAGCAGAATGTTTATTATGGCCCTATTAAGGTCCATATACAACATTTCAATCTTCTTCCCATGGGAGGTAGAGATCATCCTCCCTTCCTTCCTCATCAATCTCCTTTTCCTTTGAACTTGGTGGGTCAATATGAGGGTTTGTCTGCATGGATTGCTGCACTTGCTGTGAAAATTGCTCCTTTGATAAGGGTTTCTTGTATACTTTGAGTCTGTGACCGTTAACCAGGAGTTTGAATCTTACTGGATCAATTGTTCGTAGTTGGACTGCACCATTGTCATAGACATGTTTGATCTCGTATGGCCCAAGCCATCTTGTTTGTAATTTTCCTTTGTGGTCTTTGTATTTTGAATCAAACAGTAGGGCCCAATCTCCATGTGTGAACTGCCTAGGCTTGATGTATCTGTCATGCCATCCTATTCGCTGCTGTTGTATCAATTCTATGTTCTGAAGTGCTTGTTGTCTGTACTCATCCAAAGCATTGAGCTGCATCAATATTTGCTTGTGTGCTTCAGAAATATCAATTCCCAGCTCTACTGCAGTCCTCAGAGTTTTGTGTTCAAATTCTATTGGCAGCATTGGTTTCTTCCCATATACCAGCTCATATGGTGTGAAGCCAGTAGTTGTTTTCCATGTGATTCTGTATGCCCATACAGCCTCGTGGAGTCTAGACTCCCAATCCTTTCTTGATAGATTGACTATTTTGGTCAGGATATTTTCTAATTCTCTATTCGTGACTTCAACCTGGCCATTGGACTGTGGATGGTATGGTGTGGACTTCTTGTGTCTTATCGTATATTCTTCCACTAGGTCAGCAATGAGATCAACAGTAAACTGTGGCCCTTGATCTGTAACTATTTCCCTTGGTACACTGTATCTTGTGAATATCTCTTCGTATAAGAAGGCTACTACTTTCTCATCTCGAGCATGTGTCAGTGCTTTTACTTCAGCCCATTTGGTGACATAATCTGTACATACAAGGATGTACTCTTTGTTGTTTGATTTGGGGTCTATGGGCCCAACAAAGTCCAACCCCCATTTGTCAAAAGGTTCCAGTTGCAGCTGAGGCTGTAATGGCATCTCATCTGACCTTGTAGGCCTCCCCATACGTTGGCATTTATCACAGTGGGTTGTATATCTGTTTGCATCCTTATGCAACGTAGGCCAGTAGTATCCTGCAGTCAGGATTTTGACTGTTGTTCTTTTGGCTGCAAAGTGTCCTCCACATGGCTTGTCATGGCATGCTTTGAGAATGTCAACTACTTCATCTTCTCGTAGACATCTTCGTATTACACAATCAGGTCCAGTATAGAAGAGAAAACCAGAAATCCAAGAGTACTTACCACTTTTCCATATCAAGGCACGCTTCTCTTTTGAGGAAAAGTGATGTGGCAGTTGTCTGGAAATGAGGTAGTTTGCTACATCAGCAAACCAGGGTGTAGAGATAGTGAGGGTGAAGAGGTGCTCATCGGGAAATGAGTCATCCACTATGCCATCCTCTTGATTGCTTTGTAATCTTGAAAGGAAGTCAGCTACAATGTTGTCCTTCCCTGGTTTATCTAGTATGGTAATGTCAAATTCTTGCAACAAGAGAAGCCATCTTACCACTCTTCCAGATACCGATGGTTTATTCATGAGGTACCTGATGGCAGCATGATCTGTGTGTATGAAATTTTGATAGCCTGTGATGTAATGTTTGAACTTGTTGATTGCATATACAACTGCCAAGAATTCTTTCTCCGTCACCGTGTAGTTCAGCTCTGTTGCTTGCATATTTTTTCTTACAAAGTAAATAGCATAGCTGAGATGGCCTTCTTTCTGTCCTAGTACTGCACCTAGGGTAGTATCAGAGGCATCTATATGTATGTGAAAAGGAAATGCCCAGTCTGGTCCACGTAATATGGGGGTTGATATGAGCAACTGCTTCAGTAGATTGAATGCTTCATTACAGGTGGGAGTCCATACAAACTCAACATCTTTGTTTAGCAAGGTGAACAATGGGGCTGCCATTTTGCTGAAATTGTTGATGAACCTCTGATAGTAACCAGCATGACCCAAGAAGCTGCGTACATCTTTTTGTTTTTGTGGTACCGGCAGGTCCTTGATGATAGCAATCTTGGTTGGGTCCACTCTAATCCCCTTTTCAGAGACATGGTGTCCTAGCACTATCCCTTCCTCCATGAGCATGAAACATTTCTTATGACTTAGGGATAGATGATTTTCTTGACAGTGTATTAATACTTTTTCCAAGTTATTCAGACATACCTCAAATGTGTCTCCGTAGACGGTGAAGTCATCCATATATATCTCTACACAGTCATGTGAGAGATCTGAAAATATGCTAAGGACTGCCCGCTGAAATGTGGCAGGTGCATTGCATAATCCAAATGGTAGGACAACATATGTGAATGTTCCCCATGGGCATGTGAATGTGGTCTTTTCTTGATCCTCAGGAGCAATGTGGATCTGATTGTATCCACTGAAACCATCTAAGAATGCAAAGTATTTCTTCCCTGCAAGTGTATCTAGCACTTGATCAATAAATGGCAGCGGGAAATGGTCCTTCCTTGTAGCTGCATTCAATTCTCTGTAGTCTATACATATACGCCACTCACCTCCTTTCTTGGGTACAATGACTAACGGAGAAACCCAATGGCTGTCAGAGATTGGATAAATGAATCCTGCATCTAAGAGTTTCTGTATTTCAGCCTTGACTATTTCTTTCACTGTTGGGTTCATCTGCCTTTGTGGTTGGCGTATGGGTTTGCATTCCTCTTTGATGTAAATGTGGTGTGTACACTTTTCTGGGCTGATGCCTTGCATGTCTTCATAGTCCCATGCAAAGGCTCCTTTGTTTGCATGCAATATGGCTGTCAATTTTCTTTCTTCTTCCACACTTAATTTGTTATTTATGCGGAGTGTCTTGCCTGGCATTATTTCTATGGATTTTGTGGCTTCTGTCATTTTCTCTATGCTGCTGATTGATCGTATGTGGCTGCAGCTGTGTGGCAGCAGCTGATGGAAGATCCTTTGATCACTTTCAGCTGGTTCTTCTTTTGACCATAGATTAGAAAAAGGACAATGAATACAAGGCAATTCTTCAGGAGTGGATTGTTCTACCTGATAGTTGTTTTGCAGTATGTTGGAGATGATGGTATCCTCTTCTAGATCTACCAGTGTGCATGCATGATCTATTGTTAAAGCAGGGTAGAGGGGTACCTCTTCTTCTTCTTCAATCCAGACAGGCTGGTCCTTGTCTTGTGATACCTGTGCCGGTGGGTACAAAACCAGTTGCTTGGTGATGTTCCCATTTGAAATCTGCATGTTGCCAGATCTACAGCTGATTAATGCATCTGCAGTGGCCAACCATGGCCTTCCCAAGATCAGAGGATATCCTCCAAGTTTTGTTTTTGGCTGCAATACAATAAAATCTGCAGGGTACTCCCATGAATCTACTGATATGACCAGATCTTCTATGATTCCTTCTGGTCATACTGTGGATCTGTCTGCCATTTGCAACATTGTAGATGTGGGATGAATATGTTGCAGGTCTAATTTATGCATTGTTTCCATTGTTATGACATTGATGGCAGCTCCCAGATCGATCAAGGTATTATGGACTTGTTGTCCATTGATCTGAACAGTGACAACTGGACAGCCTGGGTCTGCATATTTCTATGGTAGCATTCTTCCCAGCATGATTTCCACCAATTGTCCAATGACATGGACTGTATTAGGATCCTTCTTCTTCCTTCCAGGTTTCCGAAGGCACAAATCTCTGACTGCCTTGGAATAAATGGGGACATCTTTAATGGCCTGAAACAAAGGGATCTTTACACAAACATTCTTTAGCTGCCCTAGGATATCAAACTCAGGTTCAGCAGGAGTGCGTTGAAGGTTCAGATGTTCTGGGAAGGGTGGTGATATTGTTTCTGCATTCTCTTTATTGGCTGGTTCAGGATCCTCCTGTGGTTGTGGTGTAGACTGTGGAATGGATATTGTGGGGTTTTTCATTATGGGTGGACTTGGAGGTGGTAGAGTTCTTCCTGAATGTAGGTGGACTTCATTGATGTCCACTGTATAAGTGGGGTACTATGTTATTTCAGCAGTACATGTTGGTTGAGCCAACTTATTGGCAGGATTTGGCACAGGTTGAGCAGGTATTTGAGCCGGTCTTGTTGGTTGTGTGTTCGACATTATTGCAGGATGTTGTGGTTGTTGTGGGAACCCACCTTGCTGATTTCCCCAAGGTTTCTTCCCTCTCCATGGTTGCTGCCATGGGTTTGCAAGATTTTGTGGACCTTGGGTTGGCTGGTTTTGCCATTGATTGTGTGGGGGCTGCCATGGTTGATTTTTCCAGGGTGGAGTAGGATACTGCTGCCATTGATTGGGATTATATGGTTGTTGCATAGGCCAATGTGGGTTGGGAGGGGCTGGGGGCATCCAGGGATTACTCCAGCTGGGCATGTTATTTGCATTTTGATTGAAAAATGATGATTGTGAAAATGGTGAATTTGATCCCATACCTGGATAGTTTGTCCTTGGCTACCAAGGTTTCCTTTGTGCCACGTAGAACACTTGGTCTTCATCTCCTCCTATGGCATGCAGTGCTATGGAATCTGGTTCTTCAGATGTAATGCTTGCTACCTTCATCTTTATAACTTGACACTTGCAATCAGCTTGCTTCTTCTGACAATCTGGGTAGTAGACCGTAAGGGCTTGGTCCATTGCTTGTTGTTTCTTGTCTGGTGTGCAGCGTATCCAGCTGTGTGGCCATGTGGCTGATTATATCCATCTTCATGTCCCATAGTAGATTACTTACATCAGCTTTAGAGATCCCATTGGCTGATGCTGGCAGCATCTTGTTATTCCAAAGTTTACCCAACGTTGATCTTGAATAATTCTTCCCCAGTTGTTGCATCTCCTCGAAGGTTAGCTGAGATGCATCTCCTCCACTCATGAGGTCTAAGGCTTCCAAGCAGTCATCTCAGATTCCTTTCAGAAATACTAGCTTGAGTGTGTCTGGGCTGAGATTAGTTTTCTTATGCTTCTGCAGAGTGAAGGTGAACCTCTCCGTGTAGTCTTCCAAAGATTCATCCTCGTCTTGAGTCATGCGGAATATGTCATTTCTTCTGAAGTTTCTGCCTTTTCCATATTCTTGATATTTGGTCAGAAACTTTTTCTTCATCTCATCCCAACTACTGACTGTGTTCCCCCTAGTCCCATGAACCATCTTAGTGCATCCTTCAGGGTGCATCCTTCAGGGTGGCTGGAAAGAGCTATGAGATCCTTGAGCATAACACATCATACTCAATTGTTTGTTCATCCATTCGGTAGGTAGCATAACACATCATACTCAAATTGTATCTGGATCCTCTGTCCCCCTGAAGTGTGGGAGGGCTGAGGGTGGAATATTCTTCATAGGAGTATCTTCTGTGGTTTCTACAATTGGGAATTCAAAAGTGGAGGCAAGCATGTTCTCTACCTTCAACTTCATTTCCTGATGCTCGATCCATGGCGTATTTCCTTGTTATACGGATCCCAAGAGATTTCAGAATAATGTCCTCGAATTCTTGATCAACCTCCCCCTTGGTATGATAATGTACAGATACTTGAGGTGTTGTATGGTGGGTGGTAGTAGTTGTAACAGAACTTGCTGAATTGAGTAGGTATTCTGGTGTTCTTTCTCCTCGTGGAGTATGGGATTCGTTCAAATCCTCCTCTTGTCTTTCTTTCACTAGCACAGCCAAGGTCTTCTCTGCTTCTTGTTCTTCTTCTTGAATACGTTGCAGCTCCTCTGCCACTCTTCTTCTTTGTGTGGAAGTATACTCCTTGTCTTGGGAGATAAGTAGCTCCTCTGCTGCAGCAGTTTGTTTTTGCTTTGGCAAAAATCTTCCGAACGAGTCTCGTTCTCTATGCATAAATTTTCTAGCTCTCTCTCTTGCTTTTTCCTGTATATTTTCCCTTTTTTTTTTTTTTTTTTTTTTTCAAATATATGAGGGGGTTGGTTCTTAATGCTATTTGCAGAAATTGAGCAATGCGGTAATGAAAAATTTATCCTAGAAAGTAGGAATTCTAGCTCCTAGAAAGCTTTTGAAATAACAGGAAGGAAAGCTGATCTAAAAAGTAGGATGACTATTCTAGAAAGCATGAATGGTTATTCTAGAAAGTGGGAAATGAAAGCATGAATTGACTGAAAGTGGGAAATTGAATCACTTCTATGGTACTGTCTGGACACCTTCCCCGACAACGGTGCCAAAATGATGTGCAGAATAATCAACCAATGATATTAGGTCTCATACTCTGCTGTTCATTAAATGTCAACCCAGGGGCGTAAGATTTTCAAAGGGCCTACAAAATATATGCTACAGTACTTTGGAGTGAGGTCTTTGTAGGCTAGAAATTCATCAAAGAGTATAAAGTAATGCTTGTGCAAATTGGAAAGTAAACTATGGATGTTGCTGATCTGCAGATCTAAAACTCAACACACTATGCACTCATTAGCTTTTAGAAATGAAATGAATAACTGATAATCAATCCACACAACATAAATAGGAAATGGAGGAATAGGATCTTCCCTACAATTCCTTCTGAGGGGGCCCTTCCTCGTGTAGAAGTGAGTTCCAATCCTACCCTAGAAACTCACAGAACTGCTCAAGAAGATAAACGATTCATCTATTAAGCTGTAGCAATTAAAGATTGCTACAACAAAGAGATTACAATGAACTTAAGAGCACAAACTCACATTAATATATTATGTCTTCACACATTCACAATTCTACTTCTCTCATACAACTATCACTTCATTCCTTAATCTATTACTCTATCCATTACATTTCTATATTAATATATATAATATATATATAGACAGATCACTAACTTATTCTATTCTAGGAATATGATCAAAAACCACTCAAACAGATTATAGTTGTTCTGTTTCATATTTGTTGAGTGGAGACAACTAATTCCTGTCTTATTTACATGATAAGAACTGATTACAAAACTACTTAACAAAGTAACCATAACATTACATATGATGTGTTAGGATAGCTGGTACTTTTTGTCTTATACTTCGGTGTGAGCTGGATAAGTTCTCTTTGGCTATGGGCAGCTGGAGGTGCATACTGCTCTGTTGCTACAGGTAGTTCTGGAAGATGCTACGGGCAGGTCTGGAGCTTGCTACGGGTAAGATAAATCACCCAAAGACTTCTCAGACTTGTCCAAACAATGCTTCCACTTGGTTAACTCATTTTCCAGCTTCATATGCTCAGCTCCATATACTTCATGATGCCTCATTGTTGTTGGATGTCATGATTCTCTTTTATCATTCCCAGCCAGTGGCTACAGGGCTACGGGCTGTAGGAGCACAACCAGAGTGCTACGGGCTAGGGCCTACTACTTCAAAAGCTTATGGCATCTTGTAATTTGTTCATGGAGACATCAGAAACATCAGTTTGCACAAAAGACAAGATTCACCAAAGTAAATAAGTATATTAGATCTTAATGAACATACAAAACTAAATATATGCAAAATCATAACTTTATCTCATATCAACCATCAAGAGGAGATCAAAGTCTCAAAACTGTATGTGTAAGAGGCTTCAAAAAGGATTTAGATGGGGCCAAAACATGCCAATATCATGTCCATTTTTCTTTTCTTCCAATGAAATCAAAAAAAAACTTACGATTTTCCTAAAAAAGTCTTGGTGCTTGGTTGGCACTTACCATAGCCTTCTTTGATTTGCTCTGGTGTGCCTAGATGTTAAAACTGACTCCATCCTTGACCCATCTGTACCACTTCTCCCTCCTTGTGAACACAACATCCCTAATATACAAATAAGGACTTCTGAAGACAACGTCAAATGCATCAAGTGGAATAATATCAGCCTTTAATACATCTATGTATTGGGGGTTTATCCCAAACTAAAAATTACACTTCCTTGTAACTTGTATTTCTACACCCTTCTTCACCCATCCCAATGGGTATGGATGTGGATGCACGTAAGTCTCTAGACCAAGTTGTTCTACAACCACATCAGAAATAAAATTTGACTGAGAACTAGAATCTACTAAAGCGTTTTACCTTAGTCTTCTTGATTTGGATTATGATTTGAAATAACTTACTCATCTCTTCTTCTTCTGTTGCCCCCGTATATGGTAGTGGCCATGCATCCTAGCCTCTCATCTACATTTGAATTATCCTCAATCTCCACCTCTTTCTCTATCTTCAAAGTGGCCATGGAATTCTTGGAATCCTTTGTTCGGTGCTTTGGGTGCAATTCTAGATGTAACTTCCAACATGTGGCGTCAGTATGTCCATTTACATCACAATTCTTACAGAAATTCTCATATTCTTTACAAGTATGCAAAGCAATAGCGGCATGTTTGAATTTCCATTTACCTTTGTTACTTGGCTTCCCTTGTTATTTGTCCTACTATTCTGCTGACTTCGTCTCCCTTTGGCTCTATTTCTCCTTGCTTCTTCTCGTCATCAATGTAGTATTCTTGTACAAAAAGCTTCATTGAGATCCTTGGGCATCATGGAGATTACCTTCCTCCGAAGGTGAGTGTGAAGTCCTCCCAAATACTTGGTTAGAATGCCCTCATCCTCCAAGTCCATATTAAGCAACATGGCTCATCTCCGAAACTCCGTAGTGTAGTCTTGCGCACACTTTGACCGCTGCCCCTGTATAAAGTACTGCCACTTAATCATCATGTCACTCTTATGGCCAATAGGATAGAAGTTAGCTCTAATTAATTCTTTAAAACCCTTCCAAGTACTGACAATAGAAAATTTCTTCTTCTCATAAGTGGCTAGATGGGTTTCCCACCAAACTAGAGCATGACCTTCCATTTTGAGACATGCAAAGGTGACCCTTTGTGCCTCAGTGACATTATGCACACTAAAGTAGACTTCCAACTATTTTAGCCATTTATCCCGTAATTTTGCATCTACTTATCCTTCAAAGTTCTTTATTTCCACTTTTGTTTCAACTTTAAAAGGTGTATGTGCAGATTTTATCTTTTCGCTTACAATTGGCATCTCTTCATGCTCTTCCCATTCTTCCTCTTCGTGGCTCTTTCCGATACTGAATTTTTCGTCTAGTGCTCGAACCACCGAGTCAATAGAATCTTGCTTAAACCGAAGCCGTATTTTGTAGATCTGAAAGCTATTCTTGTTTCCTATGCAATCTATCCATGATGTTCTCTAGCATCTCGACTCTACGGACCAAGTTCTCTTCCTCCATTTGAGCTCGAACTATCTGCTTCCACTTCTTCGTATAAATATTTGGCTTGCAAGATAAAAATTCTTCACCTTTAGACCTTGTCACTGTCATACAAAATCACAAGAAAGATTCAAATACCATAGTCCTAGATATATAATCAGATTTGATACCAAAATGATCCATAAACTTCTACTTTGGAACTCTACAAATCACACAACTATGTTGTTCTACTTTCGACTTTGGAAAATGACATAATTGGTTAAATATTAGAGCTTTTGTGAGTGATTATCTAGTGTTATAGAAAGAAAATTGTAGAGAAGGAAATAATTCAAACTTCAACACCAACAATTTTATCCTGGAAACCTCCAAGGAGGAAAACCAGTCAGGAAGGGCAACTGCTCTTTCTTCCCACTTTTATTGGCCTGACACAAAAAATTACATATTACAATAAGTATGAAAAGAAGCAACAATGTAAACCTTCTCTCCAATTACTTTTTTTCTCTGTTTTTACACCTTGCTCTTATAATTCCATTCCAACACTAAATATCTTGTTCACTGGTCCTCATTAAAATATACTTCTCGATCTCTCTAGATCTTTGAATGTCTATTCTCTTGCTCCCTTTCATGTATTTATAGGCCTTCGCATGTCCTCTCCTGTGCACTGGAGGGATGTGAAAGGGCATGGAAGGGAAGAGACACAACTGGGCACTTCAAGAACATGTCCCACTCGCATTCCATTCTTATTTTCTTTTTGAAAGTGTCAAGACCCGCCGCCTTGTGCAGACCGGTGGTCTTAGGACCACCACCCTAGATGGGTGGTGGTTTCTATCCAGAACCTCTGTTTACCTCATTTTTCTCACTTTTCTTGTTTCTCCTTCTTGGTGCTGATGGAATTGATGAAGTGGTGTGTTTTCCTGGACCCCTATGGATCAATGAAATATAATATCAGTGAGGATTCTTTCATTGTAATGAACCGTTACACCCAAAACCATGAGGCGTTAGTGAAATCCACACATGAGGATCATAACATCCCACCACACTTCCGTACAGCCCGACTCGGGCTGGGTTTGTGCCCACACTCCCATATGTACGAGCCCCGCATCACTGACGTTTAAGCACCCCACGAGCCCCAGCTACACGACGTAACCAATCAAGTGGGATTCGAACACGGGTGGTCGCTTTGATACCAAATGTAATGAACCATTACACCAAAACCTTGAGGCATTAGTGAAATCCACACATGAGGATCATAACATTCATCTTCTAGCAAGCCACTTGAAGTGAAATTGTTGAAAGGGAAATTCTATCTTGATCTTTGGATTTTATAGCACAGTGTACCACATGCTTGGGTCGATAGTGGAATGTTTTGAACCATAAGGGCCTACTAAAGATTATAATCTCCATTCGTTTCCTACGAATTTCATCTCCCACATAGCAAAAAGGAGATTCTGATGTAGATGCACTATTTTCACTGAGAGTCAGGGTGTCTAGATCCACCCATGAAGTGAGGGCCTGGGATTGGACAAGAATAGAAATCTCCATAGAGGGACACTTGTAAATAGTGGGAAAATAATCTGACAAGGCTATGCAATGAGAAAAATGGTTGGGGATCCCCTTGTATAGTAAGTGTCTGTCCTTCATGCTACAACTTTAAAAATTGATGATACATTGATGGCATGGTTTGCATGGCGTGAATCCATGGGCAACCAAGAAATATATTGTAAGGGATTTCTATGTCCAAGACATGGAACTTCGTATCATGGGCTATTGGGACCAACTTCCAATGAGAAAGTGATCATTCTAGCTGATTTTTGTTCTTTATTGTCATATTCCTTTATGGTGATGACCTTTGTCTCCAAATCATCTTTGTGCACCCTAGTTGTATGAACATGTTTAAGAGTACAAATGTTAAGACTCGATCCACCCATCCACAAGCACTCTCTTGACCTTCTTACGCTTGATTATTGCCTCAATATTTAAGGGTAGGTTATGGGAGGGGTTTTAAGTTAAGGCTTCTGTTAGACTAAAGGTTATGTGTCTTGTAGGAGTGATTTACACTACCATGGCCTATAAATGCGTTGGGTCAACATCAATAGATACTCCTGATCCCTGTAAGGTTTTGCAAAGTATATCCTTATTGACGTTATAAGTCTTTAGAAGGTCTAGGATTGAAATCTTAGTTTTAGTATTCTCTAGTTGATCTAACACATCATAGTGAATTTATTGAGGAGGGGGAGTAGGTTTTGAGATAACAAGGTGAGCCCACCACATTGCCACAATGCACTCTCTTATTTTAAATCTAATCATATTGATTTTCTCAACGAGTGGATCAACACAACCTATCAAGGCATCAAGATGGTCTTTGTTTGACACATAATTAACATTCTTATTCTGATACGATTGACCCCAATTCAGATTTTTCTTTTCTTAATGATTGGAAAAAGGATCTTTGAAGATCCCTAAGTTTGTGTTTGGAGATTTGGTAGTGGCAGTAGAGTCTACTTCTATATCACCAGTGTTGACTAAGTCTTGAATGTAGTGTTTTAATCTTAAACACTTGTCATTTTTGTGACCCATTACGTGGTGAAATCCACAAAATTCATTATCCCTAAACCATGATGGTTTAGGTGTGTCATCCCCGTATTGTGTTTCAGGGTACTTAACCATGTTAACAACCTCTAATTTCTTTAGTATGGATGATATGGAGTTAGATATAGGGGTGAGGTCATGACGTTTATACTCCATGGGTGGATTTACCTTTGTAAGCTTCATAGGTGTGTGGTTCTAAATGACTTGTACTCACTTAGAGTCTATTATCCCATCACTAACAATGTTTTTGTTCTTATTATGAGAAAACTTTGGTTTGTCATTATTAGATGTCAGGAGAAAGGTTTTAAAGTCCCCTTAGCTAACAATGTTTTTTCAATTTCACTTCCTTTTTCAATTACCTCTTCAAATGTATTTCCACGATGCATTTGCCCGTGGAACATAATGTCTAGATGGAGGTTGCAAACAAATATACTTATCAATTGATTTTTGGGTATGAAGCAAGGAAAAAGGCTGGCTAATCCTCTCCATCGATGGAAAAACACAACGAAGTTTTTCATTGTTTGGTTGTTTTGCATTACAAAGATCTAACATGGTAACGTCACTCTCTATATTAAAAGAAAATTTACTTACAAAATGCTCAGCTAATTCCGGCCATGTGGATATAGAACCCTTGGGGATGTGTATAAACCATTCTAACACATGTCCTCCTAAAATTTGTGGGAAGAGACATATAAGATAATTGTTGCTAAACACAACCTCTTGGCATGTCATATAAAAATCTTCTATATGGTAACATGGGTCACCTTTTCCCTTATACTTGTCAAATTTGGAAAATAAAAGTGTCATGGGAAAGGTACCTGTAACATGGCTCTATCAAATGGATAAGGGCACAACTCATCGAAATGGTATTTTTTATTGTTACTAGTTTTCCTTCTTGCAATGCTAGAAGGGCGTTCTTCATATTGGACCACTCTTGATTGAAAAGTGGGTCTTGTGTGGGTGGCATAGGCCTATACGAAGGATTAAATATAGGTGTATTTCCCACCCCTATTTCTTTGGGAGAAATTATTCATAAGGGTCTCTTTGTGTCTCCCGTCGAGGAGTGTTTATTGGGAACTCGTGAAACGAAGATTTAGGTTTTTCCTTTGGTATAGCTTGTTTCACAACTTTTGGTTGTTCCTTATGTATATGGGAGGCCAAAATTTCCAATTGGTGAGTAAGGGCTTGCACTTGTTGTTCTAATGTTACTTCTCAAATAGGTACTTCATGATGATCTTCATTAGGAGGAGGTTACGCATGATGAACATGGTCTTCATGATCTTCACAGTGAACTTTAACTGTAGGTATATGATAGTCTCCATCATTTTCAAAAGGTACCTCCTCATTATTATGTCATCCAAAAGTAGAAGCATGACCTGGGTTTCAATATCTCATTAAGAGTGCGATGAGGTTGGTCCACTTCTTCTTCTCCCAAACCATGCCTACGATAAGAGAAGGGTCAAATGTGGAAGGTAACTTAGCCCCTAGTTCCACAACACGCATAAGAACTTCATGTTTGTTTTGAAAAATGTAATCGTCAAAATGGGTGGAATGAAGCTCTACATTCACACGAGGAGAATCCTCCTCTCCACCACTATGGTCAACCATGAGATTATCCTCTAAAAGAGGGTTGTCACCTCCAAATATATTGGCTTCTAACTTTCGGGACCCCATTCTCGTAGTAGGCATTACTTGAAATAGGAGGTATAACATGAAATATTTCCACTAAGGTTTACTAAAAAGGGACCCTAGTGAAATTTGTGCAGCATAACGACCCTAAGTCGTCACAAAAAAAAGGTGACTATAAAATAGCCACAAATTCCAATAGGTCAATGTGAACCTAAGAACCAAAGAATAAAGAATAAGCTACCCTAGCAAGGTAATATATGACACAAGTTTTTCTAGAACAATACAATGATGTACAATGCTCAAAATTTAGTCACAACAAATAGTTTACTCCCTAATATTTTTCTAGATAGGTTTGAAACCAAATAGTGACAACACAATATCACCAGTTAGGTCAAGTTTGAAACAAACAAGGCCTAAATGATAAGAGAATGTTGACGTGATCTTCTAACAAGATATACTAAAAACCAGTTTCTAAACACTAATAAAGTCTAAGGGTTGTAAAATGGATGATACAAATGTGAGCAGCGTAACAACACTATTTGGACACGTAATCAAACTTTGTGAGAAAGCAAGATTTTAGTATCAAAATTGATGTTATAGTGATGCTAACAAAGTAACCTCAACACTTACAAAACTCAAGACAAGGTTAGGATGTAAAAACTACGTCTAAGTATAACAAGAAATTATTATGCGTGCGAGCAACGTAACAATACAATATAGAGATTTAGGCCCAGTTTCAAAATGGAAACAAGACATAAATATCTCAATTATATGGCTATAATGCAGTGCATTATAACAACTCAAAAGAAGTCAGTGATAAGACAACCTAACTACAATGATAATAAGTCTCAATATGGGTTTTGAGACAAGAGGGGCCTACTAGAACTGTGATGATGTACCATTCACACTTTCAACTCTTGCATTCTGACATTGCAACCTAGTCATGCAAGAAGACTACAAAATTGGTGGACACAATTATTTCTAGTAGGTATCCGTATATGTTTGTTCTTCTTTTGTCTCAAAATGAGCAACAAGAAAACAAAGGGATAGACCAAATGGTGTTGAAAAATACTTGGTGTAACTTTGGCAGAGTTTTGCCTTGTCTTAGGACAAGTGAAAAACTAGGTCAAAGTAACACTAAATAGATTTCATGATGAAATGTCACGTGGTTTCAAATTTAAGAGATTCTTTCCCTTGTTCGAAAAACAAGAGTTTGAATCCAACAAAGTTGTCACTTTGTGAGAGCTCTCAAGTATACTATCTAAGACAAAATTGGCTCCAAGTCGCCAAGCTTTCCTAGGGGTTCTCTCTCTATGTGTCACAAGTTTACTTCTGCGAGCTCGATTTACCAAGGTTTCCCAAGGAGTATCCTGGCTTTACTTTACCCCCTTCTAATACAATGAGAAACTAGTGTGTTCAATTGTATTATCACTGGGGTTGCAATGGAAATAACTTTGACTCTAATCTTTCAAGGCGTACTAGTCAATTCGGTAGTGTGGAGCACTTTCTTGTTTCGTTCACAAGGTTCCCTCTTGCGTGAAATACTTTAGGGTTCCTAGGACCACCCCCATTGTTGTAGCTTAAGCCTTATGCCAAAGGGGTTATGTCCTAGTTTAAAGTGGATGAGTTGTAGCTCTTAACCGAAAACTTGCAATACGATGTTTTGAATTTGTGTGTTGGTGTGTTTTTATCTTTTGGATTAAGAAATTTTTTTAGACCATCGTTGGCTACCTACAACACACGTGAATGTTAGAATTTGGTTTGAAGAGAGCCCTTATTTCTTTGACAAGTGTTTTAGGTCCTTCAAACAAATGGTTAGTAGTTCAAAAAGATTCACAATATCATAGAAAGATAGCAATGAAAAGACTTGTAAATCAACTAACTACCATCAAACTTTGCAAAAACAAGGTTTATTCCCAATTAATCCAAGTGCTTCTTAATGAAAAGACTAAAATTGCTTTTGGTTCCCAAGATCACACTAGGTGCAAGGGAAGAGCACACACAAATTTTAGCCTTGATTATTTATCAAGTGAAAAATCTCTTAAACTAAAAGATCAAGTACATGTTAAAAATGAAAATTTATTCCCTTAAGCACAAAATGAATGATGATTGTTCCTACTTACTCCCAAGAAGCAAAAAGTAGTTTTAGGTGCTTTTGATTCTCAAGATCACACTAGGTGCAAGAGAAGAGCATACACAACCCTATTCCAAACTCAAACAAAGTATGAAAACATAATCACTCATCAAACCCTAAGCCAATTTAATCAAAAATCCCTTATCAAACCCTAAGGCAATTTTGTTAGGAATATTGCTCTAAAATCAAAAATTGACAAAAACAACAACTAAAAACCTTTAAAAATGACAGAAATCCTAAAAATCAAAAATTGAAATTTTGAAGTTTGAGAAAATTTTACCTTAGTGCATTTAGTGCATGGGCACACTTTGTAGAGCATGAACGCACACCAACAATGCACATGCACACACAGTATTGCATAGGCACATCCTTTGTCAATTTTACACAGTCAGTGATGCACATGCATGTTCAGTGAGGCGTAGGTGCACCCAGTGATGCACATGCACAAGTTACACTCAGAGACCAAAAAGTGTTGCATAGGTGCACCCATTTGTGCACAGTTACAAATTTTGTTGCGCAGGCACACCTAGTTGTGCACAGGTGCATGTTTTGTTGCACACATGTGCCAGTTGTGGACATGCACAGTTGTACACATGCACCCCAGGCGCACCCTTTCCTGTAGATGCTCAAAATCTGAGTTTTGAAGAGAATTTCTTGAAAAAGATCAAAAATTTGGCATTTTGAGGAGATTTTGATAGGGCTTCGCCTCCTTATATCCTACAAAGAACATGAAAACACAACTTCTACTACTAATCTAGTTGAAACAACTACCTAGCTTGATCTATAAAACTTTTAAAACTACACTAAAACTTTGAAATTAATCTAAAAAGCTTGAGAAACTAATCTAAAAACTTGAAAGTACTCTAGAAAGCTTGAAATTAAACTAGAAAACTTGAAATTAATCTAGGAAACTTGAAACTAAGCTAGAAAACTTGAAATGAAAAACTTTGAAACTAAGTTAAAAAGCTTTAAAAATTGAATGCAATGGGGTATTGTCCCACCGGGCGTGCCAAATGAAAGCACCCTAAACTTTACAAAGTAAATTACATGACTAACCAAGGAAGGCTAACACCATTTCCACCTCTAGTCAAGGCTCTAAGTCTAGGAATGTAACATTAAGATAGAAGCTTAAATGGAATGCTTAACTAACATGAATACAATTCAAAATCTAACTAATCATGCCTACTAATATGTTCAATTACCTAACATGGGCCTAAATAGACCTAAGAGGGCAATCAAATGGATATGGTTGCTACTCCAAACAAGGTGAAATGGCCTCTCCAAATGACTTACAAGTCACTTTAGATATCCATCTACTAACCCCATTGAAGGTTTTAGGCAAGGATTGAACTTTGGCTATATATCATATTTATTATATGAGATGCAAATCAAAGCATGGTGTAAAGTATAAGGTATGAGGTGCATCCTTTTTATAGTTTTCCATTTGGGAGAAAACTTGTATTTTGGTGCATGTGGGACTAAAATCCCAAATTATATTAGAATTGCTAATCATGATTAAGCTTTGCTAATCACAATTAGTGAATTAACAAGTGATTAAGATGTGTGGAGCCTTAATCAACCACTTAGGGTCAACTAGGAGGCTAGGATAAGCTTTTGAAGCTTACTGAGATGTTGTGGAGGAAAGTGGGGTGATTTTGAGTGGTTGGAAGAGGGGTTTGAGCCAATAGTAGGGTATATTGACCAAAACAAGGGAAAAATAGGCTTAATTAGCTAATAATGCTAATTGTCTGTTTTGAAGAGGATTTTGACTTACGATTCATCGTAAAGTGGCATCCTGAATGTGAATTAGGTTTGGGCAATCAACAATGTGTTGTTAATTAGCTGAAGTTGGTAAGAAACATTAGTTAATTAGTGGAAATCACTAATTATATGGAATTGATAACAATGAGAGTGATTTTGTGTGCCTTTGGCAATAAGATTGTAAAAGAGGAACTTAGGTGTCTACACAAACAAAATCATGCGCACCAAGATTGATTTTTCAACCAATTGAGCTATAGAAACATTTATCACAAAGATTGTTGACTGCCTACTTGGTCCTTTCCCAATGTTGTAACCGATTGCATTTGAAATACAACATGTCGACCTTCAATTAAACAGAAATACATACATATATGGGTGAGATACAAAAAGATAAACCAACAACAATGGCTATTTGTAAAGTGTGCATGATGCATTGAAGAACCAAAATGTAGCTTCTGTACAGCAATATAATCACCAAGGACCGCAAGTGAAAACTTTAATACATCTTTGTCTTATGTGGGGCAACTGTATTGACTTGGAAGTATCCACTGAGTCCCTAAGGAATGAAAAGTGCCTTTTTCAAAGACACATTTTCTAAGACCTGGTCAATAAAACCATAACTTGGACTGATCGAAGTAATCTCTATGAGTTCGCCTTGTTCAATCCAAAAATAGTCATCATACAAAAACACTCCCACGAAGCATTCTTTTTAGGAACACATGAGTAATGTTGAAACCCATCGCTTAAGAGATGACTGCAATATAATAAATGCATATCAAAAGTTCAGGGCAATCTCCAAACATTATCTATGCAGGGTTTATCCTTTTTTAAAGGTTGTATGCAAGGTCTGAAATCATTGATAGATGTCAAGTGTATAAATACTTGGATGAACAAGTGACCCTTCATGTCACTATGGAAATGAAAAGTCAAAAGATTAAGACTATTGAGACTGATAAACATTTTAACATGGTATTTTCCTCCTGAATCAGGAACCATGGATTAATTGTCAACACTTCTTGTGCCTGGGAGAATACATAGATTGTTTGGTAGCTATTAGATCGAACAAATTCAAACAAGGTATTCTTGCATGTGTTGCAGATGGACAACATGTGTGGTAAACTTGGCATATTTAAAGACAATGTATGCTTAAGGAAATGAACTTCTTAGTCATAACTATATTTTGAGACCCCAAATGGGACACATCATAAATGGTTCTACACTCTTCATCCATATAACACATCTCTTGTTTTAAACAGTTGTATCATGTTTGCATACTTGACATAGATGAAATTCAAACTCAAGCGTGAATTACTCAAATATAATCAAAGCGCAGGACTTCTACTATTTGTCCATCAGAATGTAGAAAAGCTCATCTAAAAGGGATTTGAAAAGTGTGCTGGCAATCATGATGTGTACTAAGCCAATACGTATGATATCATTCAAATACATCTTTAGAACATATGATGTTGTTTATGTCTTGGCAACATGGTTTGGCAATTTCTCCTGATTAATGACAATTCTTTACAGAGAAATTTTGCAACTGATAACAGAAATTAGCCTGATCACCACTATTCCCTGTAATCTTCATAAGCATGGAACATTCTTGGAAGCCTTTAACATAATCATTGGTTGTCATAGGCATGACAATTATAGTAGAAAACATTGACATACTTTGTTTAACGCTTTGATCATGAAATATAATCGCTTAGTCCCAGGATTTAATAGTAATAGTGACATATTCAATGACTCCCTTTGGTTATTTCATAGATCTAGTCTTTGCCATGATTTACAAAACTATTTTTGTGGACTAAGGTTCAAGGTAGGGATAACATAGACAAAGTATATATTTCATAATCGAGTTGATGGTAGCTCCTAAATAATCAAAATGTTAGCTGGAATATAGACATCTCCTATGCAAAAGTGTTACTCTTATTTTACTTCCACTTTGTTCTCCATTTTTAGGACAAGGAGCATATTCCCTTCTCAAAATACTAGCAAGCCTTTTCCATCAACATGGATGGTTTTAGATTGGTTCAAATGCAAATACAAAGTTCCCTGGAGCCTATGAAAAGAGCTCTTTAATTGTTTAAGCATCAAGGATTTTCAACAAGAGCTTGCAATGGGGGAATGCCAATACTTATATGCTTCATCAATCCTTGCATTGATCTTTGAATCTGATTTTTCAGGAACAAACGTTGGTTTCTCAGATAGCCTAGATGGAAAGGGACTATTCCATTGTTACAATGAGGAGTTTCATCCAACATAGCTAGGTTGTATTTCTTGGGTTTTTTCTATTTCTTCGGTGAAATTCCTCTATCATAGGAGAGGAATGTCTTTGAAGTAAATTTTCCTGAACACAACAGGATATTCTTATAATCTCAATTGTAGTTTATTTTGTTGAGGATGATTCCACAAAATACGTTGGGTTTGCCTTGCCTCACATTTGATAGGATTATTCCAATGCGTTTGTGTAAGTATCTACAACAAGTTGATCTGGTTGAGTGTAGAAATAGTGGGTCCAATCAAAGGGCTTGTAGAACTTGAGTTCTCCTCTAATTATAGAATTGGACATTGGCAAAAATTCTTTAGGTGCATTCCATTGTTGTTGGTACCTTTGAATGCGAAATGTAGAAATGGTCGAATGTTTGAAATACATTGCAGCCCAAGGTTGTTAATATGTAGAAACTCCCATTGGTGTTAGGATTCCACTGTGATCCACTCCTTTAGGGATTATTAAACCCAAGGTTGGGGATATGGCTATGGTGCATTCCTTTATTTGGGGCATTGTGATTTTGGGATGTAGGGATGATTTTTGTTGGATTGAAAATACTTCCTGAATTGCCTCTAAGCACATGTAATAGAAATTTCTGATTCCTCTTGTGTGTTATGTTTTAAATGATATTCTTAGTAAGGGAAACAATCCACATCAATTTCTGTGGCATGTTTGAGTTCACAAAGAAGATAGATTTATGTTCTTTTCCAAGTGGGATACTCCTTGAGTCTATGTTTAGCTCTACATCTTGGGCAGTAGCAATCCATGAAGAAAAGGCTTTGTATTCCTAGCCTTCAAGGATCAACTATCAACATAGTTGTATTATGAGTTGGACCAAAAGTTCTGTTCAAAGCTAAATTTTCAATCTCTTAAGACAACCAGATAAATCCTCATTCCATTTTGCATTTTCATTTTTAAGATTGGGGTGAGTTCGAGAATAATTCCTACATTAGGTCAATGATTTCTATGAATTCTAGTTTGAGGGAAATCATGTCTCCCTTTCCCATTAAATTGAAACATCCTTGTGTATCTTCCTCCAACCCTTTAAGAAACAAGGTTTTAAGAAGATTAATATCAAGAGCAATACCAAGCCTCTTGTAAAGGACATAAGAGTAACCGATCCCAGATAATCCTACAACAACTAATTTTTATCTTCCTCAACATTGTTGAAAATAAATTTAGTTCTTGGGAGACCATCCTATCCCTGAGTCTCTACATCTTAATCTACCAATACTTCATCCAAGAAAACATGTTCAAAACAAATCTCTTCCATAAGTTATATGGACAGTTAGGTGGGTTTAAACCCATAAACCACCTCATAATTGTATCTTTTATAATGTTAGAGGGAAATAGTTTAATTTCTATTTAGGAATCAGAAGTGTAGTCATATGTTTAGAGGCATGCCAACCTCGAAGTAATTCAAAAAGGAACTAGTCATATGGATCTTCTACAACTAATAGTTCAAAAATGCTCGATAAGATAATCTAGGGGGATACATTACAAAATTCATGGCAAGAGCAATAAATGTTAAAGATAATGCATACCCATCAAAATTCATGGGGTAGGTGAACATTCTATAATTGAATGGTTCCATTATTTACAACCAATTGATGATTCTCTACTTCTTCAACCATCCTTATAAATTAAGATCAATAAAGTTGTTACCATATAATGCTGGTTTTGAGGGGGGTTTGGAAGATTTCAAAATTCTAATGAACTCTACCTCTACAGATATCTAGGTCTAAACTTTTCACCAAATCCTACCATATCTCTGAGAATGTATCCCTAACTATTAGTATTGAACTTAATTGCATTTGTGTTCCACATAACTCCATGATTTGTTGAGTTATGGAGCTCAATTACTTCAGATTAACATGCAATATCAAAATTGCAGGAAATACAGTAACCGACATTGGTTAAGGAGGGACTGACATCAGTCACCTATGACTGGCATCGGTCAGGCAAGGAGGAACTAATATCAGTTAGGGCTAACCGGTGTTGGTTACTTGTGCGTGGGTGTTTTAATTAACTCATGGGAATTAGTTCTAATTTTAGCATTAAAGCAAATCTATTGATTGTAATTACATGGCTAAGTTCCCTAAGTTTGCATATGCCTATATAAGCATGAGATAGCTAGGGTTTAGAAGTAGAGAATTGTAATGAGTTGATGATTATTGTGAGAATAATTGTGAGAGAGAGAATTCTTGGAAAAGAAGTAAAAACTTGAGTGAAAGAAAGTATTGTACATCTGAGAGGTGCGGAAGATTGTAGATCTTCAATTGTATATCTTGTCAAAGCTTTGGATAATGGATTGGCTTATTTCATAGTAGATGTATCCCACACTGAGTTAACCATGTTAAATATGGTGTTGATTTATATCTCTTGTTTTGTATATTTCTTCTGGTAGAATATCTACTTTTATTACATGTATGTTTAGATCTGATATACAATCTGCATACAACCTTGTGCTAACCCCAACAACTGGTATCAGAGATTTGTTTGAGGGTTTTGTGTGTTGACAGATTTACTCACAGAGGGTTTTCTGATTGAGTGGGAGATACAACAATGGCAGAAGAAAACAAATACAAGGTAGAGAATTTTGATGGCTGAAATTATCAATTATGGAAGATGCAGATTGATGATTATCTGTATCAAAAGATTTGTACTTACCGTTGGATGAAATTCCAAACCTACGAAGATGACTGATGAAGAATGGAATATTCTTGACAGAAAGGCTTTGGGATCTATAATATTGAGTCTGGCAGCATCCCTGGCTTCCAATATTACAGAAGTGACAACTACAGTAGAGTTAATGAAATCTCTTGTTAATTTATATGAAAAACCTAGTGCTTCAAATAAATTTTATTTGATGAAGAAACTATTTATTTCTAAGATGCATGAAGGTGGATCAGCATCTATTCATTTGAATGATTTCTAATCTATTATAAATCTGTTAAAATTGGTTGATATTCCATTTGATGATGAAGTGAAAGCACTTTTATTCTTATGTTCTTTGCCTAATAGTTGGGATAACTTGGTAATGGTTGTTAGTAATACAACATCTGCTAATAATATTTTGAAGTTTGATGATGTGGTTAGTATAATCTTGAATGAAGAAATTTGTAGGAAAAGTACAGAGGAATCATCATCTGGGAATGCTTTGAATGTAGAAAGTAAAGGCAGGTAGAAGGAGAGATCCAAGAGTAAGAATAATGGGAAATCAAAGTCAAGGGATGACAAATCTAAATCCAGAGGTAAGGGAATTACCTGTTGGAAATGTGGAAAGAAAGGACATACAAAGAAAGATTGTTGGTCAAAGGATAAAGAGAACCAACATCCAGACAAAAGTAAAGAGTCAAATAAGGAGGAAAATATTGCAATAGAGGTAATGCAAGATGCTCTTATTCTTTCTTTGGATAATATAATAGAATCTTGGGTTTTAGATTCAGGAGCTTCTTTCCATGCAACCCCTAATAAGGTTTATTTCAAAAATTATGTCTAGGGTAATTTTGGACATGTTTATTTGGGTGATGATGAACCTTGCAGTATTACTGGTAAAGGAGAAGTTCATCTAAAATTGCATAATGGAAATACATGGGTATTGAAAGATGTGAGGCATGTGCCAAGCCTCAAGAGGAATCTTATTTCTGCAGGGCAACTAGGTGAAGTTGGTTACATTTTTTCATTCATAGCAAACTCTTGGAAAGTCACCAAGGGTGCTTTTGTTGTGGCAAGAGGTAAGAAGGTAGGAACGTTATATTTATCTACCTGTGTTACTGATTCCTTTTCTGCATTATCTACTTCAGATTCAGATGCATGCATGTGGCATAATTGATTGGGCCATATGAGTCAAAAAGGAATGCACATCTTAAAGGCTAAGGGTAAGTTATCAGATTTGAAAGATTGAGATCTTGATTTTTGTGAGCATTGTATCTTTGGAAAGCAAAAGAGAGTGAGATTTCTAAAAGTTGGGGCAACTAAGAAGGAGCAGAAATTGGAGCTTGTACACTCAGATGTGTGGGGACCAGCCCAGGTAGCTTCTCATGGAGGATCCCATTATTATGTTACTTTCATTGATGATGCTACAAGAAAGGTATGGGTTTATTGTATTAAACGTAAATCTGATATTTTTGATACTTTTAAAAGATGGAAATCCCTTGTTGAGAATGAAGCAAATTCAAAGTTAAAGTGCCTTAGATTTGAAAATGGTGGTGAATATTGTAGTAAGACTTTCAATGATTATTGTTCAGTGAATGGAATACGAAGAGAAAAGATGGTTCTAAGAACACCACAAGATAATGGTGTTGCAGAAAAAATGAACAAGACAATCATGGAACGTGCTAGAAGTATGAGGATACATTCTGGATTGCCCTTGTAGTTTTGGGTAGAAGAAGTTGATACATGGTTTATTTGATTAACCGTGGGCCTTCAAGTTCACTAGATGGAGGAATATCAGAGGAAGCTTGGACTAGAAAAGAGGTAGATCTTTCTTTTCTTAAAGTTTTTCTTTCAGAAGATTTTGTGCATATTGATAAAGAAAATAGGAAAAATTTGGATGCAAAATCCAAGAGATGCACTTTCATTGGTTATGGATCTGGTGATTTCGGATTCTATTTTTGGGATTTAGAGAATTCTAAAATTATTAGGAGTTGTGACATTGAATGGAATGAAAAGAGAATGTACAGGGATCAAATTTTGGTACTCAAGGACAAACCGATTGAGAAGTTTTTGAATAAAAATGAACTCTCAGATTCAAAAAATAATACCGACAGGGTTACACAGTAACCAATGTCGGTTGACCCCTAACCAACATCGGTCAGCTAAACCGGTATCAATTACAGAAGAGCCAAACCGACATCGGTCAATAGAACCAATGTCGATTACAGGTGACCAACGTCGGTCACTGATCATAATTGGATACAAATGTTCAAGAGGTTCAGAAATGAGCCTCTAGGTACCCCAAACTTATGTGAGAAGGTCACAAAGGGTAAGTAAACCTCCAAAAAGATTTACACCTTCTTTATTTTATTTATTATTGACTAATAATGGTGAACCGAATTTTTTTGAAGAAGCAATGTAGGATAAGACCCACATAGCAGTGGGAACATGACATGGATGAGGAGATTGACTCCTTGGAACAAAAACCAGACTTGGGATTTGGTTAAGTTTCCAGCAGGTAAGAGGACATTGCAGAACAAGTGGGTTTACATGATCAAGGAAGAAGAGGGTGGACATGAAAAGGTACAAGGAAAGGCTTGTAGTAAAGGGATTTACACAAAATGCAAGGTATTGACTTTAGTGAAATATTTTCTCTTGTTGTTAAAGATGACTTCTATTTGTAATGTATTGAGTTTAGTTGCAATACATTATTTGCATTTAGAGAAACTAGATGTGAAGATGGATTTTCTTCATGGTGATTTGGATGAAGATATTTATATGCAATCAGCCGCTTGGGTATGAAGTCAAGGGTAAGGAGAAATTAGTGTGTAGGTTGAAAAAGAGCCTATATGGGCTCAAACAAGCTCCAAGGAAATGGTACATGAGGTTTGATAGTTTCATGCATGAGCATGGTTATTTGAGATGTGAATCTGACCATTGTGTTTATTTTAAGAAGCTTGAAAATGGGAGCTATATTATTTTGTTACTATATGTGGATGATATGCTTATTATAGGATCTAATATGCAGGACATTGGTGAGCTTAAGGGAAAGGTTAGCTCACACATTTGCAATGAAGGACTTGAGGAGCTGCAAATAAGAATCATTGGCATGCAAATTCATACGAGACAGGAAAAACAAGAAGTTGTATTTGTCTCAGGAGGCTTATATCAATAAGGTGTTAGAAAAGTTTAATATGTAAAATTCAAAACTTGTTAATACACCTATGGCTGGACATTTCAAATTGAGCAAAGATCAGTGTCCTTCATCACACGAGGAGGTTGAGTATATGGCACATGTTCCTTATGATTCAACAATAAGAAGTATTATGTATGCCATGGTTTGTACTAGACCAGACATTGCACAGGAAGTGGTAGTTGTGAGTAGATTTATGGCTAATCTAGGTAAAGAACATTGGAAAGTAGTCCAATGTATTCTTAGGTATTTGAGAGGGACATCTAGCATGGAGTTATGCTATGGAGGGTCAGATACTTCTTTACGTGACTATGTTGATTCAAATATGGCTAGAGATTTGGATGATAGGAGGAGAACCACTTGATATGTTTTAACAGTAGGTGGAACAATAGTTAGCTAGATTTTGAGATTACGGAAGGTTTTTACTTTGTCTACTACAAAGGTAGAGTATGTTGCAGCTACAGAAGGCCAGCAAGGAGATGATATGGATGAACAGAGTTCATGAAAAAAGTTAGGTAAGGAGCAAAAGGATTGCATATTATACAGTGATAGTCAGAGCATGCAATTCATCTGGCAAAAGAACTCAACATTTCATTCAAGAACGAAACATATTCAGTTGAGGTATCACTTCATATTACAGGTGTTGGAGGATGGACAATTGAAGTCTAGAGAAAATCCATATGGAGTGAGAACCCTGTAGACATGCTAAAGAAGCCATTGGTAAGGGAGAACTTGGAGCTTCATTCCACTTTTGTTGGTCTTTGAGTTTAAGGCTTAAAGAGGAAGAAACAAGCCAAAGAAAAGGAACCAAGAATGGTGATGCACAGGTACAGTTCAACAATTGATCTCCAAGTGGGATATTTTTGAGTCTGGAGCTTAATTGCTTCACAAGAAACTTGCTTTTACATGTTACTGGTTTTGACAGTGACCGGCCGACAGTCAGGTAGTAATCGACGTCAGTCAGGAAGTAACCGGTGTCGGTCAAAAAGTGACCGACGACAGTCAGTCATCAACCAACATAGGTCAGGCAGTGACCGGCGACAGTCAGGCAGTAACCGACGATGGTTACTTGTGTGAAGGTGCTTTGTTTTTTTGATGAGAATTATAATAAATGACTTGTTTTAAAGATGATTTATTGATTGTAAAATCATAGTTAGTTGCCCATAATAGTTATATATGCACGTATGCATTGTATGAGAGTATGAGAGAATAAAATAACAATTATTTTGCATGTAAGTTTTCTTGGTGAGAAAGAAAGAGTAACTGAGTGAGGGAAAAACATTGAACAACCTGTGAGGTGTTGGAAGACAACATATCTTCAATTGTATTTCCTTTGTAAAACACTGAATAATGGTATTGGCCGTTTCTTGGTGGACGTAGCCCACACTGGGTGAACCACGTTAAATCTGGTGATATCTTTCTCTTGCTTATTTTATCTTCTGGTTATTTTCGCATTCATTGCTTGTACGCTTTATCTGATTCTAGATTTGTGCAACATTGTTATATGGTTTAACAACCCCATACATTTTTGCAAGGTTTCTTATCCACGATTAGGGTTTTAAAACTATTTTAGGTCATACAAAGGGTTTTGCATATGTGTGACACCTAGGGTTTCATAGTGAAACATATTTCAAAGGTTCACACATACACAAAAAGTTGTAGTATGATAGCAGATTATTGTGTGAAACTGCCGAATAGTTTTGTATGCATCCAATGGTTTCGTACTTGTTCACTTTGCACTCCTAGATATAGAGACAAAGCACTTAAAGATCAATTCCATCCTCCTTACCCTTTTGTCACTATCAGATTAGTGTTTTGAGCATCCAATCAGCTAAGTACACCTCCCTTCTTGCACCTTGTCTCTATTAGCACTTGTTTCAATCGTTCTATCTTACATATTGCTAAAATAGATATATTTTTATCTGTACATTAATATTTATTTAATAATCATGAATATACTATGCTATTACTAACCTGATAAATAAAACACCCCAACAAATGTTTATTTTTGGGTTAAATCAATTAGATAGTTATGATGGTCACATGTTTAAATATCTTAAAAGACATATTTCAATCTCATTATTTTGTAGATCTGGGATGTGCTCTCGTTGAAGACATTATAACATCAGAACACTCTTGAAAATTGCAAGTAGAGCTTTGGTAGATTATAACAATAGATTCTTCCTACAATAATATTCCCGCGCATTGAAAGTTTCTACTAACTCACAAAAAAATCTATTGACTAATTAATCTATACTATTATATTTTCATGTGTTTTTATAGGCTTGTAATCTTTGTAATTCTATAAATTCATGCACTCGGTTTCATTTAACAGATGGTGAAGAAAACAAAGGCTAATTCATGGCTATGAAGCCCATTTCATATTCTTGTGAATATCCCCGCCAACAAAATAGCTTAGGATGGATATACAAATATCAAAGGAAGGCCTTTAAAAAGACTTTTCAAAAGAAGAAGATAAAAAACGCTTTATCAAGTAGGGTTTCTTGAGAAGGTAAAAATTTATCAAGTAGGGTTTTCTTAAATTGTTTATTGGATCTATTTCCGCTAGGTGTATTTTAATGTTAAGACTATGGTTTTAAAATTTCCATAGAAAACAAAGATAAAATGAGAATAATGGTGAAGAACAAAAAGAGAGAGAGAGTATTTACGAAGAAAAAAATGAAAAAAGTAATTGAATAGTGATAAAAGAAAAATGAGAGCATTGATGTAACAGAATAAGGGGTGTTGAATTAAAAAAAAGAAAAGGTTACCTTTTACCATCTATCACAGTGTTTCTGTAACAACAAATACAACTACTAGTAATATTCCATTCTACATTGTTACAGATTTGATGTAAATACATGTAAATTTATAAACTATTATATTCTTTTATAATATGATACTAACTTTTATCAATTAACAATAAAATATGATAAATGACATCCCCATCTTATTCCTTCTATCAAATATTAATAAGTCTATCAACCTAACTATCAACCTGAATATTCATGTATATCTATCCATATGCAACTATAATCTAATTTCAATCTAACAATACTAAAGCAATATTATTTTGTTCCCATTTTAGATGCCCAAGAAATAAGAAATAAATAATACAAAAGAAAAGGATTCAAGAACACTAGGTGGACAATGCATTGTTTGATATCATTCAAATTTGCAACTGTTATTTTCAATAAGTTTGTGTCTTGGCAATTGGAGATAAAGTCTACATAACTTTCAGTAGCCTACTCTACACAAATTTATGATACGTGGCCTAATTCTTGTGTGCTCCTACCATAACAAAAATATGGTTACTTATAATGCTTTGGATCATTTCCTTTATTAGCATTTGGATT
Organism: Taxus chinensis; assembly: GCA_019776745.2. NCBI lineage: Eukaryota > Viridiplantae > Streptophyta > Pinopsida > Cupressales > Taxaceae > Taxus > Taxus chinensis. The sequence continues at coordinate 694,954,673 of CM034147.1, forward strand.
CTTTGCACCAGATCTTTTATTTTCTCCTGTACCCTTTTCCCCAGTTCCTTTATTTGTACGTCCTGCATTCTTTCGCCCCTTTTCGCCCTTAACAACAGCTTGAACCCACAAAGTAAAACCCAATAATTAGTATAGTATCCTTATTTATCATTTTCATCAAATGTTGATGGTTATTACTATTAAATTTTTATGTGTTATAATGGTGGTTAGTGGTGATGGTGGATTGTTATATTTTTGAGACGCTAATAGTTAATGGTATTTATTTGATTGTTATGAATGAGAAATTTTAGATATATAATAGAGTTTGGCATTTTTTTTTCTTGTAAAATATTTAAGCAATATTAAGATTATTTATCACTAGTCAATATGAAAACTATAAATAAATTGACCTATATAACAAATCGGAGCACCCTATCCAGTCAATATATTGGGGTCGTTTCTAACGGGATAAGTGTATAAAAGGTAAATTGTTATACACTTTTATGTGTATTTATTTATTAAAAAGGGAATGCCTGACAATTTACACTCAGCCTAACAAATCTAAGATAAGCACCTCAACTTATTTCTAAATTTGGTTTTAAGATATCATATCTATAACATTGGTCAACGCCCTATCTAGTAAACAGTATGAGCTGATACTAAAGATCACGCAGGTTCGCGTGGCTCTAGCTAAAATGGAATCCATGACCTGCTACCCCTAAATTTAAGTCCCCACCACTGCGCCACACAAATTTTTAGATGTCAAAAGTCAAAAACTTGTCTTTATCATTGACTGCAATGGTGAGTGATGTTTAGACATACTGGTCAGTATGTTGGGTCCGTTTTCAAGATTGGTGTATAAAAGACAGACTATTATATGCTATTACACATATTGATATATAAAAAAGAGACAATCAACACTAACACCACGGACAAGATAAATGTGTTTAACCATCATTAAAAGAATTCTCTCAGACCGTCATTTTGGAATATTGAAATTGTTCACTAGTCAAAACCATGTAAAGGAATACACATAAACCCTTTGTAACCGTTTTTTTCTTGAAAGATGGGCGTTCTCTTCCACGTAATATTCCCAATATAGGCTTCCCAGTGCTTGTCACCTTGTGATGCCTTCCGCCTCTTAAAATCAAATGTGTTAAATATTTCATTGGTATTTGATGGATAGGTATATTGATAGTGCCTTAAAATTGTGACGTTAAGGATTAATTACTTTAATACATATTCATTTCCACACATTCTTGTGTGTTTGCAGACATATGTTTCTATATTCTAGGAATATGTTTCCGTTCTTGAATCATCATAACCTTGTAAGGTATATAATTAGAGTGATATATCCTTTTTTTAGCACACTATTTTGATATTGAATTTGAGAAATATAATAAGCTTTTAGATGATCAAGTCAAGTTTTATGTTCGTTTTATTTTGATATGTATGTAAGTATACATATTAAAGTGGGGTATTATGTAGACACCTAATTTTGGTATGGGAATATTTATATTTTTCATAAAACTACATTCTTTTAGTACAATTGTGTATTGGTTGATCATTTGTCTATATGAAGCTCTTATTGGTAAATATTCCTTGTTTTCTATCATCTTATGGTGCATTATCCTTTATTTTTCTTTTGTTTCCTATTTTCTATTTCCCCCTATGTCTTTCCGTTGTTCTAAGGTTTTATTAAAAAAATATAATTTCCAAAAATATAATTTTAAAAATATATATTTTACACATTTTCTAAACGAAATCATGAACAATTAAAACAAAAAAAACTTATACTTTCTACGAACTAATCAATGCACATATTGACATCATACTCAACACCAGTAACATGAAATGAAGACTCTGAGCAAGAAGATGGTATAGTGTCATTGGTTAATGTTATATAATAATGAAAAGGATCAAGGTCTTTGAGGAAAATATAGTAGGAACCTTGATAAGGAAACATCGAGAAAGCTAGCAAGGAGACCACGTACATGGCATTTATCCAAGGTTGTCCCAAAATAATATTGTTAGAAGGATCATGAGGTACACCATGATAGATGACAACAAGGGTTTGTGGACCCATAGTAATGTGCAGTGTAACTTTCCCAAACACCCCATGGAGGACATTATTAATATCACGGAAGTGCACATTAGACGGGGGTAAGATCGATAATAGATATACCTAACTTATTAAGAAAAGATATTGTACAAAAATTGAGAAATAAGCTACGAGCAATGAGTACATGTTTGAATACACACTAAGATACTATGGCTTGATTATAATAAGGAAGGTTGCAAGTGATGCCAAGAGGTAAAGCCATAACAACAATACAAAAAATGACACCAAATAATAAGGAAAGATCCTAGGGTAGCTAGGGTTTGAAAGATATATTCAAGAACAAGGCAAGTTCACCAAATGTTTTTTTACGAATTCCTAAATAGATGAGATGATAAATGAGGAACTAGGAAATGTAAGAGAATGTTATATGTTTATTATTCTGAATAAAATAATGAAAATTAGCCATATAAATTCAAAATAAATGTTTTAAATCTTGCATCTATGATAAAATGATATGACGATTTCTTGAAGCATACAAAGGGATAAGTACTTAATTGTGTAAAATGGTACATAGATGATCTCAGTGTGTAAAATGGATGGAAGAGCTATTCTAAATATAGAAATGTTTTGTCTCTAATTCTTGAACTTGAAACTATTCATGTGCAGAACTATACAAATCAATCTAGGATGTAGTATAGTTCTTGCATGATCTATATGGTCTACGACCTGTGCATGGTGGGGTTTTACGACTTCACTTTCCCTTTTCTTTCTTGGAGATGAGTTTCGTTTTCCATCTATAGGGCTCTCAATCTCCATAACAACTTGTAATGATATACAATAAATGGAAACCCTATAAGCATGTAATAAAATTCACAAAAACATTAGATAAATAAAGAAGAAATCAATGCGTGAATGAGTTTGGACTACCCTTGGTGATCAACCCATGTTGAACCAATCCAATTGATACACTACATTCTCTTGAGTGGGAGCAAGCCTCATGTAGTTACCTTAGTGCTGATGCAGGTGGTGTATGCAATCTAAGATAACCCCTTATATGTGTCATCATGTCTCATGACAAAAAGATCATGGGCTAACTATACACTATAAAATGTACCCATTTCAATAGTAGTGTGATGTGGTATGCTTCAAATGCTTATACTATTCATTTTTTCTCTTAAAGATCTTTAGTAATGCATGAAGTAAATTGTTCTTACTAAGACATGGCTCTAGGACCTTTGCATGCTTGAAAATGGAGAAAAATAGACTCTTGAACTTGGTTTGAGTGCTTTAGACGTTTGTGGTGGTTGCTCTAAATGATGTTGATGCGCCAAAATTAGCAGGAACTTGACAAGGTCATAACTTGAGCTTTGGGTGTCCGTTTGAGACCATTGTTTTTTGAAACCACATGTTACAATGAGATGAATGCACTGGTCAACCCACCCTACTGATTGAAGCAAAAGTCCACCATCTTGGGGCCCAAAATCCACCATCTTGAGGCCAAAAATTAGGATTTAAGTTGTAGTTCGGTTTTTCCTATTTTAGGGCATTAGTTAATTGTAGTCTATTAGTTGCATTATGAGTTGGAAATTCCTCTAATTTAGGAATGTAGAAGATGCATGGCAATTTATGTGCCTGTACGAATAAGCATGCAAACTTACTAAGAATAGCAGGTTCTAGTAAACTGCTAAAAATAGTAATTTCTGCCACCTAGAGTAGATTTAGTCAAAGTTAGTTAGAGTTTGTTTGGAAACTCAAGTTGGGAGTTGTTTTCCTATTTAGGAAACATTGTAATTCATGATTCAATAACAAAGAAGGAGATATATTTTCTTTTGGAGTTCATATTATTTGTAATATATTGAGTTTGTTTATAATTTGGCTACATTAGATGTGCAACTGCTTTAAGAAGATTTAGGAGAGCCTTGGGTGCTTTAGTGTTGATATTTAAAATAGGATCTTGTGAGAATGTCAAGTGAGTTATGAAGTGCATTTGACTTGCTTATATAGGATTTTGTAGGTTAAATATTGCACTAAGGCCGACCTAGGGAAGATGAAACAACACGCATAAGATATTCAAATTAGAAAAAAAAGTTTTTGGATGAAGGGGTTTATGATTGTACAAGTCTGCTAAGACCATAATATAACCTAGACATATGTTGTGTGAATTCAAACATGTAATTAGTGAAGATGAGCCAGAGTCTAGGAATGATTCCTACATATGGATTACTGCTTTGGATAAGTAATAATTCCTGGATAAATGCTAAAGCAATGTGTAGAGATTAACATGTCATGAGAGAGATATAAAGATATGACAATTGAGTTTAGAATGTGAGCATTTATCTTAACATAGAAAAAAGCTAAACTTGTCATTGTCAAAGAATAAGTTTCCAAATTTGAGTGTTTACAATGCGTATCATATGACAATTGGGAACACCTATCTGGTCAAATATTATAGACATCCAATATTGATTTACATCAAACTAAGTGAGACCGACAGACATTAGATAAGACCCAAGGGCATATGTAAGACCTATGGGCATTATATATAAGTCATATGAGCATCCTTCATTATTTTGTAAGTTTTACAAATTCAAAGTGAAAGATATAAATATTCATATGTATTTCATTTAAGAACAAGTAATCAATTATGATATTGATTTTCAATTCTATCATATTAAAGATCAAGTTGTATATATCTTCTTGTAGCCCTTATATACTGCGAATTTTTGCAAGTTTAAAGAAATGTTAAGCCTTTCAGAGCTGCCATTGATGGAGAGTGTGTGTGGCAATGCTACCTCCTAATTACTTTCTATATATTTCTTCTCTATACTTCTAAAAATTGTAAAAAATATTATAAAAAACCACTGTATGTGATTTTGTGTAAACACCACCCTATGTGAGTTTACTTGAGAACCCAATAAAGCATTATGTTATGTAGATTCCTTGTTTTATATAAAAATCTACAAATTCATATAAGGCTTCATGTATGCACATATCTAGGAGGAACTCAAATATATTTCTGTTAGATTCTCTATAAACATGCTAACCTAAAATAATCTTATATAGTTTAAGGATTGTAAATCCTTTTGTATAAAAAAAGTATTTTTGACATATTTCTCCACTAAACATTAAGAGGGAGTGTTGGAGCATGTAATGTTTTGTAGGGACACACTTACTTTCTCCATACATCTCCACATTAAATTTTATTAAATAAACTTATAACTCATAGACATAAGTTATATACTTTATATTTGTTAAATATAAAAATTGTTTTGATACATCCTTATTTGGTGTAATGTGACACCCACCTTATAAAGGTGATCTTCCATGAACAATTTGAATTATTACTTTTGATATTGAGATAATTGTAATAAGAAGCAAAAGTGAGATATTGATGAGTTTTGGCATGTAATAATCACTTGAGGTTTGTAAATGTTAGAGAAATTTGTGTAAGTTTCTCACATTAATTAATACAACTAAAAGTACATTTGGGTCGGGTTTTTAACATAATGTTTTCCCCATAATAACTTTGTGTTTATGTTATTTTATTTTATTTTTGTTTATATCTATGAAATTTCTATAATCTATATTTTATTTAAATTCTTGATGGTCTTGTAATTTAAGTTCTAAAAACTCTTTTCAACATTCAATATTTTTTTTTATTGAAAGCACACTTTTATATTGATATAATCATGAAAAGTACACTGTGGATTCACATCAAAAAAATTGGTGGATATGTCACACCTTAGAAACCATAACACTTGGCATAAGTGCCATGGGAACAAAAAATCAGAGAAACACAAAACAAAAAGTCACAACCATGACAAACTAAGTAGTAGAAGTAAACATGGCGGTTGGAGCAGGAGGAAAAGATGGTCTATGCGAAACACCTCCCCAACCCATTGTAGGTGGTTCGGGGGAGTTTGTAGCAGGATCCCAACCATCACCTTGCTCGAGGGATAGAGCATCATGTTTGTCAAGAGAGATAGTAAAAGCCAGATGCAAAAATGTTTCTAAGGGAACACCCCATCTGGAACCAGAAGCATGAAGAGAAGAAGGCCAACTAGAGCCACCACCACTAGTCTGGAAAAGGGGAGGAGCCCCCTAGCCAATGCCATCGCCATCGCCATCGTGAGAGTGGGGAGGATCCCCCCAATCATCATCACTACCAATCCATTGGAAAACACCACCAACCTACCAAAAGGGGGGAGCAGCTTCACCAAGCCCGGATGCACTGCCACTGTCGAGCTCCTTGGCCATGAAACTGAGTATGGTGAGAAAGCAGGGACCAACGTCATGATGGTGAAGGATGGTGCGACAGAGGTAGAACCCAACTGACCTAGCAGGGGGCACTACCCCAGTGGGTGAGAAGCTCCTGCAAACGCCCTACCTATAAGTGGACTTTCTCCGCCTGGACCTGGATCTAAAGAAAAACATGAGAAATAATTCTAGTTTTAGCATACACAAAAAAATCCATGCTTAGAGTAGTTTTAATAAAAATGGAGTCATTTCTAATCTTCCAAATTTGAAATAGAATTTATGCACATGAAATATTTGTCCAAAACTCGTTAAATTTTGCAAGGAAGCATGGTTGATTCCCCCAGCAAGACAATTTTCTAGGAGAAGGGTTCAGGGTGAAAGGAACTGGAAAAGAGATTAGATCCACTTCCAAGCTGACTACGCACTAGGGGGAAATACAAAAAAAATTACATAAGAGACTTAGTTTGTTAGCAAGCAAAACACATGGGTATAGACACCCCTAACTATTGAAGACCTGTTAGTGCCAATAGGAAAACCCTGATAAAGAATGCACCAAAGAAAATGAGACTTTTTAGGTTAAATATGAGCCTTCACAAATGGTATTGAATCTGTGTTTCCGAACCCTATGTGGAGACTTAAGATCCCAGTACGTGTTCAAATTTTCATAAGGAATGTGGGTAGGAGCTAAGAATTAGTAACCAAGTCAGGGTTTGAACTAGCTAAAGGGAGTCACCATAGGCCAGTGTCAATCACACCACCAATGGACAAGAGGATAAACTCCAATCTTTTGGAGCATATCCTCAGGTATGACATTATGAACTTCTTGTATAGATTATTTATCCCAATTATTAAGGTTAAATTTATCTTTGATAAGAACCCGGGGTTTCTAGGAATGGGTATCCTTGCAGAACAAACCTCCTAGCAGCTTTATCCCATGCTTGAAAAATCCTAAGACTTTTAATCCATGACACCATAGCAAAGGGAACATTGTGAAAATTAATAACAGGAGACCACCATAAAGAGTTTAAATTGATGGAAATCCCCATTTTGAAACCATCTCGCAACCCAAATTAGGTGAGGTTTGACCATAGCTCCCACGCCTTCCAAATAATCTTTATAACAAAAAGTTCCTCCAATTTTAATCTAGACACATGAAAGAGCATCATAACACTTTGCAAACCCAAGCTTTTCTAGGATTGTATTTCCAGAAGGGGAACCTTGACAAATGCAAGTGACAAAGCAAGATTTTCCAAGCCTCAGAAGCCTTATAAACCCTTGATGATCCACTTGACACTTAGGGAAATGCCTTGCAGCTGAATGTCAATAAGCCCTAAGGCCACTAAATTCTTTAGGAGAACAATAAATATTCCCAAGCCACTCTATGTGGAAACCTTTGTGTCCCATGGTACATTGGCCCATAAAAAATCTCTAAGTAACTTCTCCAACTTAGCATATGAAGCCTTAGAAGGAGCCCAACAGGACGAGTAATAAACATGAGTAACAGCTAATACCATTAGAACAAATCTAAAATTTACCAGCAAGAGAAAGGGGCTTGGTAATACAATAAGAAATATTTTGCTCAACTTGTTGGACAACATAGAGACCAAAAAGTAGCATGAGTAACTTGGAAAGGAAATGGGATGTTAAGGAATTTGAATTGCGCCCCAGGTTGAATCCATTACCAAGAATATCCTTCCAGTCATTGAGGTGTTGGATCCAGAGACTGCTTGTAGCATTGCGTAAGTTTCCCATTGGATGGACAGAGCTTGTAGGCCAAGTAAAAGATATCCAGGCAATGCAAAGTGTTATTAATTGTCTCTTCATTATTTGTTATTGTTAAGAAAGAATCATCAACAAAATGACCATTAATAAGTTATCGATCAGAGTTAGGGAGAGAGACGCCTTTGACTAACTCCTTGAGAAGTAAACATAGCAAGAAGATAACCGAAATGCTTAGCAATAAGCACATAAAGAGTCTGGTGCCAAAGGGCATCCTTATCCGAATGGACATGTGAAGCTCAAACATATCAGATTGGACTCCGTTAATGGGTGAGCCGAGGCATTAACATATTGGAATAACATATTGGTAGAGTTGAATGAATCTAGGGCCAAACCTAAGAGCTTGATAGCATGGCAATGATGAAAGGCCACTCAATCCTATCATATGTATTTTTCAAAATAAATTTTGATGAAGAGTGACTTTTTCTTGGAAAATTTGACCCACTCCATACCTTCCCAAACAACCAATAATGTTATCCAAAATGAATCTACTCTTAATGAAACCAATTTTTTCACTACACACAATGAAAGGTAATAGATTATGGATCCTGAGAGCCAAGGATTTGGCTATGGTCTTGTAGGAAAAATTTACAAGTGTAATCGATCTCCAATTGGTGATAATTTCAGGATCTCCAACCATTTGGGGATAAACTTAATATTACCATTGATTGATTAGAGCACCAAGATATTTGGTATCCATTTTTTCACAGTAAACATGATGAAGATCAGGACCAATTGTATCCCATAAAACCTAATAAAACTCACATGGAAATCCATCAATACCAGGATATTTATCTATGCCTTCATTTGCATAACATCTTCCTTAAGATCATCAACATAAAGGGAACAATCACAAACAAATCTTTGGGCCTCAAAAATATTACAAGGAACCACCTCGAGACACTTTGACAAAGCATCATCTCTCTATGGAGTGTATGGATGGGCAAAAAAGACACCATGGTAGTGGTGAACAAAGACCTGCAGGACATCCGGAAGGTCTGTGATTCGACCCAAAGCACCCTTGATCACCTGGATTGAATTGGAGGCGTGATAAGGTCTGAGGAATGCAAAAAAATATTTGGACCTTCTGTCACCGATATTGAGCCAATGTAGTTGAGCTCTAATTTGAGCCCCGTGGGCCTAATATACTTCTTCCCTCCTGAGTTTTTGATGCCATTGTGCCACCTTGGTTTACAAGTGATTATCAAATGGCAAGTGATCAAGAGTTCTCAAGCTTCTGACATACTCCTGAGTAGAGGCCTTATGATCCCTTCTTCTGAATAAAGTAACCTGCCTCCCAAACATATGGAGAAAAGAAGTAGTTCTGAAAATGGCATCCTGCCACCAGGTAATCCACCCAACTAGACTTGATGGGTGTTCAACCAAGATCCAAATGCGCAAAATGTGCTCCACATTTCTCTTATGTTGAAGGTGAGAAGTTTTTAGATAAAATTGGGAGCACTGAGGTTTAACAGGAGCTAGATGCTATTCAATTTATAAAAAATAGGTGAATGGTCAAAAAGCAAAGCCCCTTCCCAAATTAAAATTGGTCTACCAACATTAGTAGTGAATGAGAACATCCGCTGTTCTAGGAGGAATGCCTAATCAAACCATTTGACAACTCTGTCTTTCCCTTGCCTGAGATTAGACCAGGTGAACCAGGGTGCATAAGAGGCATGTCTAAAACAATGGTTAGGATCAGAAAGCCCAAGTTTGTTGCGCATGTAAAACCATGCTTCTCACTCACCAACACACCACCATATAAGAGGCCCACTTTATCTTCAGCAGACTCCACCATGTTAAAATCTCCACACATAATCCAATGCATGTCAGGTAACTTATCAGCAAGCCACTGCCAAAGTAAAGACAACTCAACAATAGATCATTGGAAGCATAAATATTAGCAATACTAAAAATTTGGTTATGTAAATAAAAAAGGGACCACACAACTTGATGCAAGGGGTCAGAGCCACAAGAAATAAAAGGTTGTTGCAAAGAAGGAGAAAGAAGAGTAAGAACGCCCCCTTTCCCAGGCTCATGATTGGAATGAAGACAAATGGCACCCGGACAAATAATACGGGTTGTAGACTAGAGAAGAAATCCATCAAGCTTAACCTCTTGTAAATAGAGCACATACATGTGTCCAAAGTTTTAACAATTTTCCCTAACCATGTATTTACATGTCAGTTCAGTAAGTCCATGCACATTCAAAGAGAAAACTATCATTGAGAATTGTCAAGATTCATGCCATATTCCTCCTCGAGGCCCCTTAACACGGTGAATTGGTTTGCAAAGATGGAAGAGCCAACAATTTTTGAATAAGGAATGTAATCACCCATTTGGAAAGGACATCTCTGCAGTGGAACATACTCACCATCCTCTGGAGGAGAGTGGCTATGAGAATGTGTGTGCATGGACTCATTGCCAGAAGTGTCAATATTCACCTCAAAATGACGTTGTGAAATCACTGGAGCCAAAACACTTGAGGATGTTGCAAGCGAGGAATGATGGACTGGTAGGGTATCAATAGGATGCTTGTTAGCCAAGGGATTCAAAGCCGAAGAAGACCCTTCAACGGGACGATTGATTTACTAAAATTGGAATGATATGGGAAGTAGTTAATCTATACTAGGAGGACATAAACAGTGTAAATAAATGTGATAAAGTAATATAGAAATTACTAAATGAAAAAACTAATAAAATAAAACCCTAATATGCAAGAAGGAGGTTAGGAAAGAACTAAGATGGTTTCAGATGTCTGTTGTAGAGATGATTGGAGAAAATAGAGGCAAGGGCAACTATGCAGGGGTCCCGTAAAGACTGGATCTAGAGGATTTGAGAGGACTGGGGCACCTGGAATAGGATTGGGGTGCCCATAGGTGCTCTGGTATGTAATCTGGGTGCCCTGGTCTGCGAAAAAGCTTCGGAGTTGGTTCTCATAGGGCTGGAAGGTGGTTTGAAACCCTCGTTGTGTGTCGCATCAGGTTCGTTGTCCCGTGTTGTATGTCGCCAATAATCCAAGTTGATGTAGAGACCTGTAAGAAGAAAAGGAGTATTAAAATCCTAAAAAATAAAGAAGCAGAATGAATGGGTCAGACTGACCTCAACTGCCACAAAATTGGGCTTACTAATTTGAGCGTTGCACTACCTTTCAAACCCAAATATAGTTTTAGTGAGTGTGTGCATATCGTGCCCTAGGTGCTCTTGTGCCAGTTGCACTATGTGAAATAACAAGAAATAACTAAATTTAGAAAATGTAATAACATGTGTGCATGGAATATAATAGAATCCCCCCCTATGAAGTGTGATGCATAATCCCCAGCGCGTGCCTTGATGATGGAGCTATGTGGATGCAAATGCAATAGATGGATGCAAATCTAGATGAGTGATAGTAGTAGATGATGATAGGTCCCGCATTATGGTCTCATAAATTAATATTTATTGTGTTCTCTTTGTCTAATTTTGTTATTAACCCCGAAATTGCTGACTAGGAAAAATATAAGAAGAATAAATAGCTATAAAAGAGCCCAAAAAGTGGCGTGAAAGTATTGAAAAAGGCTCGGGGTGCCCCAGGTGGGACCAAGGTGCCCATGGGTGCCCCATTACTAGGTTTAGGTGTCCCAATTAAGGCTAAAATGACGGGAAAATTCTGAAACGGAATGGGCATGTAGATAAAAATGTGTGGAAATGATAAAATAAAAGTAAAATAAGATGGCCAAAATACATGGGTTAATTAGTACTTTCTTCACTCAAGAACCTTCTAAATAGTAGTATGAGACCAGGATAAATAAATTTTTAAAGTGCATGATTTTGTGACTACATTTTGTCCCCACTTTATGTTGGTGAACTAAAATCTCGATAACATAAAGTAGATAGAAGTGTACCTGATGTCCATGAAGAGTGTAGTAGAAACACGTGTTGAAGGACTAGACAAAAGTGTGGAATGCCAAAAATAAGATGGACTGGAGCATGGAAACTAAAGATGAAAAATGCACAAATAAAGGGTGATGAGAGTGAACCTAGGGCAGAACCTGTGTAGTTAGTTGCACGTGTGTAGTGTTTTTGCATGGTTAGTTTATGTGTTGTTGTTATTTTGATTGTTGTTGTCGCCCCCAATTTGACTTGCTTGTTTCTCATACGGGCAGACCTGCAAGGAGAAAATGATCAAGTAGTCAAATATATATGTATGTAAGTCTAAAAATGTTATGTAAAGTACACATGTATATGAAAATATAAAATACACAAATGTAAAGTATGCGAAAAGAAAAGTGTAAATGGAACATGTGCACCTGATCCATGTCGAGAGAAAAGTGTAGAAGGATATCCTGTACTATGAGTTTTTTGGGCGATCTCACGCCACCCTATCGGAAGAAGTGTAGGGAGGAAATGCTTCGTGTCCTCCAAGATCTAACCACTTCTGTACTGAAATGTGTGTGAAGAGATCTCTATATTATCTTGGTTTTTTGGGTGATACGATGCCACTTGCTAAAGTAGTGTAGAGAGGACAGAACCCACTGTAACCCCCAAGCTCTGTAACTGCTTCCCAGAAATGCTAAGGACACCATGTCCTATAAAATTTGTTGTGTATGGGGTTTATGGACTGGTCTGAACCCACTCGCTGTAGAAAATTGAACCGTCATGGTGTAGAATCTTTGTGTTAGTATGTAAAAACTCCCAAATGATGCCCCCCTCTTTGGGGGTGCATGTGATATGTAATTGATAGGAGAATGCGGCCCCAAAAGAGGACCAACCACACTTTAAATTGTGTACCTAGAAAAGTGCTTGGTAGAAACCAAGGCACTCAAAAATAAGAAGGCTAACAAAGTAAAGTGTAAACAAACAATGCATGCGTATAGAAAACATGTGTAAGCTACGCAAACAATGTAGTAAATGTAAACATACAAGAAAACAAGTAAGCCACACAATGTGGTTGCAAACATGGGAGCATCACTCATGATGTCACAAGACATGCAAGGCCATCATGGCCATAAAACAACAAGCAAGTGTGCACACAAACATAGGGAAAATCCCGCATACAATGGTAAACAATGACATATAAGTATAAAAAACAAACAAGTAGTCATAGAAACATAAATCCTACAAAACAAGTGTTGTACATGGAACACCCATTAGCATGTTAGAGAAATAACCAATATGTCAAAATCATGTATGATCAAGTAATGTAAGATGTTAAGTACAAAATGAAACAATAGCACCTGGATGAGACGAATGTGGATGCCCCCAGCGACCAGTATAGGAAGGGTAGAAGGCGAGCATCCATGCCACGATGTAAGAGTCTTGTATCTGTGATCACACTAAAAAAGGTGTGAACGCACATGTGTGGATGGTATAGATAATGACATATAAGAAATCAATCTAACATGTGTAGTAAAGTGATCATGTAAAACACTAGAAAGCAAAGAATAAATGCCCCCAAGACAATGAAGTATGTTGTGGGTGGATGGAATGGAATGCAAGATGGAATGATAGGATCCTCATGCCCCCGGAGTGAATGGAAGTGTATGCAATGAGGTTCATTTTGTTTTCCCCCTCAGTAGTCAAGAATGAACCATAAACGAGAGTGCATCATTCAGGAAAATGGTTGAGTAGTGTTTTGTTGTGTCTAGTGCGTTGTGATGAATGTGTATAGTGTGATAGGTGTGGTATGATCAAGGTTATGCATGAACCCTATAGTAGTATATCTTGATAGATGAATGGAGGAGTGATGATTTAGCCTAAGTGTATATCACTATGATGAAATGAAATGGTGGAGTGATGATTTAACACTAAGCGTATATCACTATATATAAGATGAAAGGTTAGGAGTGGTGATGTAACCTAATATGTATACCACTACAAGGTGATATAATGGGGGTGGTGATCTAGCCTAAAGTGTATACCACTACAAGATAGAAAAAGTGAGTGATGATTTAGCCTAAAACATATGTCACTAGCCTAGGAATGTCACATGATGAAATGTCACATGTTGAATGTAAGGTCCATTTTATTTGTAAACCCTCGGTAGTTGAGTATGGACCGAGGAACTAAAGTGTGTCATAGGGTGGTGAGTGCAGCACATAGAAAACAATGTAGCATATATGTAATGATGAAAACAACCATGTGGTGAATAGAATATGTAAATAAGTATAGTGTGTATAAATGTAGTTCTAACTGTGATGACTAGTATATGTAAAATGTGATGTAAAATATGCTAATGTAATATGTGATGTAGACTCGTAGAATGTGATGTACAAATACAAAGTGTAGGTCATGTGTACTACAATCATTGTAATATGTATGTAATGTGTATGAGGAATATTGTGTGGGTATGATTGACTATGTACGTAGACACCCTAAAAATGTATGTAATGTGGTAGAATGACTAAATGGTATATGATACAAGTATTGGGAAAGGTATGTATGCAAAATGCATGTAGAATAATATGAATGACATAAGTGTCAAAATGTATTGGTGTAGAGCGTAATAGATGATGTTTGTGATGAAATTGCGCAATGTATAATGTCTAGTAGTGTGGTGTGTGGGATTCATTGTAATAGTAATCCCTCAACAGTCAAGTGTGAACCAAAGCACAAGAGTGTGTCATAGGTATAATAATGATGTAATAATGTGTGATTTTATGCTAAAATATGAAAATGCTATATAATGCAATAGATGCACATGAGCAGGGGGATCATGTGTTAGGTTCTATGCCCCCCTAAGTGTATACCAATGAGTAAAATAATTGATGATAGTGAAGGACAAAGGTCCTCCATTTGATGGTTGTGGTGATGAAATCATAGGACCATGCTCTAACAATGGTGGTATGATAGACAAATGTTGTGCTATTAAATGGAGCCTATATGCATGCGAGGGATGAATATATGATAAAATCACAGTGTAGTAAAATGTGTTGGTGACGGAGATCTATGTGACACCATAGATGGTGGAATAGAAGGAGATGGTGAACTAATTACAAGAGGTCATTGCTTAGGAGGTGCTTGAGTAACACTAACTTGATGCTCATAAGATATAAGAACATGATGGGATTTATCATTAGTATTAGAATGTTGTGCAACAAATGAAAGAAGGCCTTGATGCTCGAGATGTTTGATTATTTATGACAAAGTGCGGCAAGCATTATCATGATGTCCATTAATTCTGTGATAATGGAAATATGGACGACCTGCGGTATTTTGCTAGTTGATAAGGAGGATAGTAATGAGTAGGCAGTAGAGTGATCAACTGATGACTAAGGAGCTGAATAAGAATGTCATGTGGTGTAGTATTATGTTCAAATATGAGAGGCTCGGGTAATGGCATGATTTGAGGTTTAGTTAGATTATAGGTAGTGGACATAGATCACATATGAGATGTAGAATGAGCACAAACATGTGACTGAGAAACATCCTTAAGTTGTTGAATTTCATATCTAAGAAAGGTGATAATGGATTCCATAGCCTGAGATAAAGTATGTAAAGTGTGGATTGAGTCCAATAGAGGTGTATTAGATGGATGATCACGGGGTTAGAGTTTCAAGCTAAACGTTGGAATATAGGACTTATTATGTGTGGTGGTGTATTGTCATCAATAAAGGGCAGGCAATAGATAAGTAAAATTGTCTAAAAGATCATCATTATCATTGTCGAAATCATATTGAACAGTGCAAAGGAAACTGATAAGCAATGGTGTGTGGTTGGTCATCCAAATAATCATGAATACGCAAGTTATACATTTCCATGGCGTATTGTTCATCAGTAAAGGGAGGAAATGGACACCCATGAGTATACCAAATAGTAAAATTAGGTGAATAACATAGAAAGGAGCTATTGTAAATGCGCATGGTACCAAATGGCATGGGAAAAGCTAGATCAATATGATCAGGATCAAGTGTGCCTCCAATATAATCTAACCAAGATTGGTCGAGAGTAAGTGGAGAGGAAGTATGATAACACACAAGGTGAACAACAAATATGGAAAACACAAAGTCCATATGCAGCAGTGAGAATAACATATCCATGATACAAATGTGGGTCATATAAAGGAGAATGGAGGTCCTCAAATGTAAAACTAAGCCGAAGGAGACCATCATGTGAACATACGGTGGCTTGGTAGGAAGTATCAAATAATATATACTCCTAATAAGAATTATTCATGAAGAGAGTGCAAGTGAATGGGGGGTGTAAAGAGGATGGTGTTGGTGAATTTGTAGATGATAGAGTGACGTCTGTAGATTGGATAGGCCTCTGATATGGAACAATGGCAGTAGTAGTAACAAGCGTCATAGGAGGGATTGCATCTATCATACATATGACACCCACAAATGGTGATAAGGTGGGTCGTCTATAAGTTGCGGTGTTAAAGGGTAAAGAAATATACCATGTTGGAGTAGACCCTATATAAAGTATCATAGCATTTGTGACATCAGGAGTTGGTGACAAAAGCAGGAGGAATTGTATCAACCATATAAACAATAGTGTCAAATTTATGTGGAGATTCAAGAATTTGTGGTTCAAGAGCAAAAGATGAAGAGGTAGGGACACATAATGTATCAGGAGAATCAACTACATATAATGTGGGAGAATTAACGGGTGAATGCGAATGAAAATCATCTTGTGGTTTAACAATGGTAGGAGTGTGAAACTATGTTGATCAGGTTGAGGAGTTTTGTGCTTCTTCCAAGATTCATGCTAAAATAGCAGGATTAATAGTACACATATAAGTGATAATAGCATCATCTAGAGCTGTAGGATCTATATCAGAAGATCGAAGTTGAATAAGTGAAGGAAAAGGCTTATAGACAAAAGGATTAGTAGGAGTACCAAAAAAGGCTTGGCCAAAGCTATCAAATTGGAGAATGATTGGAGATTCAGAAGGATTATTTTGGTCCATGATAAGAGGTCGGGTTCAACAAAATGATTAACTAAAATTAACTAGTATGGGAATAGTGGGGATAGTTAATCTAATCTAGGAGGACATAAACACTATAAATAATGTAAATGCAAAGTAATATATAAAATTATCTAAATGAATAAACTAATAGGAAATAAAACCCTAAAATGCAAGAAGGAGGTAAGGAAAGAACTCAACTGATAATAGATGACTATCACAAAGTGTCGTAGAGATGACTGGAGAAAATAGTGAATAGGAATGAATGTGCACAGGTCCCAAAAAGGATGGATCTAGGATTGATTGTTTGAGTGGACTGGGGTGCCCACGGGTGCTCTGGTATGCAATCTGGGGCACCCTGGTCTGCGAAAACGCTCTGCAACTGGTTCTCATAGGGTAGGAATAAGGTGGTCTAACCTCATTTTTGTGTCACATCAAATTGTTTTTTTGCACGTTGTATGCTCCCAATAATCTAAGAGGAAGTAGAGACATGCAAAAGACCCAAAAGGAAGTATCAAAAACCCTAAAAATAAAGATGTAAATGAATGGGTCAGACTGACCTCAACTGCCACAACTGTGGGCTTACTAATCTGAGCTCTGCACTACATTTCAGACCCAAATGTAGTTTTGTGTGTGTGTGTGCATGTCATGCCTAGGTTCTCTTGTTCCAGTTCACTTATGTGAAGTAGTGAGAAATAACTAAATGTAGAAAATGTAATAGCATGTGTGCATGGAATAGAATAGAATCCCTCCCCCTATGAAGTGTGATGTAGACTCCCTAGCTTGTGCCTTGATGATGGAGCTATGTGGATGCAAATGCAATAGATGGATGTAACTCTAGATGAGTGATAGTAGTAGATGATGCTTAGGTCCCTCATTACGGTATCATAACTTTATATTTATAGGGTTCTCTTGGTCTAATTTTGTAATTAACCCTGAAATATAAGTAGGAAAAATATAAGAAAAAAATAGCTAGAAAGAGCTCAAAAAGTGGCAGAAAAGTTTAAAGAGGCTCAAGGCACCCCAGGTGGGACCGGGGTGCCCATGAGCGGCCAAATATAGGCTTAGGTGCCCTGATTAAGGCTAAAATGATAGGAAAATGCTGAAACAGACTGGGCATGTAGATAAAAAATGTGTAGAAATGATGAAATAAAATTAAAATAAGATGGCCAAAATATGGGATTAATAAGTTCTTTCTTCACTCAAGAACTGGACTGACAATGAAAGCATGTATTGGGTAGATTAATGTAGAGTATGCGTTGAGAGAACCGGGTGTCACCCACTTGGATATCAATGGTTTCATTGAGGTCCGTAACTAAATCCACTTCCACACAGACCCGATGTTGCAGGCGGGCTGCATAAAACTTATTCTGCTCATGACAGATGAACCGACCAATGGGTTTGACTAGGTCTTCCACAAAATTCCAAAGGCGCAGAGGCAGACTACAAAAATCCACCCAGATGGGAACTTTAAGCTTAACATGTTCAGAAACTTGAAAATCACATATCGAAGGCGAGAAAATAACCAACATGTTCCTAATAAACCAAGGGCCATGATTCACAATGGCCTTGCAATGCTCAGGGTTGAAAAAATGAAACAGATAAAAACCCTTGGTAAGGTTTTGGACACCCTCAAGTTTGACACCATGGCCTTGTCAGTGGTTGTGAACCCATTGTTTGAGAATACTCTCTGGGGGGACACGACCAATGAAATAAGCAACCAGAGAAAGATTCAAGCCAAGAGCAAGTCTGTTCAAATTGAGGTAAATCTAAAACAACATCAAGCTCAGGCAGAGGAGGGTCATTACCTTGTTGTAAACCTTCGGGACAAACTTCTGGGCTTACTTCTTTATTGGAGGCATGATCGTTCAAGCTCCTACCGCCTAAACTTGCACCAAGAGATGCATGAAGAATGATTGCTATCATTAAAACAGGCAAGCGCCACCGCCCAAAGGGCAAAAAAAGCAATTAAGTGCAATATACCGTGAAATAAATGTCCCACCTTGATAGAAAAGGTGGTGTGACAGGCACGACAATGACGCAGACTCGAGCATTACACTCAAACCCTAGTAGAGCACCCTAATCTTGTCATTCATCACATTCACTATTTTTGAATAATCTAAAATCTAAAACAGTCTTGTTTTGACAACATTTAACATTTCATAGTCTGAAAAAATATTTTTTGATTGAGTATGAAGCTTACACGGATGAGATGCACAAATTATTTTAGTTTTACTACATAAATCAACACAATTGGGCACACTAGATTAGATAGATTGTCAACATCTTTCGTAGTAATCACCTTCAATCAAGCATCGATAAGTAAGGGGCATCAACACCGTCACCCAGAGCACAATCTTGGACACAATCATTTTAACTCTCTGTATCGGATGTCTTCAGATGTTGCACTCAGCAAGACTTGATCTCTAGTAGAGATGATTAAAAACCATACATCAACACCAATAGACCAAGGGCCCTTCTACTCCAATATAATTTTAACTTTGTATAAATGTGAGATCTATAATGACGCCACTCTATCCCGAGGTCGTGAATGCGATGTTTGAATAAGGGAAACATTAATTCGAGATTAAACATGGGGCCAAATGGACGCTGATTCAAGCGACCCAAATATGAAGATAAGGTGGTAAGAGCGTCACTAAATCAAACGGGAGGATATGTAGCATTTTCCCCAGACCTCAACTCCGGTTACCCAGTCGAAGACAAATACAGTTCCCTACATTTAACAGGGTGTTATCCCACAGTTTATGAACAACACCCCATTCTCTTTTGTGTTTGCAGGAAACAATGGCAATGCAAAATCCACCTGTTCTTCACAAGGCATTGTCTTCTCTAACTCCTTGCCAGGTACATTTACTTCTACCCACATTATAAATTATTAATTACCAATGTTGTAACATGGTATCAGGGACTTATATGTTGCTAAAACAGTACTGAGACTAGTATAATAAACATCAATTGCATGAATGGTTGTCTTTATATCTAAACCAGAGTTTGTTCTTATACACCTATTTGGGAAATATTAATGCCTGCTCTGAATTCTGCAAAAAAAATTCAGGTGCTTTTGCTCAATCAGACTTCTTTCGCCTGTTATAAAAGATGTATGCCGTCTGTTGTAAGGGCTTGTGCACATGGAGATGCCATCGTGCTTCCCAAACCAGGTTATGCTGCTGCCTCTATTTTATGACTGTAAATTTTTTAAATTATTTTTCCTGGCAATTCTTGGGCAAGGTTATTCGACTCATTCTTAGTATTTTCTTGTTCTTTTATACAATTCTCTTGCAAGTCACCAGGCCTAGCACCAGGCCTCGTCCAGCTGGGGTATGTCACACGCAGGGAATTGGATGCAGTGTTTTACCCAATTTAAAAACATTATCATATCTCCGGGTGATTGAAACCTTGGTTATCTGTATGGGCTCAATTTAACAGTTGCATTGATGCATTCTACAATGTTCTAATAGTGAGGGTCAAACTGAAAGAACAAGAACTATAACCATACTGGGTAGGAGAGCGTTTGTGCTAGTAGGGAAGGGTGCAGTATCAAAGGCATTAACTGAGTGATTTGACATTTAGTTTTTGACACTAGGGATCATTATCTAAAGTTTTGGTCTCTGAGAATTCAGTTATGCATTTCTCCTCGAATTGAACCTCAGGATTTGTCAGTCTGAAATCACTTACTTCAAGACCTCAAAATATCATCGGGGTTCAAGATATCACTTACCTCAAAATGTATGTTTTGGATATTCTTATTGTTCAATTTCAACTAGTTCAGTTTTCAATCTACAAACGAAGTTCACCTTGGAATTTACGGAGTTGCTTTTATATTACAGGTAGCACTGCAAGAAGAGGTTTCTTGGAAGCAGTAGGGGTACTCACGGCAAATGTTTTCTTAACAGATGCTACCTTGGCTGAAAGTGAGTGGTCTATTGCAATTCATGTTTTTTTCTGTTTGTATCCATTTTGAAGTTGCCCATCACCAAATTCTTCAGAAATGCTCAAAGCAATCTGCCCCAACTTGCTTCAGAGGTTATTTGGGGCACTGATGGAACACCTGCTTCTTTTGCAATCCATTGGTTCCATGAATTGTGATAGATGTCCTAAGAAAACACACTTGATATGACTAAATTGCTGCAGAATCACCAAAAGGTTACCAGACAGTCCTTGATAAATTTGATGGATATTCATTCCTCTACCCTTTTGGGTGGCAGGTTCGTGTTGCTGTGAGTCTTTGTTTGGTTGCTCTTCCCGTTTCATTAAAATCAAGCGAGTCTGACTGCAAGTTTGATATTCTAGAATTGGAATGCTTCATAACTCCTACAATGTTTCAACAAGTTTTTATTTTGTCTATTTTCTTTAGGAAACACTAACAAACTCGGAATTTTTTAGGAAGTTGTAGTTAAAGGCCAGGATAAAACATACAAAGATGTGATTGAACCCTTAGAAAGTGTTAGTGTCACTATTGTACCAACAAGCAAAACAGACATTCACGAACTTGGACCACCTGATGAGGTAAGTCTGTAATCAACTGTAAATTTCGTGTACATAATATAGCATTAGGAAATAAATGCATTGCTTTCGAATGAACAGGATTTCCTGGATATTAAATGATGTGCAACATATTCTTTCTAGTTATATGTGTTCTCTGTTCTGATTCTTCAGTGTATCTTAGATACTTGAATGGATCTTTTTGATTGGCAGGTTGCGGAGACATTAGTCAAAAAGGTTCTCTCTTCTTCAACTCAGAAGACAAAAATAGTTAATGTGAAAGAGGTCAGCGAGCTTGGTTATGCAAAATGCATCCCATATTTTAATTCTTTTCATGGCATGATGTTCTTTTGTCTGTTTAGTCTCTCATATTATTATGTCTCGGGTTTGCTTCTACTTGCCCACATGGATGCCGGCCCTTCTTTTTCACACTCTGATGCAGGATAGAGCATTGATCTCCATCAACCCCCATTATATTGGCTTTATTGGTAGTTTTTTTTGGCAAGAGGCCTTCATTTCATATATGTATTTTTGTATTTTATGTCTTTGCTTATACTGAGTTGTTAGGGTTTACATGTTTGTGTTTTACAACCCTCTTGTTGGGGTTTACCTGTTTGTGTTTTACACCCCTCCTGTTGGGGTTTACCTGTTTGTGTTTTACACCCCTCTTGTTAGGTTCTTTTGCTTCCTAATTTTTAGAATTTTCACTCATTCTGACACTTGTACTTTTGATTGTTTTGTGCTGTGCTTTTGGGTCATATTGACCTTCTTCTGTCAGTTAGTGACATTCATATAATTCCTTTCCTTCTTTCCCCTTTTAACGTAGTTTCTTGTGTTCCCTTTTTTGTTTAAACTGCATTTACCCAGTGCTTTGATTTTTAAAATAACTGTGCAGCAATCTTTGCTTGTTTGTGTAAGTTTGCTCATATTCTCCATTATTGTTCGTTCTATTTGTTCAATTCATGTTGTTGCTGTCCAACAGAAGAATCCATCAGTGCCCCTGTTCGTATAAGACTCTTTACCCTTCCATATGATTTTTAGAATGGTAAAGTACTGAAAGATAAAGGAAACAACTTAGCAAAATGATTTGTGCTTCTGACCTCACACTGACAGAACTATTAAAAATTACAGAAGATTTTGTTTTAACACACACTTTTACAAATTGCTCCCAGACAATTTCAAATTGAGAATAATGGGACACCCCTGCCAGCAACTAGCCGATTTTGAGAATATTTCTTCCTAGCATAAAGCATGTCTGGAATGTGGACATTTGCAATGGGATTGAAAGAATAGTCTTGCTAAGGCAAGTGCAGGACAGCAATGACAAACTCAACCAACATAGTTCGCAATCGTCACAAAAGTGGGAGCTGTTAATCAGGCACATAACCCAGCAAGCATACAAAGGGCAGAGAAATTGTAAATGAATGATAACCAAGGTAAGAAAGCTAGCAACCTTCCAAAAATGAACTCAGCAGTCATTGGTACTCCTAATCAATTTCACGTGCTTACAAATTAGAGTTGCATGAAATTTTAGCAGTTACTTGGTAACTAAACAAACCCAACCACTTTTACATCGTACATATAAACGTGAGTATGACCTTGACAATGAGTATAGATGCACAATTTTAAAGTGGCTTTTTCTTCTGTGGGTTTTCCTACTATAAGCATAGTGTGTATTATTCTAGTTTGTGTATGGATATTGTGAAATGAACATAAACTCTCACAAAGAATTACATCTTAATGAGCAGCGACCACAAGATAATAAATGAAACAAAAATATGAGATATACGTGACAGTCAAACCAAAGAAGTATTTACTGAAGAACAATGATAAACTGTGAAAGCTAATCATTAGAATCTTAATAGAGTAGGAAAATCATAAGGAGTTGACAACTAAGGAATGTTAACATTCTAAAACTCTAAAAGACAAACAAGAATTGCATCCGTCGGAAAGTAAATGCCATTAACAAGTTTTTGAGTGAAGCCACACTTAGATGTTTTTGAAATAGCTCTTACTGGCTGCACAAAATCCTGACTATTGGCTGGAAATTTTGCAGTTTTAATAAGTAATAAGTGCCAAAGAAAAGGATCCAGGAGTATAACTCAAGTATAGCACTGGAGTGCAGGTCAGAGAAAATGAGAAAACCCTTAGCCTAATTTTGTTTTCCGATGGCTAAGGAAATGAGAAAAAGGAAAACTAAGTCCTAATTAATTAATTTTAAATTGCATAATAAAATTTTCTCATAAGCATTTTAATTAATTTATTAGTGACAAAATAAAATTAGAAAAAGAAAAGTCACTTTATTTTATTTCTCCCTAGTGGAAAAAGGCGACCCATATGGGGATAGAAAGCAAAGGGAAAATATTAAATAAAGTGATGGAAAATATTGAATAAAGTGAAGAGAGCTGATTGGTCCTTTGTGTGGTTAAAGGGCCAAGAGAAAGTTATAAAAGCAAGTCGTCATATATGGAGATGACATCACTTTGTCATATTTTTATATCTAAAAATTGGTTGAGCTATTTGCTTTCCATTTTTGCCTCAAAGAACGAAAACCCTTTGAAGTGTTGCATTAGAGGACGAAAACCATTTATTGCCAAGGATTGAAGAACAAAAACTCTTCATCCTTTATGAGAGGGAGCTCTATTCAAGGGTTTCCATTGAGTTTCAAGGATAATTATGAAGTTCTAACAGTGTTGAAGGTTCTAATTTGCATATTCTTGTTACATCTAGCTAGGGTTTGAAGAAGAAGAGTGCAGCTGATTTTTGGCATGCATTTTCAGCCAGATCTAGTGTTATCTACACCCTTGTGAGTGGATTTTGACACATTCTAGGGCACGGCTGATCTGAATCTCATCTCCATCTTCATTGCCATATTTTTAGAGGTCATTTCCAGCTTGTATGCATTTGATTTGGGCTTTGGAAACATTTTTTCCAGCCTCGTTTGCAAGCTGATTTTCTGTAGACTTTAATAAATTTTCCAGCTCTTCTTCTTGATCTGAAAAATTATATTTTTGGTGTTCTTGCATCTATAATAAATTCTGAATTGTTGGGTTAAACATTTGGATGATTTTCAATTAGTTTTGAGTACCAATTATCTCTAAGGCAAGTTGCATTTCCTTGTAGAATTTTAGATCTGCATTATTTTTGTCAAGTGTACCTTCTAGAAATTGCTGTTATAGATTGGATTTGCAGTTGTTTTGTTTGGGGTAGAAATTATCTCATTGGGGACATTACAACGACAATGCCAAAAGAGAATGTTTGTGACTAGTTAAGAGTACCAGGGGAAGCGCCAACAAACAAATATATAAGGAGAGGAAAGCGTGGAGGAAGAAGATAGTTGCAAGATAATGAGTGGCGAAGGAAAGGAGCAAGAAGAAGTGAGAGGATGGATTGACAGTCTACTAAACAGAGGAAGTAATGACAAAATGCCATGAAGCATGTACAAGAACACTTGGTGACCTACATGTTCCAATTTTCAATATTCTTCATCTTCTCTTGATATAAATATCCGGGCTATTAGTTCTATTAGGGAATTGTTGCTTGTGTACCTTATAAAGGACTAGTAACTTGAAATGCTATGGCTATAAGGGAGGAATTCCAATTATGCAGAATGAATACTATTCAACCAACCTACCAGGGAAGTGAGCATATTTCTATTATTGGCACAAATGGTTCAAAACTGTGTTGTAGATGTTAATGCTAAGTTCTTCTCAAAAGAGTTGGGTTGTATGATTTATTGTTGTTTTTTCCTTTACCAATCCAATGTAGCTTTCATGCTTCCGTTAGCACTTACTCATATGAGGACAAGACTATATAGATAAGAAAGCATAAGTAGGTTAAGGTTAAGAATGACAATCTCTTAAAACATCACACGTCAATGTCAAAAGTGGACTTAGTTCTATGAAGCACTTTGCTGAGATATCATGCAAAGGATGGCGTCTTCCCTAAAAAGAGACATGACAATGCTTCCGAGTGTCTACTAAATGCATGGTTGTTTATTTAAGTGCACCACCAAGTAGTATCATAATAGGCAATATTTTTTGTTCTGTTTTTAGACCCTTTTTTCTGTTTGACTGTGCTGGTGAATGTTGGGTCAAAGATGAATTAAAGGGCGGAAACATTATCTCCACTTTGGTAGAGGGCTGAAAGTTAGGTATGTATGTGGGCATTGAGGCAGGAACGGTTTGGTTGCTGGGAGCATAAGAAGATGTGGCCGAGTCAAGGATCTTAGAAGTGTCATCCAAGGAACCCTAGAGGAAGGAAGGGGGAGACAAAGCAGTGCCCAATGTACTAAAAGAAGAAAAGGAGCCAAAAACAAAATATTGTGGAAGGTGGAAGCTCTCGTACCCCTGCTTAGGTTGTCACTTAGTGTCGATGGATCTTAGAAAAGCCTAGTTGTGGTCAGGATGAATTGCATCATGGTTTTCAGTTGGAGCATACTGAATTTTGCACACGCCTTTAGAGATGATCAAGAGGATCCAAGAAATAAGTCTCAATGATGATTGAGAGTCTCCAAAAAAGACTAGCCCAAGTGGAAGAAGCCAAGGATGAATTGCAACATGATTTTAAGAAAGTCTTAGAGATGATAGAGAGGCTTTAAGAAAGACTAGCTCGAGTGCATGAAGATAACTATGTAGTGCCCCAATACTTGAAGCCGACGTAGGAGGAATTAGAATTGGTGACACTAACGGAGCTGCTGGTCTCACTTCAAATTGAGGGCTTGTCCCAGGGTAGGGTAGCGCTAAGGATGTGCATGGTGGAAATGCCCTCAAAATAAGATTGAGGCACACAAAGCAAGGGTTACCTAAGGGAACAATGATAAAGAGGCAACCATTGAATATAATATCAATGGGTATGATTTTTGTGATATCCTCATTGATATTGGTGCAAAAGTAAATGTTTTGACCAAGCTTTCTTGGATTGCGAGGGCTTCCTCGATTTAAGTCACTCGCTCCATGTCTTGTACATGGCAAACAAGACATAAGAGAAGCCATTAGGTATCATGTGTAGTATTACTATAAAGATAATGGGTATCGAGTTCATAACAAAATTTGAAGTAATTAGTTTAACAAAGGTTGATGATCTCCCAACTATGTTAGGAAGGTAGTGGTGCTATGTGAAAAATGTAGATATGCATTTCAAACAATGTTACATGAGTTTTGAAAACAAGAGTTAATAGGTCATGATCCCTAGTGATGAAGCACATTGTGTACCCCATGTTATTTCTATTGATAGGGAGGGAAAAAGTAGCTCCAACCATGAGGTGAAGCTCAACACCACAAGTTGGTGCTGATGTTGAAAAGAAAGTGCCAAACCGATGGGACACCAAGAACAATAGTAATCTTGAGTAGGCCTGTGCTATAGATACAACGATGGAGAGCTAGAAAAGAAAAATCAAGTAGTCGAATGCTAATGAAGGTTGGTGCTTTACCAATTAAGAGGATTTGACAAGATTGATTTCATGGACCCAAGCAAGAAGAGAGTGGCCAAACACCACAAACTAGGGGTAGCACAAGGGTCAAAACCCTTGGGAGTGTAGAAGGGGTTGTATCCAATACAAGGCCCCTTAGTGTCGAGGACCAATAGGAAGGCATGAAGGCAAGGATTTGATTAGTGTTGGAGAATGCAAGTGACTGAAAGGGACCCCAAAGCACAAACAAGGTACGTCGATTGCAGAAAGGCGATTTGGTGCCCAAAAGCGAGCCACTAAGAGGGCCGAGGGAAGCCCGAGTCCCCAAGGATGACATGAATTGGAAAAGGGAAGGAATCATTAAGGACCTCTAGGATGTTTGTTAAAAAGAACATCCTCAAGATGGAAATTATGAGAAATTAGTTAGGTGTGAGCTGCATGACTTATGGCTCACCAAGATTGCAAGAGTGAATGGAGAAGTATAGGTTGTGTGAATTAATTCTCACAAGAGCAATAGGCTCAGTGCTAGGTAGTACACCAAATAAGGTAACAAACACTAGTGTAGGTTTCGGAAACAACAATAGGAAAATTTTGATGGGAGAGGTTCCTTTTTGAATCGATGATTGGACAAAGCAAGAGTTGATGTTGAGGGGAAGGGACCATTGAAACATTTGACAAATGACATAACTTAGATATCTTAAATGAGCATTGAGACTAGCTACTGAAACATTTAGTGTGCTACATCTAGGTCAAGCATTTTAAATGGAAGTAGAAAGGACTATATCACATTTGATACGCAATGTGAGGCTAGAAAGCTTTAAATGAATGAGGAACCGAAAAAAGGATGGAGGTTGTTGACAGAGGATGAGCAAGTATCAGGTGAGCATGGTATTTTGAGGGAACACTCCATATATTCATGCTAGGCGATGAGAGGAGAAAGGCTATGACAATGAAGGAAGGCAAGATCAAGCACTAAATGGATGGAAACGAAGACTAGGTCATAAAATGGCTAAGGGACAAGAAGAACAGAGTTTGAGTTACCGATTCAGAGTACCACGCGAAAGTCATAGATGGAGCCAAGTGTGTCGAAGCCAAAGAAGGACCTTGGTTAGTCAATGAGCCTTGAACGAAGAATAACATCAAAGGAGAGCATGATTTTATACATTGAATGTAGATTCTAGGGATTGCATGTGAAGGGTTGTATGATATAGATGTCAGTCTTAAGGGTTGGAAAACATCTTAAAACAACATTTTAGGTATTGAGTATGGCATAGATTCGAGGACAACACTTTTTTAGAATAAACCTGTGTTTGGTGAGTTGGGAGTGAATATTCACCCAAATTATGGATCACAACTCAAAGTGGGCTTAAAAAAATGGTGGTCTAGCTGAGGACTAGACCCGTCACTTTCCCACTCATATAGTATTACAACCTTAGGCCATACGAGAACAAACCCCCACCATTAACAATGTAATCAACTCACAACATTGTGATCCCAACTACCTAAAAACATTAATAATGCGATTTGTGCCTGAAATGACCTTGCCACCTTTCAAACAATTTTAAGGTAGACTACAACACCTTTCCACACATTACAATTTAAAGAGAAATAAAAATATTACAAATTCTGATAAAAAATGGGGAAAATGGGCGTGTAGGTCAAATTTGAGAGACAACAAAATTTAGGACAAAAATATCCTCCGAAACTCAAATTTACAAATACAATTCTATAAAAAAGGACCTAAAACCTAGAATAATTTGGACTGATTTCACTCTGCAATGTGACTTATAAATCCTTTCTAAAATTCTTGTTCAATTGCTTTAACCACTTCTTATAAGTGAAAGGTAGTCTAGTGTTGTCAAGAAGGACATCCTTTATGGCATCAATGTAATTCAAGAAATGGTCCATATTGAGCCCTACCAAAATTGAGGAATTTTGATAAAAATAGATATGAGAAAAGTGTTTGATCATAGAAACCAGAGTTATCTATAGAGCACTAACTTTCTATATTTTCAAGAAATGGTCCATAGTGAGCCCTACCAAAATCCAAGAATGCTGATAAAAATAGATATGAGCAAAGTTTTTGATCATAGAAACCAAAGTTATCTATAGAGCACTAACTTTCTACATTTTCCCGCCAACAAGAATAATGGATTTACACATGCATCCCATTAGCTACCTTTTTATAAATGTCTCTATATTTATTTCTAATAATGGCCAAAGCTCTAAGCAAAGCTTTGTAGTAGACCAGAAAACTTAAAAGAATCACAAGGTTTGTGGATTGATTGAATGAATGAAAGATTTTAATAACGTCCATGAGACCAAATTGTCTATGGGACTAGGTGCTGCAATACGGTTTCTCCGCACTAACACTTTTGCAAGATGCAAGGGCTGCCCTTTTAGTCTTGCAAATTTTTCATTTCCCTTTTGATGTTGGATCTTGGTCAAAAAACTTGTTTTGTCCAGCTTTGCCTCCTTGAACAAGTCAGTTAGGTTGTCTATGCTTAGATTGTTGATGTATTTGATACAAATGTCATTGTAGGCTGCGCACTCCATGTAGTGCCATTCTGTCAACACAACCCCCTTGTCACAAAATAGGCATGTTCTCGTTTCCTAGTCCTTAGAAGTTGTCCACCTTCCGGTTTCACACCTAAGATGATGCAAGCTAGTCCATAGTTAAGCCATCAACATTTTCGCCTTCCACTTGATTTATGCTCCTATATACACCTTTTCATCATGATCCCACATGTGATTAAATTCCATGATAGTGTATGTTTTTTTTTTGTCTGATGTGTTTTGTCCACATGGCTGTCTTGAATTTCTCTCTTACATACCTTTTTATTTCTTCATTAGTATTTGGGCATTCTTGCATGTTGATGCCCCATTTATGCATTGATTTGTTGTTTTGTTTCATCCATGTGTTTTTCCTTATATTTAGTTTTTCTATCACCATTCTAGGCCATTGATGAGTCTCCTTACGTCGTGTCTTTTTAAAATAGATTAATGTTTGGGTCATAGTTGAGGCCTCCAATGGGAACATACTTGTTTTGGCTAATAGAATCTCATATAGCACTGATGATTTGACTCTATGGTTGTCTGTAATTAAATGTTTTTGGATTTTCTCTAGCTGTCTCCATTTTAGGTCAGACACATTGGTACCCCAAACTTCACATACGTATAGGACCATTGCTGTTACAAGCAAGTTGAATAAGGTCCTCTTGGTTTTCCATTCCCATAAGTCTGCATTCTTGCACCTGTTTTGCAACGAGTATAAGGCCTTTCACCCCCCTTGTATCCTTTTTACCTTGCAGGTCTTCCAACTAAAGTTGCGGTGAAAGTCAAGCCCAAGATAGTTGTATTCTTCCACTACTTCTGATGGGCTACCTTTGGAAAGGAAATCAATTTTCTTCTTTTTCCTTTGTAGTGAGAAGATTATGACTTTGGTTTTGCTAGTATTCACTTGCATTCCCACCTCTTGACAGAAGAGCTCTAGAGCTCTCAAGCGGTCTCTCAAACTATGCGTTGTTTTTGCAATTAGAATAAGATCATTTGCATATAAAAGTAACCTTACAACATAGTTTGCTAAGTGAACGCCCCTTCCATTAGCTCCATTTAACCACTCCATCTTATCACTGTATGGTCCAAACAAAGTGGGAGATAGAGGGCATCCTTGTTTGACATCAATGTTACTTCAAAAGCATTTTGATAATCCCTTGATTTTGGCCCTAACTTGCTCATAAAGTTTGTGCATTGTTGCTCTATATTCATCTAGAACCTTGGGCCCCTCCATCCTTCTCCAAAGTTTTCCTCTAGGGACCACATCAAATACTTTTTTGAAGTCAACAAAGCAACATAAGGTTTCTTCTCCTTGGGTATCCCATACTTTTTCAATCAAATGCCTAAGATTGACACAATGGTTGATGGTGGAGTGCTTTGGCCTGAAACTTGCTTGCCATTTTGCTCTTTTTCCCTCTTTTTCTGCACAACTATTAATTTTGCGCTCTATCATGTTGCTGAATAGTTTTCCAATGAGAGGGTTGACCATCATAGTGCAATAATTGGATGGATTATTGATGTCCCCACTTTTATAGAGAGAGATGATGACAACGGTCGTCTAATTTGTTGGGAAGCCTTCTTGGATGATACTGTTGAATATGCTTTTGATGTGCGGTGCAGGGGCTTTTAAACCCCATTTTAGATATTCATCTTGCAGGCCATATATATCTCGTGCTTTACCCCCTGCTAGTCTCATTATGCCTTGAGTAATATCCTCCACTAAGAAGAGTTCAGCAGTTGTGTTGATTACAGGAGGGGTGTTTTAATTTTGGACTCGTTCATAGAGTAGCTTTGCATAATCTAACCATTGGGTATATGTGATATTGTTTTTTGTTTCCTTTTCTTTTGTTGTAGTTTCCTCCAAAAGGCTCGGGGGTTGTGTTTTCTGAGAGAGATTAGCTCTTTTCTTGGCATGTTCATGTAGCATTCCTTTTTAGACTGTATGATTCTTTCATAAGCTTTCTTATTTTCTTTGTCTTTTCCAAGTTTCTTCAAAGTTCTCTTTGCAGCCTTGCACTCTTCATCATACTACGGATTTACTGGAAAATTGTTTGCATTTCCCCTCTTAGGTCTACTTCTTTTTCATGCGCTTAAAGATCTATGAATTAAGGGAATCAGCATATTAATGTTTGCTGGACAACTTCCCATATATGCTGTACTATTCTCTGCTTCTTGAATGTGTTGTTCAACGGCTGCTTTGAAGAGTTCCCCATTCTCTTGAGTCATGAGGATTTTACCTTTGAAAGGAATCTTCTTTTGTTCATGGTGGGTTTTTTCTCCTTGTTGATTGATGTGCATGTCAAACTTTACATAAATTGGATTGTGATCTTATTTCATCTCTATAGGACAATCCTCAACTTCTAATTCTATTAGTCTTGAGCAAATAACATAGTCCACCACACTTTGCCCATTGTAAGTTGTATAGGTAACATATAACCATGTCATACAAACTACATAGTCCCAATAGTTCTGCTCCATAGTATGTAACTCCCCCGTTTCCATCTTGAGACTTCCTTTCCCAAAGTTGGCCTTCTTCTTCTTCCAGCCATAGTGGGTTGTTCTTCACTCCGCCCTCATTTCTCAAATTGAGAGCTTGATTGTTTTCTGTCCGTGCATTGAATCTCTTACTATGAAGAGTTCCCCTAGGGTGCTGAAAACTGAAATGTCCTTTTTTAGTGATGCACATGGCCTTCAAATTTAACTCCTTAAAAGTTTTCAATCCTCTCTGTCCAAAGTAGCAAGTGGCGAGCCTAATTGTTGACTTGTTTTTCGTTATTTTCAGCCGTATGTATTGTTTATTTGGGTTCTCTTTCTCTACTTTTATAATTCCACACCATGAATCTTTACTTAGCACTGTAACCCCTCCATGCCATTGCCACTTTCAGTCCATTCATTATTGAACTGATACTTTCTCATAACCTTCAAAATTTGGGACTTTGCAGCCTTCATGCTCATATGTTTCAGTAAGAATGATAATGTCTCATCCCTTTGCTACGGGCCCCAAACTAGGACCTCTCCTCCAAAGATAACCTCTACAATTCCAGCTAATCATGGTCAAATGCTCCCGCAGGGCCCTGACTCCCAATTTCTTGTGTGTCATTCGATGGCTGGTTTGGGATTTTCCATTTTGTAACTGCACCCATCTTCCTGCATCTCTTGCTGCTTTTACTTTCTCCCACTCTTTCCTTCTCTCTTCTTGTTGTATGAGGGTTAAGTCTTCATCTAGGTAAATGCGTGTACCTCTAAGTAATCTTTTGTTCATTAATGTTCTTATCTTCTATGCTTTTCAGGATAACCCTTACATACCTGTCTTTCCCCCTTCCTGTCATTTTTCCAATCTTGTTTGCCAAATGGATATGCTCAATACATTGCTGCTAGACTGCAAGGAAGTCTCTTCCCAATCTGTTGGTATTTCTCATCTTCACCATAGTCCTTAACCCTTTAATAATGATGTTTGTAGCCCCATCATGTTTATTCTTTTTTCCTCTTATTTGCATCCTGACCTGGTTTTCTATTCTCTCTATGTTTGTTTGAAGATCCTCTTACTGCCTGTGCCCAAGACTTGGCCTCCTCAATTTGTTCTCTCAAGTTATTTTCTTATACTTCCATGTTTGCAATTGCAAATTGAACCTCTCTTATTTGTGGTACATCCCTTTCTTTGACCATACTTGGTTTATTCTCCTCTACCGTCTTTAGTTGGTCTAGAACTTGTTTTATCATGGTCAGCTCTTGCTGCCCCTTTTCCATGATGTTCTTTAAGTTGTTTACATGTTCATTGAGGAGTTTATTCTCTTTTATGATTGTACAGTTAGATTTTGCGATCTCTTTCCTCTTGCTGTCTGTATATTGTTCCTTTGCTTCCAAGTCTTTGAGCCTTCTTTTCATGCTTATTAACACCCTGACATATAGTTCTGGTGACCATCTTAGTGGTGTTGATGTGGGAGTGTGTCGTTCCTTGCTATCTTGGTTTTCCTCAACTCTTTCCCCTTTGTTTTCCAAGTCTGTTCCGTTCTCCCTTGATTGCTATAATAGTAATTGCCTACATATCTCTTTTTGTCATTCTTCTTGGTCCTCCGAAACCCACCCTTGATTTTGATGTGTGTTATTTCTCCCTTGCTGTATGTGGTGGGTGAGTTGAGTGTATTGCCTTACTGCCTACTTCGGTTTTGCTTCATCCTGAAGTGATTTATTCAACTTTTCCTCACCTTTTTCCTGTCCTTGTGCTGCTTCTATTGTCTGTGCTTGCTGCATTTTACCAGTGAGTATTGGGGTGTTGCGGACTATCCTTGTTAGGATGATTGTGAGTTTATTACTTCTAGTTTACTTCATTGTTCAGATCTGCCTACACCTTAGTATGCCTTTATACTGTTTTTCATTTACGTATAACAATCTTTCTCTAGTGTCTAATAGATTGTACTGTGGGTATCACATAATGGGTGTATGGTTTTATGATCCCCATGTACCCGTCATTGTGCTTGTGTAGGGGTTGAGGTTGGGAAATGGGTAAGCAGTCTGATGCCATTTGGAATTGTGTATGGTGTAAATAAGTGGGATTATCAAGCCCCCTTGAGACACAATTCCCATCATTGGCCCCTGTGTTTCTTTCCCTATTTGAGAATCTGTTATTGGTGCAATATTGGTGACTATATGTTTGCCGGATAGTAAAATATTTCAATGTTCAACTGGTTTTACAGTGTCATTACCATCCATGCCATGTTTTTTACTGTTAGGTTTTGTCCTATCACAATGCCCTTCCTGTTCTTCTTCCATCATGTCTCAGATTTGTTGGTTTGACTTGGCTTCTGAAGGTTATAATAGATTTTTAAAAAGTGCTTGACAAAACTTATATGGTTTGGCAAAAGTGTTGTGGGACTCACCTGTTCCCTGTGTGTCTCTTGGAGGTTGTGCGCTAGGGCCCAGATGACAACAGACCACTGTGCCCCATTACCCTCCTCGAAACCTGCTTGAATCTGACTCTGGTGTTTGTTCTGTGTGTTCTTGCTCTCACTATCGGCCATTCCTACATTTTTTTTTGCCTCTTCTGTACCGACTTTACCATTCCCGTTCCGTTCTTGCTGGCTATGCTGTTCTAGTGATCAAAAGCCCTTCTACACTATCTACACTGAAAGCTGCATGGCCAATTGCCGCGGATGATCAGAAATGCTTCAATCCAGTTGCACTGCAATCTGCCTAGGCCCATCGACAACTTGCTGAGATACAATTTCAATGGCTTCTATTGTCAAACAAAAGGAAAAGTTGGAGAACAAGGCTGTAGTAGACATCAGATTTGGAAGCAAAAACAGAGTCAACATCCTTGTTGATAACCATAAAATGGCTGATACAAATTTTGACAGATTTCCTTAGGAGAATGACCTACGCAAAGAGGACTGAGAGGAACAATCCAAAGAGGAAATAAGGTACATTTCTTGGTACTTCTCTTAACATCCATGACCAAAAATCCTCCAAAGGTAGGCAGAAAATTGGTATTTCATGTTTTCCTTTGTAGTTTGGATTGTGAACGATACAAAGAAGCTAACCATCTATACTAGTAGAGAGAAAGAGAGATCAGAGGTACCCTGTGTCTGCTTACAGAGGGAAGCCTTGTCTTACAGCTCGACATCCACACTAGTGATTGCCATAGTTAACTCACCCTTGACACCTCCAGTGGTTGAAATAGGATGAAAATGTAATCAATTTGGTAGCACTAAAAGTCCCCTAATGAGCCCAAAATCGGAAAGGGTCAAACGCCTCTGATCTAGATAATAAAAAACCGGTACAAGGGATCCTTTGAGTCTCTTTACAAACAATGATATCTCCGTTAAATGGCATGATAAAATATCTACCTAAAGTTGAATTGCCCCTTCGTTTCCACCTCTTGGAGAGTGCAGAGGCAACAAACCTTATCGCTCTGTGGGATATGGTTATTTGTGTCTACTCATAAATGGTGAACATACTCTCCATCACTCAAGCGGGATCCTAAAGCCATGTGACCAATTTCAAATTGGAAAAGTGCACAAGGATGTAACTATTTTTTTTGATCTTTGACGGATTCTCATATGGTCCAATATTGACACAAACTTGTAGCCTAACAAATAGATGTGGAAGAAACATCAGGGTTTATGAGGATTGACGTTAGGAGATTAAGTTTTTTTAGGTTTCAAAGGGAACTCTGACCTAGATGACATATGTATGATGATTGGTTGTGTGCTCCTAGAGCTTCAACAGATGAATAATAGACTGACTTAGGCCAGCCGTACTGAAAATTGAGGGCCCTTACATTACCGTATCATTGACGAAAGTCATCAGCCCCCAACTCATGAATTTCAGACTCATAATGTCAATATGGAGTGGCACTGAAAAGAATGGGCCACTTGTTTGAAGCATTGCATTAATATATGTGCCACAGCAACTCTGTTCTCAGTACTTGGGTTACTCTCAATTGCTAAGCTATCTTGCCCAGTTCGCGCGAATGCTCTCCTTTATATTACGAGTCTATCAGCAGCTAGCTTTGAATTGTTTTGTTTGCTTGTTACACTGAACCATTTTTGTATACTATTGGATGCTAGCATTCATTATATAATTTATAATGTGTACTGTATTGTGTATGCAGGAAAAAGGCACCTGAGCAATATGGAAAGTTCTAATTTCTAAACTATCTGCATCAGTCTTATCTTTTTCTCACAACTTAATATAGCGTAATTTACCTTCCAGCAAAAATTGAAACCATTACTCTCAGCCATTATGTCAAAAAAAGTGGGTAGAAAGAGCTGAGGGAGACAATTTATATTGTATTCCATATTTACCAGGTTCGAAAAGTTCGGATAGTTCGAGAGGGGAAAAAAGTTCGGAAGTTTGAAATTTTTCAATAGGTTCGGTTCGGTTTAGAAAATTTACTAATATAAAATATATATAAATAATAAATACTATACATGTAGCATATATGATGATATTTGAAAAGAAAAACTAATTACACATAATAATAAACAAATATATTATCTACAGAGTTTTTCCTTTACGTGCTTGGGTATTAGTGTTTCTTGTTTTGTTTTTGTTTTGTGTTGAAGTTCTTTTAATTTAAACACATTAATTTTTTAATGAGAAAATAATAGTAATAATACTAATAATCGACTGAACTTGTTCGGTAAGTTCGGTCAGGCCAAAAAGCATGGTTTGAACAGAATTTTCACTAAGTTCGTAAGAACATGGTAACTATGTTGTATTCTATCATCGTATCCTGGTTGCTGAACATATTTAGGATACTGGGACCTCTTTTAAGCTTCGTTAAATTATTGGTTAATGCAAAGAATTTCATGCTTTTAGGTACATCGGTTGAAGAGTGTGCTTTTTGGTTGATGGTGTCTGACTTACATTGGCATTTTTAGGGGCCACGGGATGCTTAGGATCTTGTGGGATACCCTATTTTTGCATTTTATTCTTCAAATAGTTAGCCTAGTCACTTGCCAAGATTTTCTGGTAAAATATTGGCCAAGCTAGGACTTTTTCATTGGTGGTGGAGTAATGAGCATCAACAATGTTACACTTGGTGAAATTTAAGTTTGATTACAAGTTCAATCATAGTTTGCATACTCTTACTCGGAAAATACTTGGCAGAGCAAAAAAATTTCGATTTGGAAAATACTCAACAACTTAAAAAATACTTGAATTTCTTGAACAACATTGATTTTTTATACCAAATAGAGTTACAAAATATATCAAATGAGTATGTAAAATGCGGGGGAAGTGTTTTCTATTAGATTTATGTTTTCTATTACAATGGGGAATTGTTTTCTATTAGTGCTTTCTATTACAGTTACAATTTCGCTCATAAACTATGGAAAACTAGCGTAAATCATGAATAAAAATGATGACCATTAACATTTTGGAAAGAATTTACATGCTTGGAAAAAAAGAAAAAAGAAAAAAAGAACTACCTAGAAATTGAAATTCCTCAAATCTGATATACAAATCCACATTAAACCCCTTCAAATTCGGTCATAGGATGCTCAAATGTTGCGTGATTAGAATGTATGGGGGTGTGGGGCTTAAAAAGAAGAAAATTCCATGTTTTTATCGTCATACAACATTTTTTCTGCATTTTTCTGTGCATGCTGTCCATGCTCAGAAAAATACTCGCATATAACTCGCCAAAACTCAGCGACTGCAGTCTCATGAGTACAGGTAAAAAATACTCGCCCAAAGGAAAATTCGGTGATCATTCCTAGACTCGCCGCTTATGTAAACTACGTGTTCAATAGAGTGGACAAACCAACCTATCAATACCCTATGCATATTGATCCCAAAAATTTCTTTTCTAGGATGCAACTCCACGGAGCAGATGCTATTTAGCGATATGGGAAATAGAATGGTTGGAAGGCCTTCTACAACCATGCCACCAAGGATCTTTAATAATTAATGAGACACAAGGACTATCTTGATCCATAGCTGAACAAAAGGTGGGGAGTGAGGGGCCCTGAAGTGTGCTGGCAAAGCAAGTGCCAATCTATTGAGAAAGCACAATCTTCTTTCAAAGAGGAGGTTCCCCGGTGGTTAATGCTCCACAAGGATTTACACTGAACAGTCAAGGCAAGGCTTTAAAATATTAGAGTTACAGACTCTGCTAGTAGGCTTTTTGATAGAGATGAAATGACGGGTCATGCCTTTTGGAGTTGCCCCTCTGCCAAGAATTTTGGGCTTGGCTTCAAGGTGAACTTAGTAAGTTATACTCTGCCCCTGTTTCATGGAGAGGACCTCTCCTTAGCGACACTTGGATGATTAGGTACAGTCAAAAATTGTTATGGCATACAATTTGATTTACTAGTTGTTGGTTTCCTCTTGAAATTCAGGTTTCAGGCTACCTTTCATGGGACTTGTCCCCTCTCTAGCTATGGAAATGAGGCTTTATAGCCTTATAGGTAAGATATGGCCATACTTGCCCAAGCTAAATACAAGTGATTCCATAAAGAGGTCGACTCCTTTCTTCATTGGGGAGGGGCACAAGCAGAAATGTTGGATTTTCTAGCCTAGGAAGAGACTTCCTTTGTATCCATGTTCTTATGTTGTAATGTTTTCTTCTCTGAAGTAATATGGATCTCTCCTCCCCAGGAAAAACAAAAAATCGTTTCATCTGCTTCATGTATGTATGGATCCATTTTTTGTTTTATATGTTTAGAATACTAGCCTTTTCTGTTTAATGTAAATTTTGTTTTCCTATACTTCCTCTCTGCCATGCTGTTTGTTTCTTTATTCATTGTCTCATATTCTCTAGCTTTCAATTTGCTCTCATGGCGATTATTCAATTTTAGTCTTGTGTGATATGCTTCTTGTCAAAGTTCCTTTTCTAAAAAAAAATATAGGATGCTGATAGCAAGTAATACTTTTTTAGGTAACACTGAAACAAATATAGGCCCCGATGTAGATAAGTAGCACAAAACTATTTTATTATGAAAATGTTGACATCATGATACTATGATACAGCGCACAGCTGAGGGCAAGAACTACTATACTTTTGAGTTTGTTGCCAAGGCTCCCAACTACACACGGCATGCCCTTGGAA
Organism: Taxus chinensis; assembly: GCA_019776745.2. Lineage (NCBI taxonomy): Eukaryota > Viridiplantae > Streptophyta > Pinopsida > Cupressales > Taxaceae > Taxus > Taxus chinensis. Next base: position 694,993,659 of record CM034147.1, read on the forward strand.
CTGTGGCTATTGGAAATGGTACGTGCTTTTAATATTTTATGTGAAAAACATTTTGTCAAACATCATGCAAGTAGTTCCTGATTTTAATTTTTCCTTTGCATTATGGTAAAAATGGATCCTTCAACATTTACAATCTGGCAAATACAGTTTTCTTGACAGTCAAGATTTATTTAGTCAATAATATGGTATATTGTATTCATTTTACTTAGAATTTTGTACTAGACGAGTATTTAGGGTAACCCCAACATTGCATATCATAGAAGTAAATTGAGAATATAGCAAGCATGTTACAACCTTAAATAACAAGAATTCTCCCTTAAGTATCCATTTCATAGCCGTAATAAAGTATGTTATACTTAATATCATAGAGTGAGAGGATTAACATAGATGTGGAATCAATATTGGGTTCTTATTAAGAAAATTATAGGGAAATTTGGAAATTTTAGTAACAAAATCTTTAAAGCTTATAATATAACAATAAAAGAAAGCTTTTACAAACATAATAAGAGGAAAAAAAAGTGTAGTCGGCTCACCCTTTGCCCTAAACAGATAAAAGTGACTACTTTTAAAAGCCCAATACAAACAAGGAGGAAGGCACCACACGTGGTGTTATTAGGATCAGTTTTCCATTCTTGGACAGACATACATTTATGGTGTTGGGATCAAATCTAATGATGGTTGTGCATTGACTCTGTCCTCTAAATCTAACAAGCACATTTGGAAATCAGTTGTCCAAATTTGTATCTGATAGTCATGTCACTAATGTTAACCCATTATAGCTAGAGCAGAATATTAGACTGAGATATGGTTTTTGAAGTAAAATAGTTGATGTAATGCAATCCTAGATAGATGTAGGGCTATGCCACACATCAGCTGGCATGCCTGCTGAAACATCTGGGTAGGTAAAGATCTAGGATCATCACAAACCTTCCAAAAAAACCCCCCTCCTATCTTTGGCACTTCATATGTTCTAAATCTATGGGCACATGAGTTTTTCCTTGGTACCTTAAAACATTGTTGATGACATAACAAAATCTATGCTTCTAGGGCCTAATGGGGTTTTGTGTCGAACTAAGTTAGGGCTTGTCCCTCCATCTCTAGTTGGATGCCCCTTACCATTTGAATTTCTTGTGACTCTAATCATATACCAAACCAATGCATAATATAATTATCCATGCTTGGGCCATGCAATATTTTGCATAGATTATGCAAGCTGAACAACTGGAATACCGTCCATGCCGAACCCCACAACAGTGAACCATAAAAGAATTTAAATCTATGCACAATAAAGTTCAATTGTCCACCAGGTGTTTGAGGTGTGTACACTTAGAAAGGGACTTTACTAGATAAGCCATTAATATTGTCCACCGTGTAAATGCCATTGTTATGTGAGGTGTATACACCAAGAGGATAATAGGTGGGTAATAAGTGGGCAGTATACATGTTAGCAGTAGAAGTTTGCATAAAGTGACCAAACTATGCAATCTAGTAAATGAAGCAAGCCAGATCAATGCAATTAACAAACATAAATAAGAGAGAGCCCAGAGAGGGAAAGGGGTACTTGTGGGGAATTTGTTGGTGCAGAGATCACTCCTTTAAATAGAGCTGCTGTGTCACAAGGTGTGATGACTCAGGTTGAAGCTCACATCAGAAAAGGGAACCTACCAAATTAGGTAGGTGCATGTGCCTAAGTTGCTAATTTGGTCTGCAGTAAATCCTCTACTTCAAGTCTTCAAGTTTGATGCTGCACATTAGTGTTCCTCCGATGATGTCCCTTTCTCCTCTTAGGTGACTAAGTGAACCATTGTAGGTCTGCTGTAAATGCGCAGGGTAATGTAAAGATAATCGTGTTCTGATTGTGTAAATACTTTTAATTTCTTAAACATATATCCATTCAGGCTGACACAACTGGTCATGATTAGATGTGTTTCAATCAAGGCAAACACAATAAGAATGAACATAACCATCCATGGCCAGTTGTGTTGGCTAAAATCACCCATGGCTGGTTATGTCCAAGGGACCTAAATGGGAGTAAGGGGAGCAAAGGAAGGGTAAATGAAGGGGTTAAATATGACGCATGAGAGTGCCTAAGTGGCATGGGTAGGGATCTAAGACTCACTGAGGGTACATAGTTATGATTAATGCTATGCAGTTGCTCTAGTTGAGCCCACCCCAATCCTAGGATGCATCAATGATTGGAGATGAACTGCACCAACAAACCCCTTGATATAAAAATTGCCAATAAAGCATTTTTAGAGTGTATAGATGAGGTCTCTATGTCAAAGACACTCTAGGGACAATCACTAGTCGGGGCTATGTCTCATGTGGCTAGCATAATACACACTAGGGATAACCACTGGTTGAGGCTATTTCTCATGTAGCTAGCATAATACACACAAGGGATCATCACCAGTTGGGGCTATTTCTCATGTGGCTAGCATAAAACATTTATGCTCTGCGACATATAAAAATACGACTTTTTTGACCTTTTGTTTATATGGATATATCTATATATATATATATTATGTATATATACACAGGTACACAAGCACAAGCACCAAAGCACCCATCAAGTTGGCTATTTCTCATGTGGCTAGCATAAAACATTTACCTTACCCTATGTGACATACAAAAATATGACTTGTTCCAGTTATTGTTTAGATGTATATGACTATAGACGTATATACATATATGGATATTACATATATATTCACAGGCACGCAAGCACATGCACACAAGCACACATTGAGTCACTGACACACAAACACAAATAGAGACACACATGCGAGCCTGGGCCCTAAACACAAACCCACATACACGTGCACATACTCATGTTTGTACAAACACACACTCACTCATGCATGCACTAGCATATGGTACATGCAGACGCACAGACACACACACACAGATGCATACAGACACAATCACAACACTAATGCCCACATACATACACACATAGAGACACATGCAAACACAAATATATTGGCATGTGCACTTGGCAACAAAAGGTGCATTTGAAGGGACACATGACTCATTTTATTAGGAAGTAATTTTCAGAGCCAAAGCTCAGAGTTGTAAGGGATATGAGGACTATGGACACAATATAGAACATCATGTTAAAGTATGAAAATCCATGCCACAACTTTGTTTATTTTCTTATGTAAAAGATGCTTTTATTTATACATCAATGGTCCATTATTAAGATTCAAATACCTTCACTCTAGACTGCACGGAAACGCCCTGGAGGTCCCCGTACCAGGCTGGGTACGTTTTGGGTACGGGTATGGGTACGGGTACGCTGTGGGTACGGCTGGAAACGTACCCACAGGGACAGGATATGCCAGGGTGCGGTTTTACTGTACCCGGACCGTAACCTATCCCTGTGGGTATGTACCCATAGTTTTTTTCATTTTTTTAAGTGCAAAAATAAAATAAAAAGAGTACCCACTGTTTTTTCTTTTTCTTTTAAGTGCAAAAAAATAAATAAAACATGAGGGCTTTGATTGGAATTGAACTTTGGAAAGTTCGTGTGAGATTCAATATTGCCAATAGGCTCTTAAGGGTCGAGAGAGATGAAAAGGACTTCATTTGGTTGACTTACTATTTGGGGGCTTTCTTGTTGCTCCTCATGGGTCCTTTATTCTTCAGTCGATTTGGAAGGCATGGGAACAAGTGAAGCACTTGGTGGTTGGGCAGTCTATCTTCTCTTCATTTGACGTTAGGTGCCAAGCCTACAAATCGATTTCGTCGAATCAGAAATATAATGACAAGATCATTGCCTTGACAAGAGGTTGTTCTGCCCTCCTTTGGTTTGAGAAAGGAATTAAAATATTTCAGGACTTCAAATGTTTTTTTAATGTCCAATGATACTTATAACTCAAGCTTAAGGCATTAATAATGAATTATCAAATCTATAATACAGTCTATGTTATTAATTATTATGTTTTGAACATTATGAATCAATACAAAGTTCAAACTCAAGTCTCAATTCTCAAAGTATTGGAAATTTGTTTTCATGTTCTATGAATGATTTTAAGTTGTATGAGTATTAAATTTCAGTAAGTATGCAAATGTTTTTTTTAAATTTATAATTTTTTATATATATATATATATAAAACGTACCCAAAAGCGTACCGTACCCGAGATTTTTAAAATTTTGCCGTTTCAGCGTACCGTACCCGTACCCGTATCCGTGCAGTCTAGCCTTCACTTATACCTACAAAAGGCAAACTTTCCAATAACTAGATAAGCTGGTGAAATGTGTTGGGATGCCTTCATCATAATCAGCCTCCGCTTTCCAATGCTAACCTTTACTGTAGGAAGGAACACTGAAATCATATGTTATGGCAGTAATATACTTTTTGGATTTTTTGTGATAATTCATATAGGCAGAGGCCTTTTATGGTATTTCCAATGAAAAATTTCTTTGCAAGAGATATATCTGTTCTTGAACTTGATCAGCCCTCTGGCGCTTGATGCCACAAGTTCTTATTTAGCAATGAGTGGTACATTACTTTTCCTTTTAGAATGCTTCTGTCCACAATCTCAGCATCATTGTCTTAAACAAGATAACAACCAAATAAGTATTTCTGGAGAAAGTAATAGTTATTGTAAAAAATAGGTACATGAAATTGGATATGTTTGCAGACTTGCTTGAGAAGTGAGATATATATGGATGGAAAACTGTAGCATAAGGTTTGTGTCTGACTTAGTAACAAACACCGAGTTACGCATGTCCAGAAATGGCCCATATCTAGCTTAAAGAAACTCCCGTGCCATTTACACCAGTGGGTGTATTGCCTTTCCTGCAAGGGTTGTATGGCTACTCTTTTTTCTATGTATGTGTTTCATCACTGATGCACTGAAGTAAATGGTTTGTGATTTCAATAAAATCTCAGTGTAATGGAAGCTATATGGCAGGGAATAATTAGATGGTTCAACATTATTACCAGGTAATCTACACAAATTGAAATAAATCATCTTAAATTTTAGGAGACGTTCAATATATTAAATATTTGGATTAGTTAATTAAGAAATTTGGTGTCAGACAGTTTGCAAACATTTTCTTAGTCAAAATTCGGTAGACTGGATTATCAAAGCCACAATTATGATTTTTCGGCACTCATTCATCTATACTGTTTTCTATTTTACTGATCGCAATTGCTCTTGTCAAGACTTAATCATCTTATGGACAAAACTGATGGCAGGGAAATTTTACACACTCACGACTGGGGCAAATGAACGGCGTTGGGGTAAAATGGAAGACAAACTGCGGACTATTGCAGAGTCACTCACATTATACAATGTATAAAATCAGCATTTATATGCATGTGTGATGATGTTCCATGAGCGTTTCATATATTGTCTTGTATTGAATGATTGTCAGCATAGAGCTGGAGGCATGCAAATTTCTATGGAGATGCTTTTTCTCGATGCTGGTAAGATGGATCTCATAGAAACATGCATCTCCCACAAGATTTTTTTGTATTATCCAATTCATTATTTTGTACTTTTGAGGAAGAAGCAATTTTGTTGAATTTCTTTTAGACAATAGAGTACAATGGGTTAAAATATGCATATATCTGGATATCATGATTGTTTATATATTAGGAAGATGTTAAAAAGCCATCTCTAGGGATCCTTGAAATATATGAGGGGAAGGTGCCTAGCCCACCTAGAACTGGGGCTATTAGTCACCATTTCCAACCAAGTCTGTCTTATCTACAATTCTGCTGAAGATGAATGGATGTACAGGAGTAAAATTTGAGGTGTGTTCTATATGTTTTGATTCATAAGCTTTGTCGTTTTGCTAGCTGGCTCAACAATGGATGCTTGTAAAGATAAGGTCTGCCCTCTCTCATGGGCATGTACAGGTGAACCGATGGGCATTTACTTTAAACTTTTTTCAAGGATATTACAAAAATATCTCAGGCCACTGCTAATGTCACACCAGGGTAGGCGTGGACATCTGAAGGCATAAACTCCCAAGAACAAAAAATTAAGGAGGTTGTTTGAACCTAGATAAAACTGTTCAAGTTTTGAATCTATAGAATAGAAGTAAATATAATTGAATTAGAGAGTGATTATCACAAATTAAAAAGTTTGGTTTTTCAAACCTTTATATATAAACTTGCCTTATTAATTAAAACTATTTTATGTTCAGGTTTAAATTGTGTAACGGTAATTTTTTCCTCAAAAGAAAGTATTAAATTTAGAAAGGCTAATTAACATCTATATACTGTTTGAAATATTATTAACCTATATTAAGTAGTTTTTATATTTATTTTATAGTTTTGGTCCAAACATTAAATGAACAATTAATCACATAATGGTGCAAACGACATGTATTTTGGTTATGGTTGGTGGGTAAGTGTGTAGGTGTGGTAAACAATCTTTATTATAAAAATCATTAATCATTATAAATATAAGTCATAATTATTTTCACGAGTTAATGTAAAGACCAAACCAACACTAGATGCAGTGAAATTTTGATGGGGTCTTTAGAGGCAACATGGTCCTAGCTGGGAGAGGTTTTATTGTTGTCTCTTTTTTTTTTTACGGTACCAATGACACAAAAGCTTATCCATTTGTAGATGGTCTCTAGCTTGCTTTGTCTTGAAGGGTTGTAAAGTTGGTGAAGGATTGTGATTCTCAAATCACTATTAACATGATGATTAAATGGTATATTCCCAATTGGAAACTAAACTAAATTATTAAAGTAACAAAAAAATGAGATAAAATCTTCAAGATATTTCACTAATTGTTTGGGGAGGCAAATTGATTGGTAGGCATGCCAAAAAATACGGGGCTTAACTTTGCATTTTTTTTTACAAAAATTGAAAGCTCTAAACCCTTGAATTGGCCTAGCTTGGAAGAGCTCCCACTCACCCCCTACTCCAAGACATGTCGGGTCTCCACAACCTTTAAACTCAATAAAAGTTTTTTGTTTTCATAAAAACTGTGTGTTCTTATCTTTATGGTATTGATTAGGCGAGTGATATGAAAAAAATAATCATTGTATGAATGTCTTCATGATGCGCCAAAATTAGCAAAAAGTTGACAAGGTCATAACTTGAGCTCCGGGTGTCCGTTTGAGTCCTTTTTTTTGAAACCACATGTTTCAAAGAGACGAATGCACCAGTAACTGGCCCTACTGGATGGGAAAAGTTTCGACACATTTTTAGGCCCTAAGTCCACCATCTTGAGGTCGAAAATTAGGATTTAAGTTACAGTTTGGTTTTTTCCTATTTTTGGGCATTAGTTAATTTTAGTGTATTAGTTGCATTATGAGTTAGAAAGTTCACAATCCTTCTAATTTAGGAATGTAGAAGATGCGTGACAATTTCTGTGCCGTACGAATAAGCATGCGAACTTACTAAGAATAACATGTTCTAGTAAACTGCTAAAATAGTAAATTCCGCCCCGCCACCTAGAGTAGATTTAGTTAAAATTAATTAAGGTTTGCATGGCAACTCGAGTTGGGAGTTGTTTTCCTATTTAGGAAACATTGTAATTGATTATTGAATAACGAAGAATGAGATTTATTTCTTTTGGAGTTCATGTTATTTGCAGTATATCAAGTTTGTTTAGAATTTGGCTACATTACTTCACATTAATGAGGAAATGTGGTAAGCTTTATAAATGACAAAGCTTTTTTGCCCTATGCTCTCATACACTGTAGACACCCATAATCACGCCCAAACAATTTAAATACTTAAATTGCGTTAATTATCCTCTTTCTCGCAAATTGACGACATATCGTCAAAAACACTTATTTTCCTTTATATCATCATTAAATAATTACATTAAGCTAATTAATTAAGTTTCCTATCCAACAAATACCCTAATTAACGACCTTCTATTAATAAATCACCCCTTCTACCTAGACTAATTAATTATTATTAATTAATTAGCTTTCCCTTCCATTTAACCAATAAATCAATATTTAATTGATTTAATTCCCTTCTAATAGCCAAAATCGTACTAATATTCCTCTAATTAGCTTCTATAAGCTTATATGTATCTATTAGTTAATCACCTTTGATTAATTAAAACACCCCCCAACTCCCATGACTTGCTCATTATAAATTAAACTCTTCTAAAATAAGGTTACATTTTATAAACCAACATTATCCATTCCTAATCATGTTTTACATTTATCCCACATGCAAGGGGATGAAGTGTTTCCTTTATCCATTGGGTTATATAAGGAGCTGTATGATGGAAAAGTGACAAGCGAGCGCGGGAATCTACAAGTAACTTTTTCTCGCACTCGACCTCCCGAGGTCGTGCCGAGACAACCAGTGGGGATGGACTATGCGTGGGAAGTAGACAATTTAGTTAGACAATCTTATGTCTTCGACGCGCACTAGTGGAATCTGCGAATCTAAGGCGAAGAAGACCCTCCTAACCTGAATTGGTGTGATAGATCGATCGACAAGGATGACTGCTCGAAGGCTCCAATCAATATCGAGCTCTGGCGTGATTTGATCTATGGGTTGTGGGATACGTGGAAAATGACTTGGGATTGTTTCGTGTATGTCTTCAGACAGGGTCATGAAAATGGATGATGGGTATAGTGGACTCTGTGGTCGATTCTCTGGTCTAGTCCAGAAATCCTTAGATTCGTTAGCTGCTACATCTAACAAGGATAACTGTGTGATGATGATAGGCGGAAGTGGAGTGGATCTGAATACTAATGTGTGTAAGCCAGTGTCAACGTCGGATTGACCTGTGGGCTCGTTGGGTTGTGGGATTTGTGAATCACAACCGTAGATTCATGGTTGTTGTGGACCTATTATGGTCATGTGCGTAATCAGTCCCTAATCCCTAGTATCCAATAGTCGTATGCCTTTTCGGCCTCTATGTTCAGAATTAACAGTTGTGCAATCTTTTCAGAGTATCTTACAGACGTTCTTGCAACCTGAATTCTTAAACTAGTATCTATGTCCGTGAGAGTGTCTCCCGCGTTTGGCTGTGGGACCAAAGGATCACAATCGAATGTTTGCTCTCTTTCAAGCCCTTCTACAGTCATGCGGATATTTGTCTAGGGTAATCTGTAGTTTGGCTGGTTTGACCAAAACGTGTGTGCTTGGTCGTCTTCAATGTTTAATCCTCTTAACTGTGAATTGATCTGTCGTAAATCCGCTGTTGTTTGGAAGACTTGGATTCTAAGATTCTAATCTATATCAGTTATTGCCGAAACAAGATTGGGTTGAGGCACGATTGGCTCGAATACGTATTCTCTGGGCTCTCTAGGTCCCGTGATTGTCATGCAAAAGGAAATGATATAAGTCTAACTAATGACAGAGTAATTTAACTACGCAAGATATATCTATGTATATTCCTAAATTTGATTTTATTGATAAACTACTGAACAAAATTTAAAAGAGCAATTATCTAATATATCTAGAATTTGACAACTAAACTAATGACAAAATTTAAAACAAAGCAGCCGAGTATGGCTACTTGCATGTGCAGTTGTAAATCTATTCTAAGTAACCAAATAACTGATCTAATTTATTTGAAAGACTCTCGATCCTACCTCAGAAGTGAGGAGTGAATCATAGTTTCTCAGAAACTATCAATCCCCACAGCTTCCCTGGCAATATCGAAATTAAAATTAACTGAAATGAAATGATTGGCTACTCTATTTGATATGCTTTAACTAGAACTTTGAAAGCTTGAACCTAGATTTTGCAGAATAGTGGCGAATCCGATGGTGTGTGGCCTTGTCCCCTCAGTGTGATCTCCTCGTTCTTTCATGCTCACGTGGATCCAGAAAAGCATGTAATGCTAGCATCAACAGAAGTAGATATTGGGACAATGGCAGCTTAGGATGCGGACTGAATACAATGCGAGTAGGAGAGGGATAGCGCAAGAGAACCGAGTTTGGCTTATGCAATTCCTGGCGGGATTTATTGCGAGTCATGCAACATAAAACGTCCAGAACTTGAAACTATCCTATTTGATGAGCAGAACCTGCAACTTTAATGGTTTCCTACTGAAAATCAAACTATCCTACTCCAATTGATTGGATGAAATAATAAGAGTACCTGCACACGGAGAATATGTGGCTTTCTAACAGCTAAACAACACTAACCATGCATACAACAAATAAAACTATGAATCTTAAGCAAAATTGAACGGCTAAACTATTGAAATGAGAAATTCAGAGGCAAATTTGAGGGACTATTTGCTTGAGCGCAAGCCAACTATTTATAGAATCTCATTTACCCAAAGGTGAAAACCAAATTGATCTCTTAAACCATAAACAATGCCAAAACACTATTCCAGGGAACCAGAATCATAAATACAAACAAAGACGGTGAAAGAAAGCTGGTAAACGTTGAATTTTTACACAAGTTGCATTAAAAAGAGCATTCTAGAAAACGCGTGAAGGACCCCTGCCCTGAGTAGGGTGGCGGTTACAGGACCACCGCCCCGACTGGGTGGCGGTCACGAGACCGCCGCCCTGGCAGGGTGGCGGTTTCGTCACTGAAGACCAAAACACAAATAAAAGGAGGGGAGAAGAGAAAACAAAGCACGCAGGGGCTAAACGAGGTATGCGGGATGTTAACGCATGCTTGGAGAGCTTTTTCGGATTCGGAACACCTTGCGAGGAGACCTGTATCATCATTGGGGCACGTGTAACATTGTTTTGGTGGTGCAGTACCCTACAATTTTGGGTACGTACATATTGCCCCCTCAAAGAAGCGTTTTAGCCATGAAGAGGTGTAAAACGGTGGGTCTGAGTATGGTGGTCCCAAAATGGGAAGTTAGAAGTTATACCTGATATGTCCGTGTGTCAGAATGACGCCATCCAAAATTCCTACCACCTGCAAAATGAAAAGGGGACTCAAGTGCAGATAGACAAAATAGATCAGAAAATAAATACTAAAATAATATGAAATGAGGACGTACCATTTGTGCAGGGATAAGAACTTACCTCCGTCAGCGCTCCAAACCTGCGAAAAGGGGCATTCAAAACAAGTCAAGTTGCTATATATGTAAAGTGGGCCCATTTTCCTATTCATTTGCACGTGTTGATTTGGTTGATTTTGAGCTCTGGGACCCACGATGACAGTTTTTCACGAGAGTATAGTCAAAACGTTTAGAGCGAGATCGTGATCATGCCTCCGCGAGCGGAACACCGACCCACGAGATCACAGGTTAGTTTTTCTTGATTTACCGTTTTTGTCCTCAAAATGTTAAAATGGTGAAATCTTTGTCATGGGGGGGTTATTTTTGAAAATGTCAGTTTTAATAGGGTCACCTAGGGGGGCGCCTACTGGGTAGGCTTCGTTTGAATAGAAATAGTCTTAATTTTGCTTTTGTAGCCGTTTTTAGGGCATATGACCCGCGTGGGTTTTTGGGACATGACTGCCGCCTTGATCAGGGTGGCGGTTATAAGACCGCTACCTTTAAGGCGGCGATTACGGAACCGCCACCCTACTCAGGGTGGCGGTCCTGCACAGAATGTACAAATAACACTAATTTGAATTCGTTTTTGCATTTTTAGCATCCTTACCTGCTTTCATGATTTTTCTAATGTCATCTGGATACTAACTTACTCTGTTTTGTGTGTTTTGGGTGTATGTAGGCAAAGGAGGAGTATATCTGATGGAGCCGGGAGAGGGAGTGTGATTGGCTTCCGGCAGTATTGGATGCCCTTTCTCAGGATGAGTAGGACACTCTTTAGTGGGCCGGTATACTGTGCATATCACAGGTCCCGCATGTTGCACCATCTAGTCACATACTTTGTGACTTATTCTCATATCGGGATGCAGATCAGAACACTTTCCGATTACCAGGGGTCCGGGGTGAGTGGACCATTACTTTGGAGGATGTTTACCATATCTTGGGGGTCCTGATTATTGGGAGATGGCTCACTCTTGAGATAGCAGGGTCATGGGCTCAGACAGCACAATGGGCCTCATATATGGGAGATGTAGTTATCTCCACTGGTTCGAAGAAGGGGGTGAGGGTCTGATCTATTCCTATCCTGTATATCCACTTGATTCGTCAGGCCATTATGGGGATCCTTACCTCGAGATTGATCAGAGACAAGGGAGGATACACCTTAATGTATTGTTGGTTCCCCATCATTGTACAGATTGAGGGGCATGGCCAGATTTACGCATGGGGAGTCGAAATTCTTGGGACCACCTATCATGATTTGTACCGGGTGGTCCATTAATAGGGGCAGTCATTGAGTCATCTGACCCTAGTTATGAGCTGGGTCTATGAGCATTTCATCCCTTATGGGAGAAGTGTAGACATAGGTAGATCTTAGAAGTTATGAGGGCGGCTAGATGGATAGACATGTTAGTGCTCAGAGCACCTCATCAACCAGTCACCTCCTTGACCACTAATGACATGGAGGCCACACCCTATCAGGCCATGGTAGGTTTATCGGGTGATGAGGCTCTTACTTTGATTTCTTGCTCCACCACAGGACAGCTTGTTAACAAGATGGGGAGGGTGGGGATACATCCTTTTAGTCGAGTGCCTCAGTAGTTTGGCCTACCTTACATGGGTATGCTTCCCCCAATGGTTCCAATATATAGATCAATTTAGGAGGATAGAGGAGGTCCTAGAGGCCGATGGTTGGACAATTGTTACGCCTGGTGTATCCATTACAGCCACGAGGGTAGTATGAACTCGAGGGAGAGTCGATGCTTCTTAGGCACCCTTACTTTAGATTGCCACTAGTCCCACCCACAACAGCAATGAACCCATCGATATAGACTCTAATTCCAAGGAGTTCACAGGGGGGAGACGACAGGAGGAGACCAAGGCTGAGGTCAGTGATTCAGGCGGAGAGGAGGAACAGGGATCCTGAGTGGCATGACACTCGGGATATCTTACAGGTGGAGAGGGCAGAGCAGAGTGCGAAGAAGGTGACTCTGGTTTCAAAGGAGACACTCTCTCAGGGCTTGGGTGGAGAGGATGAGTCTCCATAGTAGGATGTTATGTGGTCCTAGGAACAGGAAGAGCACACCAATGAGTAGCGACATCTGTGGTGGGTGCCGACCCTAGAGATCCATCTTGGAGGCCTAGAGATCCAAGTGAGTTATCATTCCTTCCTTTTAATGTTTGTTTCTAGTTACGATTTCCTTAGTTGTTATCTCTCCTTTTGTTTACATTTGTTTCTATCTCTTGATTATTTATAATTTGGGCTTTTCTCCTTTACTTGCAGAGACTGTTGATGAGTGGCGAAACCTGATTCACCTGGTATGCACTGATACCCTAATGATCCCTATGGAGAATACACATGTGGAGCTATCCATGGATGCAGGGGAGCCTTCGGTATCCGGTTAGGCATACTGACATTTTTGCCCCTATCTGGCATGTGGCTAGGATGTTGACCTCCCTCTGTACAGAGTTGGTAGGGTACATGATAATAGAGTGCACCTAATGAGGATTCACTCCCATGGTGAAGATGTAGCTGCTCCTCAGGACCGTGAGCCCTCTGTGTACTCAGAGTGTCGGCATAGCCAGATTCCAAGACTTGGGCATGCACCATCAGAGGGAAATCATAGGGGTTGAGAGACCGCTTGGATCTCTTAGACTTTTTGTATGATGTATTTATATTTTCTAGGCTCTTTGAGTGTTTTTACCATTCTCAACGTATGATGGCATTGTAGAGGAAACTTGATTATCTATATATATATATATTCTTTTTGTATCCAGACTCTTAGCATCAATGTTCTTGTGATTTGCTTTCATATGTAAATTATAATGTTGTTTTCATATGCCTTTCAGAATGTATGTAATGGAGAACAAATGGTACAAATGCTTTCTTTCTTTTTGTATTTCGTGATGCTGATGTATGATAATGTAGACACAATGTGATTTTGAACTTTAGTTTCTATAAGCAATTTTTGGTACTTCATATTGGTTTTTGACAAAATGTGATGATAAACCGGTATGATGAGCAGATGAACTTGCCCCATTCCTATCTCCACGTAACTAGTAAGATGCGAGGGCTCATCACCGAGAGCTAGAAAGGGCACAAGTTATGAAATTTGTTGAATGATAGTGATGAGAGATAGACAAAGATTTGGTGGAACCAAATTAGGATGCTACAAACCTACTCTACCCAAGTGACTCCATAGTTTAGAATGCTACTTGCTTTGTGGTTTATCTAGACTTAGATCCGTAGATGGCCACATGGTAGACAAAATCTTGGTTTCAGGGTTTTGAACTCTCTTGGAATTTTGGACATCTGATTCATTTGTTTTTGACTCAAGATTTCAAAGGTTCATTTGAATTGTTTGCTGATGACCTTCAATGTTTATTGTCAAGAGGACCCCCATACCCTGCCCCATGCTACTAGTCAGAAGCGTGGGCTTATCACCATGGACAAGGTACAGGCGAGTAAGGGCATTCCCATCCTTTCCCAACCCTACGTCACTAGTAAGAGACGCAAGCTCATCACTAAAGGTTGGTAGGGCAAGGAAATGTGTAAAAATAAAATTTTCTGTTTGATCTATATTTGACTTGTTTATTTGAGCAAAATGTCAGTATGTTCTTACTTCCAAAGAGATATGCATATGGGATAGATGTGACACGATGAAGCTTCTAGAACAGACCATAGGCAAGATACCTATCCTAGGAAGAGACTAAAAGTGAGAACAAGCATGCAGACCTTGGTATGGTTACCGTTAAGACTTTGTCATATCTAGCTTTATCTGATGAAATGATTCAGAAGCAGGTGATGTGACTATGAAAGTGAAGAAGTATGATTTGAAAGATAATGTCAATACCATCAGAAGTTTGTAATGAATTGCTTGGAGAATAAGTTCCTTGATCACAAACTTGTACAGAAACAAGTGGAAAAAATGAACCTAACTACATGAAGATGCAATGTAGATATAATTATACAGATAGTGTTGGTCACTTATGCATAGAATCGTTTAAGGTGTAGGGAATTGATAGTTTCACCAAATTCCTCACCTTCCAGTGTGCATAAGAGATATGCACCATTTCCATAGTCCTTCATGACTCGGTATGGGCCCAACCATTTGGGCCGGAATTTCCTCCCTTCGCCGGTCTTTTTATCGATCCGACTGTCTAGTCTTAGAACTAGATCTCCTTCATATATATCTCATTCATAGACCTTTTTGTTATACTGCCGGCACATCCGGTCAGCATAGACTCTATGCCACTATTCAGCATCTAACCTGGCCTCATCTAGGCTTTCTAGTTGGGAGAGATGTGCTTCTCTATAAGTGTCTTCATCCTAGAATCCCTTGTAATGAGATGCAGAGACTGGGTATCTCAACCTCAAGTGGGAGAACTGCTTCCGCTCCGAATACCAATGAGAAAGGAGTTGCTCTTGTTGGTGTTCTTATTAAGGTTTGGTGGGCCCACAAGGCCGGGTATAACTTTAAATGCCAATCTTTTTTGTTTTCTTTCACCGTTTTAAGGAGAATGGCTTTCAATGTTTTGTTTGTTGCTTCAGCCTGTCCATTGGCTTGAGGGTAATACAGGGAGGCTGTATGATGGCTTATTTTAAATTTATTGCATAATTCATGAACCTCATTATTCTTAAAAGAAGTCCCATTATCTGTGATAATGATTTGTGGGACACCATACCTGCAAATGATCTGGTTCAAAATGAACTTGGCAATCATGGAACCTGGTACAGTGGTGAGAGGCATAGCCTCTACCCATTTGGTAAAATACTCGGTGGCCGTGATTATGAAGTTATGGCTCATCTGTAGATGAGGGAGAGAATTTCCCTATCAAATCTAGGCCCCACATAGAAAAGGGCCATGGAGTAGCGATTGGTTGTAGAGCTTGTGCCGGCATGTGAATCTCGTGGGAGAATTCTTGGCATTTATGACACCTGCGTACAAACTCTACTGCGTTGTGTTCTAGAGTGGGCCAGAAATAGCCCATCCGATGTATTTTGTGAGCGGTGGCATGACCACTGAAGTGGCCTCCACATATTCCACTGTGAGATTCGTGGAGGATCTTCTTGGATTCTTCTGTGTCAACACACCTTAGAAGCATTCCATCGAAAGCCTTACGATAGAGCACTTGTTCTATAATAACATATTTAGCTACGATAATGCGTAACCGCCTTCTTTGTTGCGGCGTAGCACCTTCTGGATGCATATGGTTCATGATATAATTAACAATATCAGTATACCAAGGACATTCAGAGATGGGAGGTCTAGTTTTGACGTAATATATGCATTCATCAGGGAAGTCCAAATCGACTAGATCACCTCCGTCTAATGGGTTGTCAGCTAACCAATCTGCTATGATTTGTCCCTTAACAGACTTTTGATTTACAAAAGTTAATTCAAATTCACCCATTAAGGTTATAAAACGTCCAGCCTTCTTAGACAAGGACCCTTGCATGAGGAAGGTTCGTAAATGGTCTGTTTTTATAATGACCCTTGTTTCTTGATTTAGCATGTAATGTCTTAAGCATTTGGTTGCGAAGACTATGGCAAGGCACTCTCGTTCTGCTTGTGTATAGCGTGTTTCATAATCGAGTAACATGTGGCTTATAAAATAGATCACACGTTCTCTCTTGTCATCGTCTTCTTGAGCCAACATACAGGCTAGCGAGACATTGGTAGCTCGTGAATATAAGATTAAAGGGTGGTCTAGTTTAGGTGGCATTAGCATGGGTGGTGACAACATGAAACACTTAACTGCTTTAAAAGCATCGTTGCAGTCATTAGTCCAATCGATACTATAATCTTTCTTGAGTAGATTGTTGATTGGATGAATGGAAAAGCTTAAATCTGGGATGAATCTTCGGATTGCACCGAGTTTCCCAAGAAACGATCTGATTCCAGATTCATCCGATGGTGGGATCATTTCAAGAACAACCCATATTTTGGCTGGGTCTACATCGATCCCTCGTGACGATATAATGTAACCGAGGAGCTTCCCTCCTGTCACACCAAAAATGCATTTTTTCTGGGTTTAGTGTGACTCCGTATTCTATTAGACGTGAAAGAATGATGTGGAGTACTTCCGGGTGATCGCAACGCTTCCTGGCCTTGGCCAACAAGTCATCTACATAGGATTCCATGATCTTGTGAATAAGATCTTGAAATATGTATGTCATTGCCCACTGGTATGTAGCGCCAGCGTTCTTGAGACCGAATGGCATAACAACATAGCAATAGGTTCCCCAAGGAGTTATAAACGTGGTTTTGGCTTGGTCTTGTTCGGATATTCTGATTTGATTGTATCCTGAGAATCCATCCATGAGAGACAACAACTCGAATCCGGCTGTTGCGTCAATGATGACGTCTATGGATGGTAACGGGAAGTCGTCCTTAGGGCATGCTTTGTTAATATCTCAGAAATCTATGCAGATGCATATCTTCCCATTCTTTTTGAGAACGGGAATGATATTAGATACCCACTGAGAGTAATCGACCGGTTTGATGAATCCTACTTAGAGGAGTTTCATTACTTCTTCCTTCACCATGAGAGCCACCTTGGGTTTCATTGGCCTCAATTTTTGTTTAACTAGCTTTGCATCTGATTTGGTGATGAGGTTGTGCACCGCGATGTGAGGTGCAACCCTTGTCATTTCTTTATAATTAAATGCAAAAGCCTTCTGATGTTCTTTGAGGATTCGAGTGTGTATTTCTATTTCATCTGGAGTTAATGAGATCCTAATTTCAAGATCTTTGGTTCTTCCTCCGTTCCAATGTTAATATCAATTGTTTCTTCGATTAAAGAAGCATTACCTTCTTCAAACTCAAGCGGGGCTGGAGGTAATCCCAGATCGTCTCTATTCTCTATTCGTATATGTATCGAATTCTTTTTGTGGGGGAAGCTCTATCATGGGATTCCCGAAGTAGGAAGATGAATGTGGGATTAAAGACAAGTCTACCACGTGATGGGTGAGATGTAACGCTACATAGGCGTTCAAGTAGTCAAGAGTGGCCCTATCACTATCAACGTGTTCTAAGATAGTGGATTTGTTCTCAGCTATGCTCGTTAACAGTGGGTTTGGACACTTTCTTCACTAATGGTTCAGTGCGAAGGGATACCATGAAATGGGTATCCTCCAACTCACCGTTTGGAGTGAAGCGTGACGCTGAGGTTGCTATAGAATCTATGCGAGAAGATTTTGTTCTCGCGGGATTGCTTCAATTGATATAAAGTCAAACTCTTTGCTTAAGTCTAATACGACTGTTTTGTAGAGTTGTAAGTGTTCGGCTCTGGTCTCATACACCTCAGAGACTTGGTTTGCTACTAATTGAGAGTCTCCTAACACCCTGATGTCATTAACACCGAGCCGTTTAGCTATGATGAGGCCAAGGAGGAGGGCTTCATACTCCGCGCCATTATTTGTACATTCGAAATTTAGTTTAAAGGCGAACAGTAGGATCTTTCCCTCGGGAGAAGTAAAGATCACACCTGCCCCAGCCCCATAACGACATCTTGCTCCATCAAAATGGAGAGTCCAATATTTGGTTGGGAAGATGGACGTTGGGACATTTTCTACGTCAACTTTTTTGGTACTTCGGTTACTTCTACCATGTAGAGATCCTCTGCTGGAAGAGAACCAACACCTAGGGTATATCCCATACCTACAGAATCAAATGGTAGGAAAATTGGTAGATCTTGTTCTAGTAAGTCAACAATCTTTGTAGTAGTTCTTAATGATACTGTTTCTACAATGTTAGTCTCATCCTTAAGGGCAGGGATAGTCTTGATTAGGCTCATAGTCTCAAGATCTGTTGTAGGTACCAAATTTTCTTCCGGTTTCGCGTTGGTTGGTTTATTAAGCTAGTTTGTTGGGAGTTAAAACTCAGAGTGAATGCCCGGTCTTTTCTTTAAGTTAGCTAGGTGTATATCGAATGGTTTTGGATCACCTTTGGCTACGAATATCTTCCCTAAGTGCAAGAACCTTACTTCTTGAAATAACGTAGAAGGGATTGTCTTCATACGGTGTATCCATGGTCGGCTGAGGATCATATTATAATTGGTTTCCCGATCTATAATATAAAACTCAGTTAGGATTGTTTTGGGTCCTAAGGTGACTGGTAGTATTATAGTTCCAATCGAAGTGGCCTTAAGGCTATCATAGCCTCTTAGTGTATTCCGAGTCATGGAACAATTTGTTTCTCCATACCCTAGCTTTTGAAGGAAAGAGTAGGGGACTATGTTAACTGCTGCCCCATCGTCAACCATTACGCGTTTAACGTAATTGTTATAAACCCACACTTGTAAATGTAAGGCTGGATTGCCTCTGCGTGCAATCTCAACATCTGTTGGCATTTTAATTATTTCAAATATAAACTCGGTATCCTTATCCGGCTGCCCTGGAGGGTGGATATCAAAGTCTATATGGTTTACCTGTGTTTCAGGAGGTGGAGTGATGTTAATTAAATGACCTAAACCTAATGCCTCTAAAAGAGCAGCCCTGTGGGTAGGAGAGTTCCTCAGCAAATCCAAAAAGGAGATGTGAGAGAAGGTTTTTGTTAGGTCATTAATTAGATCATAGGCACCTATGGGTTTTCCTAATATTTGCTGGATGTTATCTACCTCTAGCGGGTAACTTGGACTTGGCTGAGAGGAATACTCTCGTGTCCTTGTTACGGCTTCCACGGGTAGTTTGGTGTCTAATTCTACTAAATTGACTATCTTGGGTCGTGGTTGACTTCCTAATTGTGGTGCAACAGGTGGATTTAGTGAAGTCAAGGCTTCATAATCATTATTTTTCTGCCATTACACCCTTGTTCGTCCCATTCGGATTTAATTTGTTGTTATTGTGATTTGGGAGCGGATCATTAAAGATCTTGAGGGGAGCATTTTGAGGGGAAACTACCCCTGTAAAAGTATTTGGTGCCGGTGACGTAGGATCTGCCAAGAACATATCTATGAAAAGTTGTCTTTGCTCCTCTGGAAAACGTTGCATGAATTTATTGTAGTCACAACACGTTCTAGTGTCATGGCCTCGAATCTTGTGGAAACCACAATACGAGTTAGGATTGTAATTTCTAGGTTTGCTTGTTTGGCATATATTGTGGTCCAAAACTCTGATCAAACTGTTGCCTATTAGGATTAAGGTTTTGTATTTGTTGTTTTTGGTTTTTTTTGGTTTTGGTTTTGATATCTAGTTGAGTTTTAGCTTGGACCCTGTGTCTGGATCTGCCGTTGTTGTTGTTGTTGTTGTGGATGATTAAAATCCACTGTATTGATTGTTGGGGTAAAATTGTTGTTTCGTTGATTGTTAACCAATGGTGGAGTATTTAGAACATTGGCCTTTTAAACTTGGTCAGGTACTCCATCGGTTGTTGCGCCATGATTTTTGTTAAGGATTTTAGGTCCTTGATTTACGTTTGTGGCAGTAGGATAAGTCGTAGTATTCTGGTTGGGGGTGATTAACCTCCCGTTTTCTCCATACGTCTTGCGACCGCTATCTATTGCCGCTTGATCTATTTGGAGAGCGCTCTCAAGTACTTCATCGTAAGTCCTTAGTGGAACTTCTGGACTTCTTCCTTCACCTCTCTACTGAGAGAATGAAGGAATAAATCGCATAGTTCCATTTGGTCCATGTTTGGAGCACTGGCCGAAGAATAAAGGACTGTACGCCATCTCTGGATGAAATGAGCCACAGATTCATTGTGCTCTTGTTTAATGTGCAAGAATTCCCTGATTCCTGTTCTCAACAGTTTGTTCATGTCAAACGCCTTGATGAACTCTGAAACAAGTTGTTTAAAGGAATGGATGGAGGCTTCAGGTATTCTGTAATACCAATCGAGGGCAATGCCCTCCAAGGTTTTGGGGAATATTTTGGCAACAACCCCATCCCAAGGGAGCATCTCTCGAATGGCTGTGGCATAGGCCTTAATGTGTGCATTCGGGTCTCCCTCCCCTTTGTACTTGGGAAAATCGGGAAGAGGTCTCGGAAGCATGATGCTTCGTATGGTGAAGTCTAAGGGCTCTTTCAAATACTCTGAATAAGTCCCTGTCGAGTAGGTTTCGACCATTGATGGTGCCTGTTGAGGGGGTGGAGGTGGAATGGGTTGTTGATATGGCGTAGCGTATGCATTTATAGGGGCATAAGGAAACTCCTGTGGTTGAGCAAACATGCCAGGAGAGGAGAACATATCTCCTTGTGGTGACTTGGAGTACATGTTTAAGTATGAAGGAGTATTCTCCCAAGAGTGGATTGTGTTGTACTAAACCAAGAGGTGTCATAGTCTCCACTGGAGCGGCATTTAGAGAACGCGGTTCTAGTTGGTGTTTATTGTGAATACTGAGGAGGCATGCCCAACGTGCCTATTCCTGTGAGGAGGTCTACTTGGCTAGGATGATGTGGAGGATTGGAATTTGCTGCCTACATGAATTGAGATGTTTGACTCACTTGAGCCAGTTCTAACCCTCTAACTCTTTCTACTAAAGTCAAAATGACTTCATTTGGTGAAGTCACAGTATTTTGCCTTGGTGGCGTTTGTTGTATATTCTGAGGTTGTATAGGCATGTGATACCCTGCTATGAATTGATCATTGCCCTGTCAAGTTTCACCAAGGGCATTTCCTATAGGTAGTGGCATGGAGGTGTTTTCTTGAAAAGAGACCTCAGGTTGTGTTTGTAAACTTCCTATAGGTGGGTACATACTCCCAGAGCATTGTTCATTCATGGGGTAACGCACTGAATGTTCATCATCTAAAACCAGGTATGGATCTGATTGTCTACTAATTTGTGGTCTAAACAACACCTGAGGAGACGAACCAGATTCACCTGTGAACATCATATTGTTCGAGCCTGAGGGCTCTATTTGCTGTGTTTGTGTGAGTTGATCCAACTCCTCTATTTGGAAAGACGAACTATATCTAGTCCTTGGAGGTGGAGTTTGTGTTGATAATTGGTTGTTTGAATAGTTGTCACCCCATACTGAGAGCAAGGGTGATGACTGTCTATTCAGTTGAGCGTAGTATGCTTCAAGACCTAGGAGAGGTCTGCCATATGCATTGAATCTTGACATATTCGGGGGGTATATGAATACCCGCAGAATAATGGGAAAGAGCGAAGGTGGAAGAAATAGGTAATAAAGAAAAGGGGAAGTACTGTGTTTTTCACATTGGGTTCACCAATTTTGTAGCGATGGAAAAGTGACAAGCAAGCATGGGAATCTACAAGTAACTCTTCCTCGCACCTAACCTCCTGAGGTCATGCCAAGACAGCCGGTGGGGATGGACTATACGTGGGATGCAGACAATTTAGTTAAGCAATCTTATGTCTTTGGTGTGCACTAGTGGAATCTGCAAATCTAAGGCGAAGAAGGCCCTCCTAACCTAAACTGGTGTGATAGATCGATTGGAAAGGATGACTGCTCGAAGGCTCCAATCAATATCGAGCTCTGGCATGATTCGATCTATGGGTTGTGGGATACGTGGAAAATGACATGTGGATTGTTTCGTGTATGTCTCTAGATAGGGTCATGAAAATGGATGATGGGTATAGTGGAATCTACGGGTGATTCTCTGGTCTAGTCCAGAAATCCTTACATTCGTTAGCTGCTACGTCTAACAAGGATAACTGTGTGATAATGATAGGCGGAGGTGGAGCGGATTTGAATACTAATGTGCGTAAGCCAGCGTCAACGTCAGATTGACCTGTGGACTCGTTGGGTTGTGGGATTTGTGAATCACAATCGTAGATTCATGGTTGTTGTGGACCTGCTATGGTCATGTGCATAATCAATCCCTAATCCCTAGTATCCAAAAGTTGTATGCCTTTTCGGCCTCTATGTTCAGAATTAACAGTTGTGCAATCTTTTCAGAGTATCTTATAGACGTTCTTGCAACCTGAATTCTTGAACTAGTATCTATGTCCGTGAGAGTGTCTCCCGCATCTGGCTGTGGGACCAAAGGATCACAATCGAACGTTTGCTCTCTTTCAAGCCCTTCTACAGTCATGTGGATATTTATCTAGGGTAATCTGTAGTTTGGCTGGTTTGACCAAAACGTATACGCTTGGTTATCTTCTATGTTTAATCCTCTTAACTCTGAGCTGATTTATTGTAAGTCCACTGTTGTTTGGAAGACTTAGATTCTAAGGTTCTGATCTATATCAGTTATTTCCGTAATAAGATTGGGTTGAGGCATGATTGGCTCGAATACGTATTCTCTGGGCTCTCTAGGTCCCGTGATTGTCATGTGAAAAGGAAATGATATAAGTCTAACTAATGACAAAATAAATTAACTATGCAAGATATATCTATGTATATTCCTAAATTTGATTTTATTGATAAACTACTGAACACAATTTAAAAGAGCAATTATCTAATATATCTAGCAATTTGACAACTAAACTAATGACAAAATTTAAAACAAACAAAGCAGCCGAGTATGGCTACTTGCCTGTCCAGTTGTAAATCTATTCTAAGTAACCAAATAACTAATCTACTCTATTTGAAAGACTCTTGATCTTACCTCAGAAGTGAGGAGTGAATCATAGTTTCTCAGAAACTATTAATCCCCACAGCTTCCCTGGCAATATCGAAAGTAAAATTAACTGAAATGAAATGATTGACTATTCTATTTGATATGCTTTAACTAGAAATTTGAAAGCTTGAACCTGGATTTTGCAGAATAGTGGCGAATCCGATGGTGTGTGGCCTTGTCCCCTCAGTGTGATCTCCTCATTCTTTCGTGCTCATGTGGATCCAGAAAAGCATGTAATGCTAGCATCAACAGAAGTAGATATTGGGACAATGACAGCTTAGGATGCGGACTGAATATAATGCGAGTAGGAGAGGGATAGCGCAAGAGAACCGAGCTTGGCTTATGCAATTCCTGGTGGGATTTATTGCGAGTCATGCAACATAAAATGTCTAGAACTTGAAATTATCCTATTTGATGAGAAAAACCTGCAACTTTAATGGCTTCCTACTGAAAATCAAACTATCCTACTCCAATTGATTGGATGAAATAATAACAGTACTTACACAAGGAGAATATGTGGCTTTCTAACAGCTAAACAACACTAACCATGCATACAACAAATGAAACTATGAATCCTAAGCAAAATTGAAAGGCTAAGCTATTGAAATGAGAAATTCAGAGGCAAATTTGAGGGGCCATTTGCTTGAGCACAAGCCAACTATTTATAGAATCTCATTTACCCAAAGGTGAAAACCAAATTGATCTCTTAAACCATAAACAATGCCAAAACACTATTCCAGGGAACCAGAATCATAAATACAAGAAAAGGCGGTGAAAGAAAGCTAGTAAATGTTGAATTTTTATACAAGTCACGTTAAAAAGAGCATTCTGGAAAATGCGTGAAAGACCGCCCCCCAGTATACAGGGCAGGCAGGGGGTTTCGTCACTGAAGACCAAAACACAAATAAAAGGAGGGGAGAAGAGAAAACAAAGCACGCAGGGGACTAAACGGGGTATGCGGGATGTTAACACATGCTTAGAGAGCTTTTCTAGATTTTGAACACCTTGCGAGGAGACCTGTATCATCATTGGGGCATGTGTAACGTTGTTCCGGTGGTGCAGTACCCTACAATTTTGGGTACGTACAGGAGCCCTCCTTCTACCTTTATACCTACACCTAAAATTCTTAAGAGAGCAAATCCAAAGCATATAGCAAAGAGACTAAGAGCTTGCCTTTTGTTTTCTTGAGAGGTCACCATTGTTAAGATCTAAAGCTTCATATTTTTACATTCTTTCTGGATCAAACAAAATAATTTTTGATTGCCATTAGAGCTAAATAGGTCCATTCATTCTTGTTGGTAATTTAGGAGAGTAGAGATGTTAAAATAACATGCATAGTTTTGATCTCATGTTTTCAAAGTTATAATATTAGTTTAGATCTTGCTTAGTTCTCTATCTTGATGGTGTTTATGCTTTGTTTTAGCTAAATTGTAGAACTATTTTAGGTGGTAGTTTTTACTTCATTTGATTTAGCATTAAGAAAAGTATACATGCACACATTTGGCACGTTTGGTGGGACTTACTTCATCGTCCTTTGCACTTAATTTCAAGTTTTTGTAGTTAAGTTTCATTTTTGGAACTACTAACCCTCTTTTACACATGTTGATCTAACTTATTTTTCTTAACTTGTTTTGTTGAGTTTGCATGTGTTGAGTCTGTCTTGTAGGTATAAAGAAAGTGAAGTGCTGTCAAAATTGAAATTGATGGAAAAATTTCGAGATTTCTCCATTTTTTCATTTTTAGAGCTTACTTTTTCAACATTCTATATGTTAGTTTTGTCAATTTCTTAAAAATTTTAAATTCTTGAGCATGTAGGTTAGTGTTTGATAGTGTTGAGTCTTCTATTTACATATTAATGTGGTGGGTTGTTGTCAAAATTAAATCTTGGTGAGAAAATTTCAAGATTTCATCATGTTTTTATTTTTAGAGCTTACTTTTTCATCATTCTACATGCTAGTTTTGACAATTTCTTGAAAATCTTAAATTCTTGAGCATGTATATTAATGTTTGATAGCATTGAGTCTTCTATTCATATATTAATGTGATGAGTTGTCAAAATTGAATCTTAGTTGGAAAAATTTGACCATTTTACAGATTAAGGGACGTTTTGTTAGACATTGTTTGAGTGCATGTCAAGTGTATACTCGTGTGCATAAGAGCATATGCATAACCCATCTTCCGAAGGCCATAAATTTTACTCTCGAGCTCGAAATGAATCCATTTTTTTGCGTTAGAAAGGTATTGAAGTTAACTATGCAATGAAAACATAAATTCAGGATTTATACTTACAGAAATTACAGGTTTTTTTGTTAGTTTAAAACTAGTCATTTTCTAAAATGTCTAATGTTTTGATGAATGCTGTATTTCCATGCTTACTCGATTTAGAACAAAGCGTGTGTATGCTCTCTTGCATCTTTTGGTGATTTTGAGAATAAAAAACAACTTTGATCTCTATCTTTTTAACATTGAGATTAAACTTGGAAATTTGATTATTCATTTTGCTTAAGGGAATGAACCATTTACAAAGTATTTTTCAATGGTCCTTTGATTTGAATTTTTTTATTTCTATATAGTTGGAATAAAGTTTGTGTATGCTCTTCTCTTGCACCTTAGAGTGATCTTGAGAATCAAAAACAACTTTAGTCTTCATTTTATAACATTGTTAAATTAGAAACTTTATCTTTCGCTTTTGGTTTAAGGGAATGAACATTTATCAAACTTTTTGTATGGTTCATTGGTTGCAAAGCTTTTCTTTAATTTTTAGTTAGATTATTTGTTGTGTATGCTCTTTTCTTGCATCCTTAGATGATCTTGAGAATCAAAAGTAACTCTTAATCCTCTTTTAAATAATGTGATTTTCTTTGAGAACTACTAACGTTTGAGTGCAAGACCTAAAACACTTGTTAAAGAAAGGTGGATTCGAAACAAAGTCAAACTACTAATATAATTGTTATACAGATTGTCAAAAGGTGTTCAAGCAAACCACACCTAATTAAATAAGATAAAAAGAATAACATATTCAAAACACTGTATTGCAGGTTTCGAAAAAGTTTACATCCCTCTCTACTCAACTAGAACATAACCCATTTGGCATAACGCCTTAAGCTATAACAATGAGGGTGGTTTTAGGAACCCCAAAGTAGTCCACGCAAGAGGGAACCTTGTGGATGAAATAGGAAGTGCTCCGCACTACCTACCTGACTAGTGATTCTTTTGTGAGATAGCGTTACAAGTTGTCCCTATGTGACCTTTTTAAGTACATGATGGATGCATTTACTGCCCACTGTGCTTGAAGGGGGCAATGTCAAGATACTCCCAAGATAGTTGGGACTATTTGGATAAATCATCCCGCTCGTGGATAAATTTGTAACACCTAGGACAAGAGAACCACCTAGGAAGATATTCTTTGGCCAGGAGCCCACTTTGATTATTCTAAAACAGTGTTGAGTTGTGAATCATCTTTTCATCGTGAAACGTGTGACATGTTACTTTCGCTTAGTTTTTCACTTGCCTTAAGGTGAGGTAAAACTCTGCCAAAGTGAAGCCAACATTTTTCATCCCCACTTTGATTTACTTCCTTCACATTCTTTTGACACTTTGTTGATCAAAAGAAGGGTGACTACCTCTATGTTACCAATCGATTGTTTCTACCATTTTTTTCTCTGTTTATGCCCATCCATGTTTGCGGCTGGGTAAGTCAAACATCTAAAGTGTGTGGAGACGTATTTATATCATTGGTAGCCTTTGTGATCTTGATACCCACGTTAGGATCGTCATCATAGTTAGGAATGATTCATAATTTTATCTCCTTTTGACATGTTACCTCGTTTGTATTGTCTCAACATAATTAAGATACTTATGTCACGTTTCTCGTAAACATGATCTAAGTGTCTGTATTGTGGTGTTACGCTACCCACATTTTAACACATCCTTAGTATACTTTGACTTAGTTTGATTTCAAACATTGTCCCAAATCTTGAAGGGTTTCGCTTAGTTTGTTTGCGTCATTTCGATACCACTTTGACACTAATATCTCACTTCTCCACGAAGCTCGATAGATGTGTCCAATTAGTGTGGTTACGTAGCTTACATTTGTAAACCTCACCCTTTAACATTTAGGCCTTGTTGGTTGTTAAACTTGTCATGGTATCCTTTGATTGAGATTCACATCTACCCTTTGTTAATATTTACACCTTGTTCATTTTGAGCTTGACATAAATATTGACGTTGTGTTGATCATATTTGCATCACATTTTCATATGGTGTATTTCCTTGTTGATTGGCTTTGTGTTTCACACTTGCATGATTGTTCCTTGTGATTATTCATTCAGAAAAATTATTTTATAGGACAATCCCTTTCGATCTCATCGAGATTGCATCATCACGATGTCTATTTTCCTTAGACCTTCTTCAGAAAATCATACATGCATCTCCATACTTACACAATGTCTAGTTGGTTGTCCTTATGCTACCCAAATTGACATGTCACTTCCTTCCCTTTGAAGGAGTTCCATCACACTATCTAGATCTAGACATTTGTGCTTAAAACAATGCCAAAAATGACTGACTATCATGTGGTTCCCCATACTTACAAAAATATGGAACCTAGGTTTAGTAATTCAAATCAAAAGATTCCCATTACAACTAAACCTTGTTTGGTTCTTCGTGCTAGAGAGCCCATATGAGTAACTTGTTCCCCACCTTCATCTCATAGTCGGTGGTATGATTTGGACGCTTCTGATCCAAATTATTATTCAAGTTCCCCCCACTCTTCTTTTGATTCTAATCCAAACATTTCTTCTTCTTCTGAGGATTCCAATCCAAACATTTCTTCTAATTCTTCTGATGATTTGGATCCAAACTACTATTCAGATCCAAACTACTATTTAGATTCATCTAATTTGACTCCTAAGTCATGGTCCTCCCCTTCTTTGCAGGAACTCTATTATCAGTCATCTACATAATGTCCCTCCTCTAAAGATTTGTGTCACCAAAAATCATCTTCATCCTTCATCTAATGCGACTCCTACGTCGTGGTCCTCCCTCTCTTCGCAGGACCCCTTTTATCAGTCGCCTCAACGACGTCTTCTTCCTTTGAAGATACACGCGACTCCAAATCCATCCAATCAAAAATCTAATACAATTCTTGAATCACGGTCCTCTCTTTCTTTGCAGGACCCTTGTTATTATTCATCCAATGCAATTCTTGAATCATGGTACTCCCATTCTTCGCATGACCTTCTTCATCAATCACCACCAATAAGTCTTCCTCCTTTGAAGATTCATGTGACTCAAATTCCTTCAAGACAAACGTATGAATCAACCCATGCATCGCAATCTACAGACTTTGGAATTAATCCTCCTATTTTACATATGACATACCATTGTATAGGTAGGTCCACACCACCTTCTTCTACTCCTGAGACATATAAGCTACACATCTTCTTCGTCCCCCATAACATCTTCTTCTATCAATCATCATCAAGCATCTTCTAAGTCTCCCCACACCTATTGGATCTCTTTCTTCCAATCAACCCATGGTGGTTGATCAAAAACTCATACCGATTGATCTCTTTCAGAATGAAGAAACAATCAGGGCATTTATAGGGGCATATGAAGATATTCCTTTAGCAGATTACGAGAAAGGATTCTCTTTAGACTTTGATGCGTCTGCATATTGTGAGGAAAATGTTGATTCCTTTTATCAAGAAATGGAGGAAGAGCCTCAGATCATGCAACTTGATCCTCCTCTTAATCTTCCATCTTCCCATTCTTCATTATGTGATGAAACTCCTTGGTCTTGCATTGATCCATGGCCTATCTTCTCATCACCCAATAACTCTTTGTCTATCATAATTCCTCAATCACAATCTCTTATGGGGTCAACACCAAGTAGCCCTTCATCTTCATCTAGGTGTGGGTCACCTTCTAGTAGCCCTCCCTCTACTATTTGTGGGACATTTTTGAGTAGTCCACTATCTTCTATTCTTGGGGCATGTCTAACTAGCCCCTTGTCTTCTAGGTATGGATCACCCCTAGGTAGTCCATCATCTTCTATTCTTGGGCCATATCCTAGTAGTCCATCATCTTACATCTATGGGTCACGTCCTAGTAGCCCTTCTTCTTCTATTCTTGGGCCACATCCTAGTAGCCCTTCATCTTCTATCTATGGGTCACCTCCTAGTAGCCCTTCTTCTATTCTTGGGCCAATCCTTAGCCCTTCATCTTATATCTATTTTCATAGCCCATCTTCTTCAATCCATTGTATCACATTATTCTTCTACCAAAGACGGTGGTAATCCCATGGTCATTGATGGCTCGCATCAGTTCTAAATCCTTCCACGTTCACTTTCTTCTCCTTCTTGGGATCAGAGAAGTCACGCGTTAGCTTATAAGAAACCTAAACAATTTCTTAATCAATCTCAGATCAAAATTGCAAAGAGCTCTATAGCTTCCAACAAATCAAACAATCTCAAAATTCTAAATCAAGCGTGATTCAAGAATGCACATCAACGTACCCATCAAGTATGGCGCAAAGTGCATAAACCTCTGGATAGGGAACTCAAGAACTCCCACATACAAAATCCATGTTTCAAGAACAAATCACAGTCATTTGTTGAGTGTGAACTCACCTCGATCATCGAGATTAGGGGATAATATCACTCTTCGATAAACAAACGCTTAGTCTCCCTTATCAAGGAAGTCACAAACATTGTTGTTGGATCTTACCACACAGAGTGACTTTGTTAGTCCCAACGGTCCTTAAAACTGTCAAAAATCTAAAAATATAAAAAACAATTCAAAAATACAAAAAAAAACATTGAGAAAACACAACAAAAATCAAAGGTACAAAGATCAAACATTGCAATCAGGTGTTGCGTACACATGGATATTTATTTCTTCCCTTCCTTTCTATTCTTCTGCAAGTCTTCCTGCCATTTTCATCCCTTTAGTGATATTTTGGTTAGCTTATTCACATGCATTTTGTGACATTTATCTCTATGGTATTCTATTTGACCCTGGTCTTTTATCACCTTGGTAAATTAAAGAATGACTGACCTCTTAGAGATCCTATCACATTCAACATCTAATAAACTTGTTGCAAAGAAATTTTGGACATATTTGTTGACACTAGCCAATGTCATCATCGTAAGCACTTCCACCTCCTTCCATCAAGCCATCAGTGGTTCTTAACCCCTTGGCAAACAAGAGAGCTGAAATAAGTTTTCAGAAAGCAAAAGAATCAAAATCAATCAAAAATCAAAAGCTAAAAGCTACAAAGCAAAAGCAAATTGATATATTACTCTCTCTTGGGGTATTTCCAATAATCTCTATCGGGGCTATGGACGCCTGACTGGCAGTAGAGAAATGTTGTGATTAGAATCAAATACATCTCCGTCGGGGCTATGGATGCCTAGCTGGCAGCGGAGAAATGTACGAACTATCCTTTCACCATCCATTCACAAAATCACCTTTCACAATAAATCATTCCTACACATTGGCTAGGGTCTCTTCACTTGTTGTCTATTAAATCTTCACTTCAAGAGGTAATAAAATCCACGTGCACACACTAGATCTCTATGAGTAAATCAGGATTAGTATGTTACCAAGTGTCTTTTTTAGACCTTGTTCAGACTCTTACTCTAGTCCATATCTCGTCTCATGATTTATGCCTTTGGCTAATCACTTCTTCATCGTGAGGCTTCTAAGCTACATTCATATCATTCACATCATTCTTCTACTTCGTTTAGAACATCCATGTGTATAAGATTACTTTTTTTCCATGTTTTTGGGCACCTTTGTCCCCTTTCACAAAAACAATCTTCTCCTTCCTTTCTATCATGTGCTTTTAGGCCAACTTACACTGGGGGCATCCTTGCTTCTTCCCAGCATTTCATTGGTTTACGTTCACCATCATGTTGAACCTATCCATAATGGCCTTGGGTCCCACTTCTACCTGTGAAGAGTTTTCCTTTGAATATTCCCAGCTAATCATTGGGGAATTTTTACATCTTCACCTTTCTGGTACACACGTGGCCTTATGCCCTTGTACATCCCATCTATCGCTAGGGGCATCCACACTTCCTTGTCTTCCTGTACATAGTTTCATAAAACTTTCAAAATCAACAAAACATTCAAATATGTTAGAAAAATCATCAAAACATTCAAATATGTTTCAGAAAACTTTTAAAAATTGAAAATCATCCTACAAAATGTCGCTCTTTGGTTCTCACTTGTTCATGTGTGTGACTTGCGGATCATCTTGATCTACCTCCATCAACAAAAGCTAGGACTGCTTACTTCGTCTATACTCTGGGGCACAACGAGTTGCCTAGTACTATTTCGTAGTGCACATTTCTTTTTCATTGGACCCAAGTGTCCTCCATTATTCCCCTCGCATGTATCCTTTCTTGGGGCACCATCATCAACCCTTGTCGTTAATTTGCACAGGTCGTAACTAAATCTCGATAATAAAAACATTATATTATGTTTCTCTGTTAGTTTAGCTTGTTTACTTTCTCGTATTGCATTACATTTTGTATGTTACATGGAGTTAGGCATCTTTCAACTTTCTCTGTATTGCATTGCATTTTGTATGTTGCATGGAGTTGGTGTTTTCAGCAATGGACAATTGTTCGTAGTATGGCTTTTCATGTCATTCTACCTTTGTCGTATGCTTATATTTTTCATAAGGACCGATGATGTAGCTCTTATGGCAATATGATGACACCAAAATTGTTCCAATACATAGTGGCTAGAGGCTAAGATCTTCTCTCACCCTCCTCCATATTCCTTTTGCATCGCTTTCCTCTCACCCCTATTCTTCCATCTTACTGGGGCATCTTGTCTCTTCCCATTCTTCTATCTATCTCTCACCTTTTTTGATCGTCGATCGTCTTCTTTCATCACCCCATCAACACTCGAGGGGGCATCTCTCACTTCTACTAATTTTTCTTCTACCTCTTCAAAATTCCACCCGTCTACTATCTTTGAAGTGGCGTCACTTACGCCACCCTAAAGAGGGGCAAATGTAGACACCCATAATTATGCCCAAGAAATTTAAATATTTAAATTGCGTTAATTATCCTCTTTCTCACAAATCGATGACATATCGTCAAAAGTACTCATTTTCCCTCATATCATCATTAATTAATTACACTAAGCTAATTAATTAAGTCACCTATCCAACAAATACCCTAATTAATGACCTTCCATTAATAAATCACCCCTTCTACCTAGACTAATTAATTATTATTAATTAATTAGCTTTCCCTTCCATTTAACCAATAAATCAATGTTTAATTGATTTAATCCCCTTCTAATAGCCTAAATCGTACTAATATTCTTTTAATTAGCTTCTATAAGCTTACATCTACCTATTAGTTAATCACCTTTGATTAATTAAAACACCCCCCAACTCCCATGACTTGCTAAGCATAAATTAAACCCTTCTAAAGTAAGGTTACCTTTTATAAAGCAACCTTATCCATTCCTAATCATGTTTTACCTTTATCCCACATGCAAAGGGATGAAGTGTTTCCTTTATCCATTGGGCTATATAAGGAGCCCTCCTTCTACCTTTATACCTACACCTAAACTTCTTGAGAAAGAAAATGCAAAGCATATAGCAAAATAGACTAAGAGCTTGCCTTTTGTTTTCTTGAGAGGTCACCATTGTTAAGAGCTAAAGCTTCCTATTCTTGCATTCTTTAAGGATCAAACAAAGCAATTTTTGATTGCCATTGGAGCTAAATAGGTCCATTCATTCTTGTTGGTAATCTAGGAGAGTAGAGATGTTAAAATAGCATGCATAGTTTTGATCTCATATTTTCAAAGTTATAATGTTAGTTTAGATCTTGCTTAGTTCTCTATCTTGATGGTGTTTATGCTTTTTTTTAGCTAAATTATAGAACTATTTTAGGTTGTAGTTCTTGCTTCATTTGATTTAGCATTAAGAAAAGTATACATGCACACATACATGACCATTCATTTCTAGGTTGCATTTGAATGAGCCGAACATATTTTTCTTAAATCATACCCATCTGTCAGATCATTACACTTTGTATGTCCTTCTCTATTGATGTATTCTTCAAGTACTTATGTATCTTCTAATGGGGTCCTCATCTTGATGTTTCAATCTCATCTAGTATTCAGTAGGGTGACCTCGTGGCAATTTTTTTAGTGTTTCAACATAAATAAGGGGATGGATGAGGATTTTGTTTGTCATGTCTTGGGTTTTAATGGATGGGGAGGCTTATCCGTTGTCAAACGAACACACTCTCCCATTCACGAAAATATCTCTTGAAATTGGCATCCACCACCCTGACTTTCTTTAACTTCCAGTTTTGGAACTACAAATTTTCTCCCTTGAAATTTGCATCCACCACCGACTTTCTTTACCTTTCAGTTTTTGACTACAAATTTTCTTCCTATGAATACTATTCTTCCTTTGTTTGCATTGCAAACCATTTGGGAAGTTGTGATTCCTATGATTAATTGGTTAAATATTTCTAGGAGTGTGGTGACATCATGACAAGCATGAGCTTAGGGTTTTCTGGTGTAGCATCCCATGATCCATGCAAGTGTGTTAAGGAAAAACTACTTCTAGTTAAACTAGATAGATCTAAGCAAGTAGAATTCCAAATTGTAGAACAAACAATGTAATCTAGTAATAAGATGTAGAGCAACTAGTACACATTCGAATTCATGGGATTTAGTAGAAATGCTACTTCTAATCAATGAGAAATAATATTGTAGAGTACATATGCGTACAATGCACAACAAGGTTGAGAATGAGAATTCTTGTGATAAAAAAGGGAAATCCTTCCTTTCTGATTCACTTATAGTATGAATGACCATGCAAATTGAGAATGTGAATTTCCATCATCAAAATAAGGGTTAACACATCCTAGTTGATTTTTTTTCATTGGGAGATAACTATTCAAATGTTACATACTCGAGGCACGTTGACATTATCCCATGTTGGTGGTCATCTCCATTTTGATGATCCTCTTCAACGTCAAATGTGTTATGATATATTATGACAAGAAAGTAGTTATAACATATGACAAATCCAAGAAATAATGATTATAAGAAACAAATATATTTCCCATGATTGCTAGGTGACCTTTTTGCATGGGCAAAAATTGTACTTCCAGGTGCACAATATGTAGACACATACTTTGACATGGTGTGCACATACATGGTGCCACATGGCGTGGTTTGTGTGAACAGGATGTTGACATTAAAACATTGAGTTTTAGAGGTGGTGCAATATTGTGAGGTGCTGCATGGTATTGTGAGAAACATCAAGGAGTTCTAGAGATGTTATGTGACACAAAAATGATATCTGGTAGTTCACAAGGCAATCTACCAATGCGTGAAGACATTTTGATCCCTTATGTGTGGCACAAGCCATTGCAAGTGTGATGGGAAACTCCATGGATGCTGTGAAGTGTTGAATTTCCTTGAGTGCTGCATGAAATGCATCTTCATACTGTAGAAGCACACAAGGGTGCATGTAAGTTGTAATGATAACACACACTACCACAATTATACAAAAGTTGAGAAAAGGCACAACATGTACGACATTGTGCGGTATGCACGTGGTTTCCTTAGTGTTTTCTCTCAACTTGAGGCATTCCACTCAATTTGAGTGATGCCTGAGGAAAGCATTAAATGTTGGTATGATGGCACAAAGTTTGGTGAAGATCAATCTCTATATAAGTCCTTGGTGTTGTGTGCTAACTTGGGGTGTGCCAATCGAGTGGAGCACTGAACACTAAAAACTAATCATGATGTTGTTGATTTAGGGTGAGCGATTCAGATGGTGTAAGCCAGCTTAAAGTAGTGAAGTATTTGTAATGTTGTGCGATATTCACAGATGCCATAGGTTGTTGTGAGCAACTAGAAGGTTTACTAACATGAGTTTGTTGACATGGGTTAAGCCATTCGAATGGTGATAGCATGCCACAAAAGTCTTTGGTAAAAGATGGCATGAGTACCACAATGAGAAGGTAGTTTTGTGGGACCTCTCTTGTGCTCGGACCATTTGTCACACCTTAAAGAGTGATGGTTAATGTTTACCCAAAGTAAATGTCTATGTGAGTTTGATTAAATATGGGAGAGATTAGAGTTGATTACTGATCAGTATGATACGATACAAACACTAAATCAAATTTACAAATAAGATCAAATAAGAAAGAACACACCACTTAATCTAACATGCAATTGAAAGTACAAAACAAATGTATAGAGGCACTTACTTGCCACAACTAATTGTTGGAAAGATTTGGGATTATACAATGTAGAAACCAAGAGAACTAAACTTGAGAAACCCTCGTAAACTGGGTTGGAACTGGAAATATGCCTAGGTTAGGACTATACAACATAGTCAGTATCGTACTGTATGGTCTACGACATTCTATATAGTCTTGGACCTGTATGAGACAACCTCTGTAACTTTTTGGGTTTCTCACCTTCTTGGATTTGTCTGTCACTGCCAAGTCCTAGTTGTCGCACATACAATGCAACTTTCTGTGCGAACTGATCATCGTCTCAAACCCTAGCCATGGATGAAGAGTCTTGAAAAAACAAGCATTACAAGGGTTATGGGTACCCCCGTGTACCACCGACATTGGCACTGCTCCGAAGAGGGCTTCAAACCACATGCCATTCTCCACCTAGCGTGTGATACTAGATAGATCAATCAATTTTGGCAATTTTTTTGACCATGCTTGCTTTAACTTGGCTCTTGCTAAAAAACTTGGAGAGAGGATGTTTGAATGCTTGGAGATGAAAGATAAGGCTTCTTTAACTTGGTTTGTAGCTTCAAACCTGATGTGGGTGCTTCCCTAATGACTGTAAATATGCAATTATGAGATTTAGGGAGATATGGATGCCTTTTACAAGTGTATGAGGTGAGTGCTCTACTGCATTGCCTTAGGAGTTCTAGGTTAGCAAATGAGGTAGTGTTTAGTTGTTTATATAGGGTTCTGTAGATGATTTATCTAAGAAAGGACGACCTAGAGAAAATATAAAACCCAAAGAAAGTTTTAAAATTGAAAGTGCAGTTAGAAGACATATCGGTCTAAGATCGTACAAACAGGTGAGGACCGTATGGTACAGTTCTGACCAAATTGTACAGTCCTAGACAGGAGCAAGGAACATGATGAGAGAGATTAGGAACTGATAAACTAATATTTCTATATGGATTTTGTGCATTGAATTCTCGGGATGTCTCAACATGTAAGCGTGTAAAGATAAACAAGTTGAACAAAGGACCTCAGAAAGTGCCAAATAGGAATGGAGAAGTTGTGTTTATCATATCAAGAGTGAATATTCAAATCAAGGATTGCTAAAGTGCAAATACCAAATTTGAGTGTCTATAGTTAACACGAGTATTACTTTTCAATTCCATGGGGAACATGTGAGAAAGAGTTGAGATAAAAAAGGTTAGTGGTGTGCCAATGTTGATTACAATTCATGAGGACTATAGAATTGTCAAATATATGAGAAGAGATGTTCATTTGCTTGACTGTTATTTGACGTTGCACGTTGTATGTGATGGTGATTTCTCATATAGTTGTAGGAATTATGTTCGGAAGTGCTCGAGAGTGTACCACTAACCTTGATAACCTGGTGCAAAATATACTCTGGATACCTACAAATGCTCAAGATATATGGGATATCCTTATACTCTTACATTGAGAAGAGAGGTGTATGTGTACCCAAGCTTTCTTCTCGAGGGATGTGGGACAATTTCCCATACATGAGAATGGATAACAAATGGCCTGCATTCATTCATATGGATGTTGCATTCTTAGTAACATGTAAAACTTGACATAAGAGTGTAGCTTGATTGAGGATTTACAAAAAATTATGATACTTACGATGTAGTAGTGGTGATTTTGGGGTAGACCTATAAGAATATTGCGAGCCTATGACCAATTTTGTAGTTGCACAAATTTTGTGGTAGATCAACCTTAATAGCACAAGTGTAATACAAATGTCATTGATCTCGAGGCGATCCAACCTTTGTATCACTTAATTCCAATGTTGTTTGGAGTTGTACAACATGAGTCTAGTGTTCACTACTAAAACTTGGTGATATAAGAGTGAAGTTGATAAAATCCATGTTGTCTAGCTATGTGAAGAAGTAGAAAGCTTCCTTGTGTGAGTTCAAGACATGTTAATGTAGAAATAAATGACTTGGTGATGGAGAAAAATTGTAGGGGTGATAATAAACAACATTATGTGGAAATAAGGTGTGTTATATAAATAT
The DNA here is from genome assembly GCA_019776745.2 of Taxus chinensis. Lineage (NCBI taxonomy): Eukaryota > Viridiplantae > Streptophyta > Pinopsida > Cupressales > Taxaceae > Taxus > Taxus chinensis. The sequence goes on from CM034147.1 coordinate 695,031,390, forward strand.
CAATGTATGTGTAGATGTGTAGCATGTTGTTTCATATCTAGTGTGTTACTAGTGCCTAAAGCTTTGCATTCTAATACCAACAATCCATGTAGGGCCCAAGACATGCATGAAAGACACACTATGACTAATTAGCTAAAAATATGTAATGGAACCTAATAAAAAGATGTGGAATAACCATTAAACATTGAAAAATCAAGGCATTTGTAGAATATTGCATGTGTATAATACACAACAACACTAAAAATGAGAATTCCTGTGATAAAAAAAGGGGTAACACTTTTATTTTTCTATTTTTCCTAGACAACAATGAATATAAAGACTATGCAAGGGGATTTTAGTGGTCAAATTAAGGGTATCACATTCTAAACTAATTTTTCTTTGGTGGGAGATGGCCATTCTAATGTTAGATACTGATGACATACTTAAATTTTTCCATGTTGGTGGTGATGTCCATTCCTATGATCCCCTTAAACATCAATTGCGCTAAAATATGTCATTTCAAGAAAGTAACTACAATAAACACCGATTACAAGAGAGAATGACTATGATAAATGGTCAATCTCTTGCCCAAGTGATGGTTGGCCATCTTGCATGCAGATCAGACTTATAGGTGTAATATGCCGATAGGTGCTCTAACATGGTATACACGTGGAAATTACCACATGGTGTACCATACATCAACATGATGCTGAGATGTAGACGTTGATCTCTAGTGGTTATGTGTAGTTGAGAGGCACTATGTGGGTACTATGAGGTGTTTGCGAGTATTATGAAATGTTGGAACAAATTTATTTAAAAGAAGATGTGGACAACAAATAGTGATGGTCTGCACAGACCAAAGATCACAGACTAGATATGCCAATAATTATTACAAAGACCATCTAGAAATATCTATTTGTCTTTTACTCTTCCATTGTAATCTATAAATACCAGTTGAATGCAAGTCTCAAGAAATCAATTCAGTTCAGATTTATTTGTGTTTGTGTGCTATGATCTGATCAACAAGATTATGTATGTATGATATGATATCAACGCTGGTTGTGAATGGGCCGGGTATAAGAAATCCAAGAGTCGCTGAGAGTGAAGGAAAAGAGCTACTGTTAGTTGTGGAGGAGCAATTTATGGTTTTAGCAAGATAAAAGAGAATGTTGCAAGGAAAAACACAGTTTGATGTGGCTGCCACAATAGAGAAGGCTATGTAAGATTATTATTATTATTTTTTGAGATCAAAGGGGCCTACATATTTAGTGATGTTTTTTTAACTGTGTTATTAACAGATTTTTTTTGTTGGAAAATTTTTCTTTTATTTAAATTGAAGATTTTTTTGTGGGTGATGATGAAAGTTGAAATTGAATCTTGGTGAAAAATGTATTATTGTGTGATGGCTTTTTCAAGCATTTTAGTACCTGACTGCAAATTACATGGAAAAGATTACTCTTTATGGAAATAAAAAATAAAAAATGTATTGCTTACAAAATATTTATGGAAATTTGTAGAAGAAAATAAAGAAGCCTCTGTTGATTATAGAGAGTTAGCTCAATATAAAAGAAAGAATAATTAAGCCTTAGCTATTATTGGTATGTATTTTGATGATGAAATCATCCCACAAATTCAAGATATTAATAATGCAAATGATGCTTGGAAAACACTTAAAGGAAATATTTGAGAAGCCTACAAAGACTAGGATTTTGCATCTAAAGAAGGTAATTACATAATTTAAGAATGACAAATGATCAAGATGTGACATATCATCTCACAAAATTGAAGGAGATAAATAATCAGCTAAAGGCTATGGGAGAGAACGTTGAAGACAAATTGTTAGTTGAGATAACTCTTAATAGTCTCCACATAGTGTATGAATATCTAATCACATCCTTAGAAGTTGCTGATAAGATTGATACTCTAATCGTTTGAAAGAATTAAGTGGTTACTTGTTGTATGAAGAACATAGAGTTAGAAGGAAGTTTGATGAAACTAACTCTACTGAGCAAACCTACATTTCAAGAGGCAGATTCAAAGGTAACAAGATGCAAAATTGAGGCAAGATAGCTATAGAATCCAAGCAAAGGATGAACCAAGGAGAAGATAAAAGAAGGCAACAAAAGAATAAGGTAAAGTGCTTCAATTGCGGAAAATTGGGACATTTTCAATGGGAATGTACCAAAAAGAAGCCAGAGATGCACAATTGGTCAAGAAAGGAAACCAACAACATGGAAAATTAAGAACAAAGGGAAGGTAATCTCTTCATTGCATCCTTATCTACTCAAAGATACTTCAAATGATGTTTGGTATATAGATTCATAGGAGCAAAGTAAGCATATGGACTTTTAAGAAAGAAAATTTCAAATCTATTGAAAAAAAATGAAAGAATGTGAAAATGAAAAGATATTGCTTGGTGACGATAATGTCTTATAATATAGAGGGCCACGGTGATGTTCCTATTAAAATGAATAATGGTGAAGTAAAATGTATTACTAATGTGAAGTATGTACCTGGTTTAAAGAAGAATCTTCTTCAGTTAGTCAAATCACAAAGGAAGGTTTCAAAGTTGAATTTTACAAGGATAATTGTTTGATTAAGGATATGAAACATGGTTACAAAGTGATTGCATCAGGTACTTTGGATGGGGGAATATACAAATTTGATGCAGAAAGTACAAGTACGCATGCTCTTGTTGCATCACATGATAATACTAGTGTGTTATGACATTTAAGATTTGGGCACCTTAATTATCAAAGTTTGGGTTTGATGAAGAAATTGGACATGGTGTATGGTCTTCCTAAAATTATTTAGATTCAAATGTGTGTGAAGGTTGTTTGTATGGGAAACAACATAGAATAGCTTTGAGAAAAATGGAGCATATAGAGCAAGAGAAAAACTTGAGATAGTGCATAGTGATGTTATTGGTCCATTTCCCACTCCTTCCTTTGTAGGATCAAAATATGTGTTGACTTTAATTGATGATTTCTCAAGAAAAAATTGGATTTATTGTCTCAAGAACAAAAGTGAGGTGTTTGAAAAGTTTAAGACATTTAAATATCTAGTTGGAAAATGAGAGTGGGAGAAAAATTAAAATTCTTAGAACAAATAATGGAAGAGATTATATCACAAAAGAGTTTCATTTTTTTTTTGTGATAATGTAGGTATTAAAAGGAAGTTAACAGTTAGATACACACCTCAACAAAATGGGGTTGCAGAAAGGAAAAGTAGAACCTTAGAAGAAATGGCTAGGTGCATGCTCAAGACTAAGTATTTTCCTGATTCTTCTTGGGCTGGAGCAATAGTTACTACTATGTACATACTAAATAGATATGCCCATAAAAGATGTAAGAAATATGACACCTCATGAAGGCTTGGTATGGTAGTAAGCCATCAATCAAGTATTTTAGAGTGTTTGGATGTAATGCTTATGCTCATGTGCCGAATGAATTATGGAAGAAACTTGATAAGAAAAGCATGAAATGTATCTTCATTGGTTATAGTGAATAATCTAAAGGCTATAGGTTATATGATCCTCAAACTCAAAAAGGTAATTATCAGTAGGGATGTTGTGTTTGATGAAGGTCTTCATAAGGAATTTACATCTACTTTTGAGATAGTTTCTAAAGTTGAAGATGTGAAAAGGAAGAAATTAGTGATAATGAGCAAAGGCCCCCAATGAAAATAAAAAGTCTTCAAGAAATTTATCAAAAGAGTAAGCAAATTGAAGAAAAGGATCATCATGTTAACTATGCCTTGATGACTAGAATAGAGAAAGTAAATGATCCCCAATCTTATGAAGAAGTAAAAGGAAAGAAAGAGTGGGAAGATGCAATGCAAGAAGAGTATAAATTTTTAATGAAAAATAATACATGGGAATTGACAGAACTTCCTGAAGGTAAAAATCTTGTTGGTACTAAATGGGTCTATAAGACCAAGTTTAGATTTGATGGATGCATTGAAAAATTTAAAGCACGTCTTGTTGCAAAAGGATTTTCACAAAAAGAAGGGGTTGATTTTAGCGAGACATTTGCTCATAGTTGTAAAAATGAATACAATAAGGCTTGTTCTTACTTTGGCTGCTAACTTTAAATGACAGGTTCATCAAATGGATGTGAAGAATGCATTCCTCAATGGTGAGCTACATGAGGATATCTACATGGAGCAACCACAAGGATTTGTGAGAAAGGGTCAAGAGCATCTTGTTTGCAGGTTGAAGAAATATGTTATATGGCTTAAAGTAAGCACCAAGGGTATGGTATGCAAAAATTGACGAGTACTTCAAACATGAAGGTTTTGTAAAAATCCCTCTAACCCTAGTCTTTATGTGAAAAAGAGTGATGATGGAACAATAGTTGTGGTTATTTATGTGGATGACATAATAATTACAAGTAATCTTGACATGTTGATTGATGGAACAAATAAAATATTAAGGGAAAATTTTGAAATGATTGATTTAGGATTGCTTCATTATTGTCTTGGCATACAAGTATGGTAGAAATATGACAGGATATTACTCTCTCAATCCAAATATACACATGATTTTTTGGTCAAATTTAAAATGGAAAATTGTAAAGCTATTACTACTCCAGTTGAATTAGGGATGAAATTATCAACAAGTGATGACTTAGAATATGTAGATGGCACACTATTTAAATAGTTAGTGGGAAATCTTATTTATTTGTCGATAACTAGGCCTGACATTGCGTATGCAGTTAGTCTAGTTGGAAGGTTTATGTCATCTCGTAAAATTCCTCATTGGAAAGTAGCTAAAATAATTTTGAGATATGTCAATAGAACTCAAAATTTTGGAATCGAGTATTTTACAAGTGGTGATATATCTTTAACAAGTTTTACAGATTCTGATTGGGCTAGATGTATAGATGATCGCAAATCTACTACAGGTTTTGTGTTCAACATTGGATCTGGTGCTATCTGATGGTCTAGCAAAAAGTAACCAAAAATTGCATTATCATCAACAAAGGTGAAATATGATTCAACATGTGCAGGTTCTCCTGAAGCAGTATGGTTGAGGAGAATACTCGGTGATTTACATTTTCCTCAAAATCAACCTTCAATATTATATTGTGACAAAAAATCACAATTCAGTTGGCAAAGAATCATGTCTATCATGCAAGAACTAAACATGTGGAGATTCATCATCACTACATCAGAGTATTGATTCAAAATGATGTGATTCAAATTGTTTACTGCAACACTAAGGATAAAATTGTAGATATTTTCACAAAAGCATTGAGTGAAAGAAATTTTGTAAAATTTAGAGATAAATTAGGGGTCAAGGAAATTATGTAAATGGGCACCTCAATAGCCATAAGACCCATAGAGGCAGACGGGACCCATAAAGTGTGGGGGAGTTTTTAAGTTTGTGTAAGAATAAATTTATGGGGGAGTGTTGGAATAAATTTATTTAAAAGAAGATGTGGACAACAAATAGTGATGGTCTACACAGACCAAAGATCACAAACCAAATCTGCTAATAATTATTGCATAGACCATCTAGATGCACAAACCATCTAAAAATATCTTTTTGTATTTTAATCTTCCATTGTAATTTATAAATACCAGTTGAATGAAAGCCTTATGCAATCAATTCAATTAAGATTTATTTGTGTTTGTGTGCTTGATATATCAACAAATAAGGTGAGGTGTTTCAATGATTCTGCATGACATTCGAAGGTTGCATGATAGTTTGCAAGGAAATATGTTAGTGAATGAAGAAATTGGAAGCCCTTGTGCATAGCATAAGGCACCACAAGGATTATAACAAGCTCATAGGATGCCAAAAAAGTGTTGAACATCCTGCTTAGAGGTTGAGTGTTGTAAAGAATGTATCTTGATACTACAGAAGCACAAAAAGGTACGTGAAAGTTATACCTATTGCATAAACTACTGTAATGATACATATGTTGTGTAGGGGTGCATAAACATGCATGAAATTGTGTGGTATGCATAATTCTTCCTTAGATATTTGTCTCTGTTCAAGTTAAACGATGCATATGGAAAGTGCCAATATGATTGGATGATGACATTGAGGTTGATGATGATCAACCTATGTAAACATCCTTGGTGTTGTGTGCTACCTCAAGGTGTGTCAATTGAGTGAAGCATCAAACAAGTACATATGATTGTTATAATTCATATATGGGGTGATCCGTTAGGATAAGTGAGACAACTTGGAGTGGCGCAATAATGCTCATGATGTGTGGAGTTCATAGATGCTATAAGTTGTTGTGAGATGCTGCAAGGTGGGATCCCATTGATTTGTTAATCCAAGGTAAGCCATTTAGATGGTGTATGTGTCATGTAGTGTACTTTGTAAGTGACCAAAAGTTGAGAAGAGTAACACAATGAGAAGGTAGTCTTGAGGGACCTCACTTGTGCTTAGATCATAGCATCTCTGGTGTTCGAAGTAGGAAGAGAGTAAGGGTTGGTGATGATGTTTTGAGGATCATTTGGTGTTGAGAGAAAAATAACCTACTGCTTAGCTTAGTGTAAGACACTAAAGGATTTTGTTTCGTACTTATGTTTTAAAATCAAAGATTGTTTGATTAATAGTATGGACATGTCCAATAAAGGTAAGAGGATTTCTTCTCAATACTAGATAAACTCATGCAAATGTGGATGAGTGCAACCATGGCTTCATAGGTAATCCCAATTTTGGATACAAAAAGATAGTATACATGTGTTTCTTTAATGCAATGATAATTTTATGGATCCTGAGTATAAGATTGCATTTTATTATTTTTAGTCCTCAACAAAAAAAGTGATAGGGATTTGGTCTGTGATGCCTTACTAGATGTTGGAGTATATGATATTTTAGGCTAGGTCAATAAATAGGAGACAAAGGGTCACATCCCTAGTTTTTCCCATTAAAATTATCCTCTCCACGCTTATGCCCACCTCTATTGCATCATATGATATGGGTTGTGATGAGACAAAATTTTTCAGTGGAATGTCTTCTTTTGTGTATCCTTATTTCTATTGGGCATTTTAATTTTTGAGGTGTTTTTTATGTTCCGTTATTGTATTTGTTTAGTGGTTTCCTAGGTTTTGTGGTTTGGGGCATTAGGTGGTGATTTTTATTCCAATCCTTAGTTGGCCTAATGGTGAAGAACTATTTCTCTTGAAAGAGAGGTCGCCAATTTGAATCCTGCAGTGGGTATGGTATGTAAGCTTCATTTTTGAAACATAGTTAGGTGCATTCTACATAATAAGAGGAGGAGGTAGTCCCATATACTATAAAATTAGGTCGTCAAACATTGTAGAATATAAAACAAATAATTATCACTATAATCCATTTCTTTCTTGTTGGGTGGTTATTGTACTTCGAACATAATATCTAATTTGAAGAATTTTTCTCTAGAAGTGGTAGCATAATATTTGTCTGAATTTTACCTCTAAAAAAGAGGGGGGAGCCCCAATAGAATAAATCGAGCATAATTGGTTGACTAGTTGTCTTGTCGGTTGAGATATTTTTCTTGTAGACCAAAGATCCAAGTATAATATAATAAACCGTGTCATTGGCTGAGTCAAAGATCCAAGTATTACGATAGTGATTTGCTTGAGAATTTATAAATAAATTTATTACCTCAACCCGGATAGAATAAAATGAGGAGGAGCCAATAGAATCCATATTTTTACATGGAAATATATAAATTGGAAATAAATAAGTGTGAAATATGGATTGATATTGAAAATTGAGTACAATGGTGAATTCTTTACGAATTAACCAAATGAGTGGGAGTAAGATAGTATTATTATATAAGTAAAGAATGCATGAAATAATGAAATAATGAAATCTTAAAGCAACTAAATCATTGATGTAGCATCTCACATACATTTGATACTTTTGAGTATATGTTGAATCAAAGTTCTTAAAGAAACTAATCATGTGATGTAACACCTCACATAAGTTGATACTTTTGAGTATGTGTTAAATCAAATTTTGTAATAAGATATATTTATTTAGGCTTGTAAGAGGGGCTATATATGTTAGAGAATGTTTTATGGTTTTGTATTTTTGTGGTTTTGGTATCACATTACCAACCATCAATAGATTTAGGTGGGATATTTCATTTTATTGTGTGAGGGGTCATGTTTGTAAATACTTATTATTTTAATGGCCATCTCATAGACACGTGCATCATTTGATGTGTATTTCATTAATGGATTTCTGTATAAGCATGACATTAAGATGAGAAAATATGTTTGTACTGAAGGTCTTCCATGAGGTACTGAATCTAATTTAAAAATCCTTTTACCTAATGCTATGGTTGATTTGCTTAAATTTGACAAATTTTGCAACAAGTTTGAATCCTTTACTCTAGTTACTTTGTTTTTTGAGTCCCTTTTGAAGGCATGTTCAAACATTGGGTTCACAATCACCGACAACCCCATGGCATAAATTTTGAGGGGGTACAAAACATAACCAAAGGTTTTGGAATTTTGTTTTCCTAATGTTGACTATTGCAAAGATATTTTCAACCATGGTTCATGGTTTTTTTGCAATACTCTTGTTGGTTTTCTCATTGGACCAAGGAATTCCAAGTTTTGGATCAATCAAACTCAAAATCCTAGTCTAGATTGAGTTTCCAAGTCTCCATCTTCCCCTTAGGATATTTTTTAAATTTCTCATCAAACCTTTAGGGCACTTTATACGCCACAAAAAACCCAAATTCTATGTGGCTTTGCAGAAGATATTTTGTGTTAAAATTGATCTAGCAAAAAACTATAAGGAAACTATTAAAATTTAGATTGATGATACCCATTTCTCTTGACATGTGCTATATATCGACCTTCTAAATACTTGTTCCCACTACCAATACTTGGAAAACATGACTCTAGAATGATCTTTAATGACTAACTCTTCATTTCCATCGTAGGAAAAAGGTACAACAAAAATAAAATCAACCATATCCACTGGTGATAGTTGGATCACTGTTACCAAAAACAATCCATCGATTCCTTGCATCTTAAATAAACCACATATTACTATGTATACACCCGTAGACTGTCCAAGAACTAGAGCTAATGGCAAAAAACTAATCCCTCCACTGCCAAAGTGATTTCATTTATTTCTTACACCCCATAGGTGGTGAACAACATTATTCACAAACTATGATGTTCACCTTGCAGAATGAGTTATTCACCTCTCAGTCATCATAACCCATTATGGGGTAATATGTAAAAATACATAAAATAACTTGGTGATACTTGAACATAAAATCATGCTTTTCTGGTCATGTAGTCCCTCATGTTTAGAGCATGGGGATTATGTTTAAGATAAATGATGGCCATGTCAGATCAACCAATTTCATGCATGATAACTATAAAAACTTAAATTTACTAGTAAGTTTGCAACCTTGAAGGTCTCAAAGAGGTAACAACATGCACCTTGATGTTTCTCCATGATAGCTTCTCCATTTAATGTATGAGACATTACTATACCCAACCCCTACATACAAGCTCAAGGACAATTGTTAGGATTACGCAATATGAAAGTGTTGTTTCGAGAAGAAGTTAGAATCATAATATTTCTTCTTTAATTTTTCCACTCAAACTATTTGGGAAGGTACATTAGTTTAGGGGTGTAATCATGACCCTTACCAAGAACGAATGACCATGTTGCTCACTAGCTTTCACAGGCTATTGTTTCTTGCTACACATTGGGTTGTGTGGGCCCATTTTGAATTTAATAGTCAAATTATAGGGTTGTCCAATATATATGCATCTAATGATGTCATGGAAAGATATTTACTTTATAGGCTGCATGTGTATTCACTTCCCAATGCTCGGTGGATTTTTTGTGTTGATTTTAACATGAATGAATCCATTGAAGACATAGGATCACCTTCTTATGGTTGGTATGGAGGTGAGTAAGAGGTATGGTTTTACATGCACAAAAATCTTGGCCTCTTTAATCCCAACCACCATGGAGGAAGAGACTTTGCCTCAACATTTTTCACATGGTCTAATTCCAGGAAAAGATATGAAAACGGTCAAAATGTTATACCGTGTGTGCTTTGGTTGAAGAGAAATATCCCTTTTCCTTCTCATGGTCCATCGATTTTCCTATGTTTTTCATTGACAATGTTACCTTCTGAGACCATCCACCTTATCCAATTTTGTATTGAATGGATCACCCTTCAATTGAAATATACTAAAAATCAAATTTAACTTAGTATTGTACATATTAGGCACAAGATAACTCTTGGTCACATCAAAAGGATTTAAAACTTGGTTTCTATGCCCAAAGGTGATACTAAATGGATAGATTGGTGGGATGATGCCATAACTTAGACTGCTACGCCCTTAACCTATTGCTTGTATTAGGATATGAGTAGCTGACTTGTGGCTTACCATATCATTTTATTATATCATTTATACTTTCTCATGCTTAGCTGGTCAGCCTTGGTGATGGCCATAACATATGAATAGTATATATAGGGGATTGTAGGTAGTAATTCATCATCATTGGAGCATTTGAGTCTTATTTTATGGTTTGGAGGTTGCCCCCCTTGAAGTGGCGAAGCTATTCTAATTGCATATTGAGATCATTATTATGAAATATTGCATTATTTGGTGTTCTATTGCTGCTCATAATCTGAATTATACAAGTAATTTCATTACAAAGTGGTATCAGAGTTGTGATCTGGGCTAAAATTAGGGCAAAAACCCTGATTTTTTGTTTCCACCATATATTGCGAACCAGAGAAAATTGGTGGGAGATATTTTTACCAAAGTTGTGAAACATTTCAAGTAAGGTTCCCTGAAAATTTTTAGACTTTTTTGATTTATTTTGCAAAAGTTATTACAAATTTAGGGTTTTTCATAAAATCGCTCCCTAGTGTGCAAATTGTGGAATTTTTTCAAGTTCGTTACATTTTTAGAAAGAGAAAAAAATAGTTGGGGTTTATTCTTTAAGTTTTTTTATATTTGGATGAAATATTATCAAAATATGAAACCCTAAAATTTGACCTTGATCCCTACATCCTACTATTTTGGGACATCATGGCGGGGCCTTCCACAAGGGGAAAAAAGAATCCCATCACTCTGGGTAAAACACCAGAAAAGGATGAGATAGTAGTGGAGGATTTGGAGACAGAAGATATAACTACAAATTCCTCAGGGTTAGGGTTTACTTCGACAGACCATAAAGTAAGCCAACTTGAGTTTAACCTGAGAGAGTTTAAATCTCAGGTGGCCAACAAAGACGATGTGGAAAGGATTGGAAAGAGATTGGAGGAGTTCATGCAAAAATTCAGTACATATATGATGGGTAATCATACTTCTATCAATCAAGGTGGATCCTCAGGTCAAAATAATAGACACATGAGTTAAGGTGGATCTTCGAGCATGCCCAATCCAAATACGAGCACTCTGTAGGCCTGTAATATGTTTCCAAAAGTGGATATGTGCAAGTTTGATGGAAACGATCCACTCAATTGGATCAACCAAATGGAGAATTTATTTGAACTACATTAGATTCCATCAGGACAAAAGGTGACCATGGCATCTTTGTATCTCGAACCTAACCAATTTGTCTGGTATCGATGGTTATGTGCTCAAAGGAAGAAGAGTGGTCTCAATGTTACATGGAAATTATTCATTGAAGAGTTACAATTACACTACAATTCTAGTGTGTCAGATAATTACTTTAGCCAATTAGCAAAGTTGAGACAGACAAGATCTCTTAAGGATTACATTCATCAATTCCAAAACCTTTCTCTGCGGGTGGAAAATATTACTAAAGAGAATCTGAATGACCTATTTCTTGGGGGTATTAAGGATCACATTGAGCATGAGGTGCATATGTTTAATCCTCATAAGGTTTTTGATTCTATGATTATGGAAAGAATGGCAAAGGAGAAATTTGTTTCAAGTAGCAGACAACATTTCACTCATACCAGAGATCGCAACATCTTGGCCCCAACACTCCCTCGGCCAGTTAGATTGACACCTCAACAAATTGAAGAAAAAAGAGAAAAAGGGTTATGTTTTAACTATGATAGTAAATTTGGACCTAGACATAAATGTGCTGAAAATAAATTGTTCTACATTGATGGGCCTAGTGAAGATGAAGAGAAGGATGAAGATGTAGAGTTAGAGATTTTGGTCGAGCTAGAGGAGGAATTAGGAGATCCCTAGCCAAAAATCTCATGCCATGTAATTTCAGGTATTAGCACCCGCAAAACCCTCAAGGTGGTTGGATTCCTAAAAAAAGAGAGGGTCGCAGTGTTGATTGATTCAAGAAGTACTCACAAATTTATCAATCATAAGTTAGTAGTGCGCCTAAACTGTTTCATTTATCCAGCTCCTGAATGTCAAGTAATGATTGCTGATGGAGGTACTGTTACTTGTTCTGGAAAATTCCATAACATTAAGCTTTCCATGTGAGATTACATACTCAATAGTCCCATGTATGCCATTTCTATGGGAGTAGACATTGTGTTAGGGGTTCAATGGCCTACCACTTTGGGAACCATTGAGATGAACTTCCAAGACTTGTTCATGTAATTTCACGTTGAAGGAAGGAATTTTGAGCTAAGATTCTTAAGAGAAAAGTCCCCATAGATGGTAAGTTCTCATTAGATGCAAAAAATGCTAAAAAAGGGTGCAGGTGGATTTTTGGCACAACTCTTTTCATTCTCAGATCATCATTCTAAGGACATTATAACATCAGATATGTAAGCAGTATTGGATGCACACTCTGTTGTATTTGAAAATATACCAAAGGGATTACCTCTAAAGAGAAATCATGATCATGCTATTTAGTTAGTACCATAGAGCCAACCGCCTAACATTAGACCTTATAGGTACCCATATGTGTAAAAGAGTGAAATCGAGAAGATTTTACAAGAGATGTTGGAAGCAAGAATCATCCGTCATAGTCAGAGTGCTTATTCTTCTCCAGTAGTGATGGTATGGAAGAAAGATGACATGTGGCACATGTGTCCAGATTATAGGGAACTTAATAAGTACAAAATCAAAGATACGTTTCCTATTCCTGTAATTGATGATTTGCTTGATGAGTTGCATGGTGCTGTTTATTTTACAAAGCTTGAGCTTCGTTCGGGATACCACCAAATCAGAATCAAGGATGAGGATGTTCATAAAACCACCTTCCAGACACATGAAGGCCATTATGAATTCTTGGTAATGCCTTTTGGACTCAAAAATGCACCTTATACATTTCAAAGTTTGATGAATTATATTTTTAAGTTATTCCTGTGGAAGTTTGTTTTAGTTTTTTTGATGATATATTAATTTATAGAAAAACATGGAGGAACATTTGCATCATGTAAATAAGGTTTTGGAAACCCTTGAGCAACATCAAATTAATGAAAATCCCTCTAAGTGTTCTTTTGGACTCAATGAGGTTGAATATTGGGTCACATTGTCTCTCATGAAGGGGTTAAAGTGGATCCTAATAAGATCAAATCCATGATGGAGTGGACGGTTCTAAAAACCCTAAATAATCTATGAGGATTTTTGGGGCTTACAGGTTATTACTGAATATTCGTAAGGAATCATGGATGAATAACAACACCTCTCATAGCTTTATTAAAGGACTCCTTCCATTGGAGTGAGTATGCAACCAAATCATTTGAGTAACTAAAGGAGGCCATGTGCACCACTCTAGTCTTGGCTACTCCATATTTTTCCAAAACATTCATTGTTGAATGTGATGCATTAGGGGTGGGTATGGGGGCAGTTCTCATGCAAGAAGGCTGTCCTATTGATTTTTTGAGCCGTCAATTCAAAGTTAAGAATATTTCAAAGCCAACTTATGAGAAGGAAATGTTATTCATACTTCATGCAGTAAAGCAATGGCGACCATATCTCATAGGAAGAAACTTTAAAGTTAAGACAGATCATGATAGTCTGAAACACTTCTTGGAGCAGCATTTATCATCTGAAGAAAAACAAAAATGGGTCTCAAAGATGTTGGGATATGATTTTGAGATTATCTATAAGAAAGGGAAGGAGAATGTAGTTGCGGATGCTTTGTTGAGGAAAGATGACTCAACTGCAGCATTGTTATGTTCCATATCCATATTACAGGAAGATTGGATAGATGAGGCAAGGTCTGAATGGAGAAATGACCCAACCACACAAGACTTCATTCATAATCTCCAGAATGATCCAAGCATGTCTTAAAAATTTGTATTGAAAGGGGATACTTTATGGTATAAAGATAGATTATACCTATGTAAGAACTCCACTCTTAAAAATAGGATTCTATCTGAGCTTCACTCTTCTCCAGTAGGCAGGCACTCTGGATTCTTGAAGAATTATCATTGAGTGAAACAAGATTTCTTCTGAGAAGGGCTTAAAGGGGATGTCTAATAATTTGTGGTAGAATGCATGGTTTGTCAGAAAAATAAGGGTGAAATAGTTCGATCCCCAGGTCTTCTACAACCTCTATCTATTCCTAGCCAATGGTGGGAAGAGGTTTCCATGGACTTTATCAAAGGATTGCCTAAATCTGAAGGAAAAACTATAATCATGGTTGTGGTGGATAGAATCACCAAATATGCTCATTTTTGTGTCTTGTCACACACATTTGATACAAGCACAGTAGCAACAACCTTCATGGACACAGTTCAGAAGCTTCATGGGACACCACAGATTATAGTAAGTGATCAAGACCCTATATTTACTAGTAATTTTTGGACTGATTTATTCTCATGTTTGGGTACTCGGTTAGCTTGTAGCTCTTCTTATCATCCCTAGTCTGATGGGCAAACAAAAGTTGTAAATAAGTATTTCGAGGGATATCTCCATTGATTCACATCAGATAAACACACAAGATGGGTCCAATGGTTGCCACTTGCATAATGGTGGTATAACACTTCCTTCCATACTTCATCTAAAATGTCTCCTTTTTTGGCACTATATGGATACCGTTTACCATCCATCACATCATCATTGCGAGGAAAACTATGTGTTAGAGCAGTAGAAGAACACATTTAGTATCAACAAGAGGTCCTCTCTAGTCTCAAGGAGAAATTAGCCATGACACAAAATTGCATGAAGCAACAAGCTGATCAACATCACACAGAAATACATTTTGAAGTCGATGATTGGTTTTTTGTGTGGTTATAACCATATAAGAAAATTTCTATGAAACAACAAAAAATGGATAAGAAAGTTTCACCAAAGTATTATGGACCCTATCAAGGATTATAGAAGATTGGTACTGTAGCATACAAATTAGAACTTCCCCAGTCAACCATAATAAGTACAGTCTTTCATGTTTCTTGCATGAAGAAAGTAATTGGAAAGAGAGTATCAGCCCAAATAGTGTTACCTGAGCTTGATGAGGAGGGGAGAGTCATATTGGAACCTGAATGCATCCTTCAAACATGCACTAAAAGATTGAGGACATGGGTTATTACTGAGTACTTGATCAAGTGGAAGAATATGGACAATGACAATGCAACATGGGAAGATATGACATTCCTGCAGTAGCACCAAAAGCTTCTCAACGTTGGGGACAATGTTTCTTTGAATGGGAAAGGCATGCTACACCCTTAACCTATTGCTTGTATTAGGATATGAGTAGCCGACTTGTGGCTTACCATATCATTTTATTATATCATTTATACTTTCTCATGCTTAGTAGGTCGACCTTGGTGATAGCCATAACATATGAATAGTATATATAGGGGATTGTAGGTAGTAGTTCATCATCATTGAAGCATTTGAGTCTTATTTTATGGTTTGGAGATTACCCCCTCGAAGTGAAGAAGCTATTCTAATTGCATATTGAGATCATTATTATGAAATATTGTGTTATTTGGTGTTCTGTTGCTGCTCATAATCTGAATTATACAAGTAATTTCATTACACAGACTAACACCTTTCTTAGAATATATGGAAAGTAAGAAACCATCTTATCACAATGCATTTGTGAAACCTTATACCTTGAGTTTTGTAAAATGTCATAGGAAATCGATTATTCTCCCTTCAAGGTGAAGTTGTAAACTTAAGTCACTAAAAGGATACACAATCTCCAAATCAAAGAAATTTATAATGCTAGGGGAATTCCATTTAGACTAAGGATCCATGGGTTAAAAGTGGGTCATATGGTAAATAAGGAATTCCTTTTCCTCCACTCTATAAAATCTTTATATAGAATCAAATCTATTAAAGATTCCAATGCTAGGTTAACCAAATCCCCTTATATCCTCCAATATTTTGTTCATCACTATCATGGAGTGTTTTCTATTTAAGATCCTTATCTTGCTCGAGAATAAAATATATTTCAATTCATTCAAGCTATCCCCTTCAAGCTTTATGAATCCCAAAGAGTTTCTTATGATGTACCTCTTAGTAATGATCTAATAGACGGATTCATGCAAATTGTCACTGAGAAATTCCCTAAAATGATGGGTTACCTTGTGAATTTTATAAGAACCTTTGGGATACGATTGGGCTAGATCTTCATAAATTATACCTTAAAGATACCTAAACCAACACTATAAGTTAAGGTAATATAAATTTCATTCCAAATATTAGAGATCTTAAGCTCATTACTCATTGAAGACCTATCAAGTTATCTTGATGTTTTCCTAAATCAAGACATCTTTTCCTTATCATTTTCATAAGTAATATGATGGGTTTCATTTGACATAGATATAATTTGGATAATGTTAGTGCTATTTAGAATGGTACAAGATAGGCCAAATTCTTTAACTAAAAACCCTATTTGTCAAAATTGATTTTGAGAAGGCTTATTATAGGATGGAGTGGCGTTTCATTATTTCCATACTTCAAGCAATAGGTTTGACACCTTGGTTCATTCATAATACCAACATGGTGTTTCAAAATATGGGGCTTGTATTACCATCAATGGGATGTAATAATTTTTTTTGGGATATACTAATAAATTAGACAAGTTTTTCCCTTATATTCCTTTGTATATGTGATTTTTGCAGAAGGACTCAACTACCTACTTGCTAATTAATCTTCTAGAGGTTTGGTTAAAGGAACCTCTCTTCCTCAATCTATCCAACAACTCATCAATGTACATTTTTATGATGACTCTTTTATCACCCTTTTTGGAAGAGGATTCTTTAGTAAATAATTCCATATAATTCCTTGACATTTTTTTCCCTTGCTTCAAGGTCTTCCATTCAATGGATAAAGATTCAATGTTACAAACAATCCCTATCCCCACACCTCCTGGGTTGGAGGCATATCAATGGAAATTGATTCAACTAGGTGTATAATTTAAATTTATTAGAATCATTTTTTATTTTTAGGATTCTCTTCGTAAGATTTGGTCATACGTGGTTCAAATAGGGGGGATAGAAGAATATTACAAGACTTCTCTCATTGACAACTAAATTCAAAGTTTGTTATAAAGTGATTTTTTGACTCATGTATACTACTTTTATTGTAGGTTTCCTTCAAAAGATACTTATGGTAAATTAGATATGTTCTCGAGAGACTTTTAATGGGCTAACTTGGAAGTAACAAAGGATTCTAAAGGGCTTATTTAAATATCTTTTGTATATCTAAGGAAGAAAGGGGTATTGGGCTCATTGAATTCAAAATTCAAAGCCATGTACTGAGTGTCAAATGGATTATTAGAGGCTTAGAAGGTGCTAGAGGCATGGAAGTTTATGTTGAGAAAATTTATATATCAAGGCCATACATTTGGCAGAAAATTTTAGTGGGTAAAATCCAATCTTATTTTTGTCCCCATCCTAGTTAAATTTGGTGGAATTTTTGCTACCAAAAGTATTTTCTAAGGCTTGAGAAATTCTCAAAAGTATTTATAAGGATTGTAGATGGTTTCAAGAATGGCCTTTCACTTAACTCCCATTCTCTATGGAGGTTCCTATTCTTACATTTCATAATGTCCCCTTTCCATGGTCCCCTCGATTAAGATCCTCCAGTTCTTTAAAAAACAATCAAGACTTGACATTTTCTTCAAGATTTCTTGCAGTTGGTTTTTCCTTGGGATGTTTTAAAGGATAAACTCTGACTTAACTAAATCCATTTCTAGGATTCAAAACTCCATACGTAATGATTATATCCAAAAAATTGGTGTTCTTTATAGAGATTAGTGGTGGAGAGTGTAGACATTAGTTAATGCGCCTTACATATACGGTCTATTAAAATAAAAAATAAAAAATCCCAAGAAGATCAAATAATGAAATTTCACCCATTTAATATCTTGACCCACTCACATCCAATCACTTTACATACCTATATACACTTAATCACACCACCTAACCATTTACGTTTCCAATGCATATTACCTTATCATCTCAACTCTTTATTGTCATTGGGATAAATGGGAGTTACACTTCTCCACATTTTAAGGTGGTGGTTGCACTTCCTTAATTCCTATTTATACACCTATTGTAGCAATTTTTCATGCATTGAATATATAAGCTATCTTTTGGCTTTTTTTTAGTTCATATCTCTCACAAAATTACTCTCTTTGTCTGTTCATATTTTATATGTGCTCGATCTTGTCCCACACTCTCACATGGTATTAGAGCTTGTTCTGGTTATCAAACACCGTTATTTTTTCATGTTAATATTGTTGAAATATTGAGTTACTTCAAGCTTGTTATTACATATTATTTGATCTTTGAATATTCTCTTCTCTTGCGTCTTTAGATGATTTAGATAGTAAAAAAAAGAGCGAAGGAAATATGTAGACCTGCAGGAAACTATTTATTTTGTACATTCTCTAGGGAAGAAAACTGCACCATTGAGTTGATATTATACCAAAACTTAGGATCAACAGTAAATTCAAGTATGATTTGAAACAAGCCAAATATGGTTTTCAATTTTTTGTAGTTATCACTGGATATTTAGTGGTATTTTGTACTGTGCCAAAGTATAGGTTTATAGGTTTTTCCATAAAATCAATGGGTGTTTTCTAGTTTGAAATATCTAATGGTCACATTCATTATTGAGGATGGTCGTTGTATCTGCCCATGTGTGATTGATAGTTGTTGGTTATTGTACTTGTCTTGATAGTCATACCTGAACTTCTGCCGTACGTTGTACCTAGCCTTGAGCTGATTCTATTCTTGCAATTGCATTTTTGTTGTTGTTGTTTAGAGTGCAAGTAACTTTTCCCACCTACTTATACCTCTTTGAGGTAGTTCTATACTGTTTACAAACCCTGTGAGGAGGGTGAGGAAACAAGTGTAGATGTGCATCCATAAGTGTAAACACATTAAAGTGCTATGACAAGAGCTAGAATTTGTAAGAGAAAGTGTGTATTCATTTAAGCTCTTCGTATTAGTGCTACTTTCATTTCCTTCTTTGACATATATAAAACATTGTTTTTGTCATAATTTTATACACAATAAATTATAAAGTTTCAACCTTAGTGGGTTATTACTAATGATTTCAAGGGGGGCTATCCTATGCACTTTCATTTCTGTAATATTTGATTTTGCATTATGGATCAAAATGTTCTTCTCACACCATTTAACTATCATGAAATCAAAATACAATTTTCTTAGGAGTAAGGGTTTACATTGGAACACAATGGGCATTAAAATTAAACTAACATCAGATGCAACTAATGTTAAATGATTTAACCAATGTGATCAGGCCTATGCTCTATTATGTTTGTCTATATATTTCACATAGAATCTACTAGCACACCTAATAACATTCATACCATATTGGAAGGACTCTTTAGGAATCAAGATGCAATGAGGGGTCATGGATTGGATAATGAGCTCGTTATTTTGAGTACAGAAAACTTGCACTATACAAGGATTCTTCAAAAAATTCAAATCACTTCTAGATTGTAGTTGAAATAATGTGGGATAAACAAAAAGGATGAGTAATCGAGTCTTTCTATTCTTTCCAAGCTGGGTTAGGACTATTCAGTTTTTGTTTCTTCTTTCCATGAAACTTGGAGTGCCCTTACAGGCACATGGAAAATTTATTCCTTAGATGATTTTTCTACCTCATAGACTAGGGAGAAATATAAGCTCATACAAATTGGTTATCTAAAGTATTCTAAGTCACATCCCTTATTTTTTTGACACAAAAAATAGAAGTCTTAAAATAACAAAGATGATAAATAAAACAAACAAGACAATGAGAAAAATAAGGATATGCAACCTGCCATCATGACCTCCTCTTTTGAATGCAAACCTAAGAAAGAGAGGATCAAGTGTTCCTACTGTAGTAAACCTGGACATGATGAAAATAAGTGTATGTAAAAATAAATTTATTACCTGACACATTCTAGAGAAAAACATCAAGGTCCTGGTCCAAGAACATAAAGTTCAATAATAAGGGGAAGGATAAGGGAAAATAACTTATAACAATTACATCTCAACCTACCACTTGGGTTATTGACTCAAGTGATTTACACCACATGGATTCATCATAGGTTTCCTTCACTTTCTTAAAGCCATGTTACGTCAACGATATTAATGGGTGATCACCTCCAGTTAAGGTATTTAGGAGAGGGTTTGTTGACATAGGTGATGGGACATTTCATTATGTTATTTTGTACCTTCATTGTAAACTAATATCCTAACATTAGATTATACCAAATACCATGGTTCAAGAGAGAGGGTTGAGTTCGCTTAAAACTATGTGGTTATTAGGGAATTGCATGATAATTATATAGTGGTAATGGGGAGAGAAAATCACCATTCTCAGGTTTATATATTCTCACTGTTCTCCTAATGATAAGCCATCTATAGATGAGGAGATCTCTTTGAGTTTGATTCCAAACACTTCACTTCTAGTCAAATTTTACTCACTGGGTATTAATGATAGTTATGAGGATTTGGATTAACCTAAGAAGACTCATGTTGATTCTTCTTCCTATATAGATGATGAGGATTCATATTTCAACGTATATGATGAGATAAGTGATTATGAATCACCTCCTTATTCTCTTATTCATTTTTAGAAGCTGATTACACTCATCTTTACCTTTTTAACTTCTCTCCTAGTTATGCATTAGAGTTTTATGAATCTCCTCCATATTCACCATCTCTAGGTCCACTTATTATCGTTTCTTAGACTTATGGACTACTTCCTTCTTCAAATTTTAATTCTAATGCGATTTGGGATCAATAGAAATTAAAAGATGTAGATGATTTGGTCGGTGATCCATCGAATGATAGGTAGAAATAGTCACAGTTCTAGGATGTTCCACAAGTTCATTTTTCCTCTACATTTAATCCACATTATTTGAGTGCAATGTCTAGTATTCCTGATTGGGATTAATTCTTCACTGATTCCACTTTTGAAAACAAGATTTTGCATCTACTAGATCTATTAGGATTTCATGAGGTATCATCATCTGGGGGGCTGCCTTGTCCTCTCTTCGTCTCTTCTTTTTCTCTCTATTTCTGAGGGGGATTCGCTATGTTCTTATAAAGGGTATTATCTAATGAGGGATAATTTCTATGTACTTCTTTTTTCTCTCTTTTAGGGAGGATTTTTTCCTACGGGTTTCTCATTTTTTCCACTTTATGATGAATTTTATTTTTAACTGGGTACCTCATTAGGCCATTTTCCGAGACCCATTTATTCTACCCACCTAAACTATGCTTAAGGGGGTGTTAGTATAGATTTTTTATTCCATTGTATGTTTTTTCCTATACATGCATTTAAATTTCCTAAGTGTTTTTAAGATAGATGAGAGCTACACTTATATAATTTTTTATGTGGTGGTTACACTTCCTTAATTCATATTTATACACCTATTATAAATCTATTTTCAGGAATTTTATATAAGCTATCTTTGGGCTCATATTTGGTTCCTCTCCCATAACATCACTCTCTTTATGATTTCATATTTTATCAGTGCTTAATCTTGGACCACATTCTCAAATCTATGCACTTTGCAACCATATCTATTTCAATATTCTATGCACCCCAGATATATAAAATCACATTTTTCCCTCCCTTCAATATATCTTGTTATTTTAGGACAACATCTTCTCTTTCTCTCACATATCTACTTGTAGATTTATCTAGAAGGAAAAATAAGACCTTATTAGATATACGAAGCCCATGACATAAACAAATTCTATATTTTCAACATAGGTAAGTTGCACAACTATGATTAGATTGTGAATGTTTTACGATTTATTTGTGGTATCACATGTGACTGAGATGTGACTAAAAATAACATATAATTAGTCAACATGCTGTTAACAATAAGTACTCTATTCACCACAACTTCATCCCCTCAATTATTTGAATAGGTATACCATTTCATTTCAATTTTATTTTGTCATTACATGTATTACATGTTATTTTATCAATGTTTAAAATGGTTAGGGATTCAACCGAGGTGGGTCCCTTAGCAAAAAAAAATACTAACAATTTTCTCTAGTTTTGTGATTTCAGATTCAAATTAAAAAGATAATAACCTACTTTATTCATAAAAACAAACTCATGATTTTACCTCACACATTCAATGAAGACAATAAGCCCATATTTTTTTGGTAACATGATTTGAGATTGATTTATTTGATTTATCTGACACTTTGCAGTGTAGCTCATATCTTGGTGTATATTTTGGTGACCACAACAAGACTAATTTTGGTTGTGGGTTAGATTATTTTGATTTATAAATATAATATAAATTTTCATTAGGTTTTGCACTTATTTCATTTAGTATTCATTTATCTAACATTTTCTTATTGCATATCTAATATTTGTCTGTGTAAATCTACGAAAATCATAAATAAATATTGTTTCTTGCAAGAAAATTACACGCATGATCGTCGTGTGATTTTTTTCCATAAAAAGAACACTTAAATTTTTATTTCATTCTATTTATGTGCTTATCCTATATTAATTTTCTATGATTTACCCTGATAAGATGATCTTGGTAATCATACACAATCTTAGTCCTTAGGGGCTACTCGAGTTTCATCAGTGAGAGTCCATAGGTTAGAATTTGCATTCTAACGTACTTTAATAAAATCTTGGGGAGATTTCATTTCTGGCTAAGAGTAAGTTCAATTTTACTTATATTTCATGAAGTGAGGTAGTTTAGGAACCAATACCCAAGACTTAGACATCACCCTTGCATATATTTGAGCCTTGTGTACAACAAAGCATATTGAGGATGCCCTTAGGAGATAAATTTATGACCTAGTATTAGGAAGCTACATTTTCTATTCTTTACTTCACAATGTAGGGAGCAAAATATTAACCAAGGTATCTGCTACTAAATTTAATGTATATTGGTGAGATGTTAAGTTATTCACACACCCTCTTCACTAATATTAGGATTGTGATTTTCTATTTTTTGTATTAACAATTTATTGAAAAACATAAAAAATATATTAGAATCCATAAAACCCAAAACATCAACAAGTAAGTTTTTCCATCCTTAGTCACGCGTGGTACTAATTTTTATGTTGGAAGATAATTTTTGATCTTTGCATTTTCTAGTTACTTCTCACACAATTGAAAATATGACATGTGTGAAAATTCTAAAAATATGAGCCCAATAACATGCATGATTCACATGTTTACCTCTATTTTTCAATTTCATATCTCTTCTTTCCGTCCCATCTTCCTCCATTTATTTATTGGAATATATCTCAATGTTTTATTCATTATTCACATTTGTGACTTGTATATACTCTACCCCTTGATGTCTGTGATATGACCCTATATGCACTTAGCCCCTTGTAATCTCTAGAAAACCCTTGTGCATGCTCTGCTCTTTATGCTCTCTGGTCCTCCTCTATGCACATTCCACCCATTATGCTCTTTGATGTACCCCTACATGTGTTATACCACTTGCACTTTCCATTCCTCCCTTACAAACTCTCCACCTATTTCTCTCTCTAGTCTACCCCTGCATCTGCTCCAATTTTAATGCTCTCTGGTTCACCATTGCACATGCTCTTCCCTTAATGCAATCTCCATTTCACAAAACTTCATATACCTTCTGACTTAGGCCATTCACACTTGCGACTGGGCCTTTATCCCGTTCTACCACCTTTTGCGTCAAGCTAGTCATTCCTATGACTAGGCCTTTGGTCTATCCCATTACATAAAGCCTTAGGCTAATCACACCTATGACTAGGCTTTAACCCTCTCCTCATCATATTCAGTTGGGACCTCACTTCATGCCCGCAAACCACTTGGGGACTATTATACATACCATACATGTCCACCTTTCTTAGCATCAATCTCTCTAGTGACTTATAAAGTCACCTACGATACCATCGACCTCACGTAAACAAAATCACAACATTCTACATAGATCATGTACATTCATATTGCATCCTCCTATCCTCTCAACCTTCCTTGAAAAGTCCATTTTCTAATGTTACTTATCTAACACACCTAGTCGTGATAAGATCACATGCGTGACTTGTAATTCTTTATAAATTCTACCACACTTTGTGAATTATGCTACACGTTTTTGGTTCTACTATATAACACATTGCATTACACTTACGCTTGCGTTATTCTCTATTGTTCATGGTAGTAACCAACATGTTCCACACACACCATTATTCTCAACTCCACCAAATGGACTCCATGTCAAGCTCATTTGTGATAGTTTTATGTGATTGTAACCAAGTTACTCTTCAAAAACATGGCCCAATTATTTGACCTATTCTTATTTATTTTGGTTGCATCATTTATTTCTTTGACAATATTTTGCATTTATATCCTATGATTGCATATGAAACTCATACTAATACAACACCACCTTGTTGGGCCCACACCTCACGTCACTTTCCCTTATTTAGTCGTAAACATGACCCACCTGTAAATTACCATATAAGTATCCCATATCCTTGACACTGCCTCTACTCACTCCTTATGGATTTTTGATTGCCTTTTATATTATTATTTGTAATTAGATATCATGAGAGTGTCAGGTGAGTAAATAAAGTGGTATAAAACTTCTTATTTATGGTTCTAAAGGTAATATGTTATGGAAAGAATAACGAATGAGGATTAAAATACCCAAAAAAGATAATAAATTGAAAGTAAAGTTGAAGGATGTGTCATTTCAAAACCATACATGTCGGTCAAGGCCTTAAATCACATTCTAACCCTACTATATGGTTTTAGATAGGGTGATAGTGAGTGAAATCTCAAAGCTGTATCATGATAAACAAAGGTTAAATACTAATTTTATGAATTTATATTCAAAATGTGATGACACATCAGTGTGTAGGAATGAGAAAATTGGGAGAGATATAATAATATGTAATGAATGTGATAGGGTGCGGATATTTGTCTTAGAAAAGGAGCATAATCACAACCAATGGCAAAAAAGGTGTAAATTACCAAATTTGAGTGTCTACATTTCCCCCCCCCCCCCTTTAAGTATGAAATGAAAATTACATGCTTAAAGGAAAATGATACATGAGTGTGTACACACGACTTTGTCTTTTCTCGGAGTTATTGTCATCCAAATGTGTTGGTGTTAGTCATGCTCCATGATGAAACCTACAATATAGAGTATAGTCAATTTGTCCATAGTAAAAATTATATTGTAACTTAGATGAAAATATAGAATTTTTGACTTTGTTAAAGTGAAATAAATAAATGTCAAAACATGGAAGGAATATATGTGTTTGTTTATGTAGAGGGAAGATATCCCATTTCCTTGCTTATGCACTTGGAGTGTTCAGATTGTATTGTTGAACTTGGCGAAGGATTTTGGTTGATTAGTCACCGCTTATGCTGAAGGTGAAACCAAAATATTGGTTGTATACAACCTGACACTGACTAGGATGTAGATAAACGAGAAGAAAGGAGAGGTACTAATGCAACCCGTGATTGGAAGAAGACTATGTATCAAATTTTTAGTAACCTTGATATCTTTTTCTTTGAGAGAGGATAGAAAAATGCTTATGAAGAGGTTAGCTACTTTGATACTTTCTGTAACCCCACGGACCACACCGTTACAAGTGGATCGAAGCAATCATTTTGTATACATATAGACACAAAGTATACAAAGAGAATGGTTTCCCCCATGCCATTCCCATGTACCACACAATTAAGTATCAGTATGTCATGATCCCAATGACGATAGAAGAAAGAGAGTTATGCCCCCAAAAACTTTGTATTTGTAAGCATAACTGGGTACTGAACTAGTGGAGGAGTGAAATATCCATGCCCCCTATAAAATTCTTTGAACTATGTCAAACTAAGTTTGATATTATGTCCAAAAATTGTATTTCCATAAGTGGAAATCTAAAACAATAAGAAAAATTGAATGTAACTTCCCCCAAGATAGAAATGTAAGGTAGGGTCAGGAACGTCCATATGGTCATGAACATTTTCAGTACGGTTTTGAACCTATGGAGTTTATTGCTAAATTTTTGTATTTGAAGGTGTTTTTTAGGGACTTGTACCCTATGAAAACTTGTGTTTAAACCTGGAAGTCTTCGTGTCGGTGTAGAATATATCTCGATTAATGACCCCTCTTTTTAGGTGTGTGTGATAAATCATTTGAGTGTGTGGATCAAAAGAATATATGTGTACCCATGTCTGATGTTTATATGATAATTTACATAGGAAGGACGATGGAATATTGAAATAGTGGTTTCCATTCATAATGGTATCTAAAACCTGCAAAATGGGCTACATATGGTAGAAACCATGACACACAAACAAACAAGTAACACGAGAAATAATGGTAATATTAGCAACAATACTAATAATGCATAATAGAAGAAAACAAGTGCATAGAGACAATAATATTGAATGTGAGAAGTTAGAGTGAATATCATGTCAGAGACATTGACATAGATTAGGCATTAAAGCCATGCAAACAATGGGAAACCAATGGTGTCACAAGATAATTAAGTCATGTAGGCCACTTGAAAATGTGAGAAGAAAAATTACATGTAATATATGCATAGAAACACATAACATGGGATACCCATGATGCAATAATACAAGACAAGGCAATTGATATCCACAATCACTGAAGCAAGACAAATAGTATCACACAACAAGTAACAATCATTTATAGAAAATAAGAGATATCACAATAGTGAGGAAAATTTTCAGAGCAAACTAATATAAATATAAACATGTGGAATATATAGGTGTTAGTGTTGCACAAGAAACATGTGTTAATCCTATTAGCTCAAAATATAACATGTACACAATATATGTAATCAAGTTTAATGAGGAAGTAGAAAAATAACTATGATAAAATAATAACACTTGTGTATAGTGTATACAATAGATTCCACCAAGATGTAGTAATGAAGTAAATCTGGACCAAGGGAGGGCTCAATACCTAGCATCGTGTTACCATTTGTGTGTGTTTTCCAACATCAAGCTCAATATGCCTCGTAAATACATGTGTGTAAAGAGTGGAAGAATTTATGCTCTATTAATCATACCATTAGTGAAAAATAAACATATATAATGTGAATTGCTAACAACACAAGTTAAATGTATAGGTCATGGTTTTGTATATTATTACAAATATTTGAATGTTTATGTATTTTGATAATTGAACAACGTCTAGGTGAAAGTTTATATTTGATATTATTTAGTGTTTTTACATTTATTATAATGTTAATCTACATATAAATAGGAGTATGAGTGATTCAATTATAATATAGTCACAAGTACATGAAATTCATGGTATTTCCATCAAAGTTTTGCCAAAAAGATAGAGACCAGGGTTGACTTTCTCATTAACAATATTTTGGCACATAACCAGTCTAGGTTTGAACTTGCCTTTCAATGCCTGGTTTCAACATTTTTCATTCAATTTGGTTTTTCTTTAAGAATGATATCGCTAACCTAAAATTCATTGTTGTGCATCAATTTTTCTATTATAAGTGTGTTTATTATGTTCTCATTATACATTTACAAAGTGCATTCCAAATCATTGTAACTCATTTGAAATCAATACATGTTCCAAATCTCCTGTAACCATTTTTCATGATAATCTTTATCTTTGATAATGTATTTTAATCGATAATTAGAGTGAGGGGATTCTCTAATTCTAGTGGTATAAATACTTTGCACTCTTGTATATTAGAGAGAAAGTGGGTAACATGTTTGTAGGTGTATGCACACTTGGTACGGTAATCCCAAATGGTGTATAAACAATCTTATTATGTTAGTCAGTACCATGTTTAGCAACAAATTTTGCAGATGATTTTTTCTATGGTTTTATTTATAGCATTAACTTGATCATTTCCTTATGGGTAATGAGAAGTAGAGAGATGTAGTGTTTGATTCAAAATTTTGCACTAAATTTTATTAGACTATGCAATTATTAAAAGATGACCCTTTGTCTAAAAAAATGGTGGATGAGAATTTTAAAGTAAGTTATGATGTGTGTGAGTAAGAACTAATATTACATTTCATCACCTATAGTAGACATCAAATGGGTATGGATATTTTACCCATTTAGTGAAATATTTAGTAGTGCTGTAATGATTAAAGTATGACCTTGAGTGTGGACTGAGGGTGGAAGTTTGTTAAATAGATTGAAACCCCATATAGAAGAAAGGTCGTGAAGAGATATAATGAGATGTAATGCATGATGTGATAGGACCTGATTAAGGTTACTATGCCATTGAAATTATATCACAATGTTTAGCATATTCATTATAGTCGTGTTCCATTGTCCATCCAATAATATCCTTATCATATTAATTTATAATCACATGACATTTTTCCCGCTAAATTGGCCACCACACTCACTTTCATGTATTTGGAGACAAGGCTAGTTTATGCACCATCAGTTCCATAAAGAGTGCAAAATGTGGTCTATTGAACAAACATTTGAAACAAGGAAAATCTTGTAAAAACATAATGTGTGGCCTCATGTCATAAACAATGCCCCTCTTGAGCTGAAGGAATTTGTTAAATACTTGTTGTGCCAGTAGTGCTAAGTTGTATATGTATAGTGATATACATATATAGGATTATATATATAAATCAGTGCACCATTTGATGATTTTTATCACTTCATGTAGTAGGAAGGATATTGATAGGCATCAATGGTGTCGGTGGTAATAGAAGATTGATACATTAGTGAAAGTTACACAATCATTTGTGATATCTAGGGGTATTCAACAAGGTATGCACTAGTGATGACATCTACATGTAATATCATACTTAGGGTGGAAGATTATTGATGGAATAGGAATTGAATATCGAAAGTAACTACTTTAATAAGCAGTGGTTTATATAGAATTAAACATTATTCTTCCTTTCGTGATGATACAACATCTTGCACTTGATTAATGATGAGTTTGCAAATCTCCAAAGATTTAATATTTTTTGAATTGTGTAGTTTTTCGATCAATATAGAGACCCAGGATTAAGCACTTCACATTTAACGATATTGTTAGTACACAAAAATCATAGCCAATAGGTGAAGGGTATGGTATCAACATGAGGAGTGGTAAGAAATATCCCCCACCCTAGTGGCACACTAAAAACTATCAAAGTACATATTCCATACTTCATAATAAATGTTTCTAGTAGTGAATTCATCCCAAAATTCATCATTCATAGGGGATGGATTGAAAATTGAGTCTTTGGTGAGATTGTTAGTGATCACCTATCCTTTGATTGATTTTTTGGAGACAACCTTGATATTAAATTGAGTTAATATAATTACCCATCATGCTATACTATAGGAAATATACATGTGGGATAATAAATAATGTAAATTATCTAACATGTTGATAACATGTACTTCTGTGTTCAACATATAGTGTCACAATTTATTTGTAACAAAGATCAAGGCTAGATATATTTTTTCAATTGGACTATAATTATGCTCATAACGTATAAAAATATGACTAATATAAAATGCAACACATTCATGATTATTATCATCATATTGTGCTAACAAAGCTCTGAGTTTGTAATATATATGAGATATATGTAGGATTATCAGCCTATAGAGTATATTTGGCACAAGGATAGGGGGAATGAGAAAATATTACTTAATATCATTGAATTTCTACTAAAAAATATACATCTCATTGAAAGGTAGTGTATTTTTTCAATAATTGTGTGAAAGGTTGAGTTTTATCATCTAATTGGGCCACAAAGGAATGAATAACTTGAAAGTTACCTTGGAGGGAGTGTGAATACTTTTAGGTGGTGGAATTTCAACAATATAATGGATTATTTTGGGGTGGACCTCCATATCGTGATGCAAAATGATATATCCAAGTAACTTACCATAAATAACACCAAAGACACACCTTTTTAGATTTAATTGTACATTATACTTTCACATTTTTTCAAATATGATTCAAAGATCATGGGCATGATTATAAAATTGTATAGATTTGACAAATAAGTCATCAACATAGTCTTCAATGATCTTGTGGATATAGTTTTGAAAAATATGTGTCATAACACGTTGATAAGTAACACCAACATTTACAATCCAAAGGGCATGACAATGTAACAAAAGGTATACCATGGGGTAGTGAAGGAATTTTTTCCTTGATCAACGAGGTTGATTTTTATTTGATTATATATTTCGATCCCATCCATGAAGGACAACATGTCATAATCGGCTATGGAATCAAATATTATATCAATGTGGGGAAGAGAAAAAATATCGTTACGACATGTCATATTTAAATATTAAAGGTCAGTAGAACATAAAATTTCAACATTAGAATGTTCCATAGGGATTGTATTAGACACCCATTGTGGGTAATCTATGACACAAATGAACCTTGCATCTAAGAGCTTTTGAATTTCCTTTTTAACCATCAAAGTAACACAAGGATGTATGTTAAGGATTTTTTGTTTCTCTATTTTGGAATTTTCATGTAGCATAATGTTATCCATAGTAACATATAGGTCAATTTCAGACATGTTACTATACATCCAGGGAAAATTATCAGGAAATTCATGCAACAAATGTTAGATAACAATCCTCTCAGTATCATAAGGAGCACCAATTGAGGATCTTCATGAAATCCAATATTAAAAGAAAAAGTTTATTCATTGAATAAAATGGATCAATCCTTGATATATGGATGATTGGGGATATTATTAGTGGAATCGGTTGGAATATGAGATTAAACCCCATCATCAAAGTATGTGTGGGCATGTATAGTGAGAGGAAACCTATTATTTTGAAAGAAGGTAAGGATATCCTCATATGCCCCTAGATACTCAAGGAGGGATTCCTCATTAGTAAATTAATCCACAGATGAAATATCGGGTAATGCACTATCATCGATTAGGTCTTTCCTTAGCAACTACAAGCTTGTATCCATATAATTTATATAGACCTCTTGTGAATGTTTTTGGGAAGATGGAAGAAATGTAGGGGCTAACAAAGGTTTGCATAAATGTCGTAAGGTATAATTGATGCCTTCCTTAGTATGATGTGATTGAATTGTAATGGGGTCATAATGACCTAAACATAGCAACCAATCCATTTTCTATTATATTTTTTGTGTATCAAATAATTATAAACCATCTTATCATCATGAGTAGGAGAATAAGTTCAGAAATCATATGAGGGGAACAAATAAGTCATCAGAAGTTGTATGCATAGTACTTAGAAGGGTTAAACTTAGATTTTATGGTATACACATTCCCTTGATAAGAATATTTTAGACAAGAATGCAAGGTAGAGGGGATGATGTGTATGACATGTAACTAAAGGACGTCTTAAGAGTAGATTGTAACTAAGGTCATTTGGAATAACGTGAATAGGTGTAAGAAGGGTACATGAGCCGATGATGATAGGAAACATACTTTTTCCTAATGTTTAATGTGGTATATTATCAAAACTATGAATACTTATGGTCAAAAAGGGATAACGATTTAACATGGATACCCAAATGATGCACAAAAGAAATAGTGCAAATATTAAGGCTTGATCTATTTCAAATGAGAACAGACTTAACCATGATACTATATACAATGACTTAAACATATAGAGGGAGTATATTATTAATAATATCTTAAGGAGGTAAATCAACATATGTATAGGAGATGGGTTCCTCTTGATAAAAAAATCCCTTTGCATGAATTCTCATACATAATTAAGAGATGTGCTAGGATGAATCCAAACATTTTGAGAGACCTCAAAGATAATATCTGTACATGTGGGATTACGTTGAATAAATTCAAGGAATGGAATGGTGGTATCATGAGGTGAATTCATAAATGTTCCCAAAACTAGAAGAAGGAAACCTAGAAAAATGAAAAGAATCATGCTCCAAAAGAGAAGGAGAAACCCTAGGAGAAATAGGGTTTGAGCCAAAATGTTTGATTCAAGAGTCAATTTCACCAATTTTTTAAAGCCTAATTATTTTTTGTTATGGAAATACACAAAAAATAATAAGGACGTAATATTTTCTATAGGGTTTATCTAATTAATTAACTTCCACTATTAATCATGCAATATCATAATAACACATTTATACTTGCAACTAGTGACAATGATATGTTATAATATCAAAAACATAAGAGGAGATATGCACTTAGCTACACATATTGATACATGAGAGATCTAGGTGCATAGATTAGAGAATCTTGGAGTATTGAACGTGAAGATGCTTCATTTTTTAGATTATAACTAAAAACTACACTGTTTAGACACCGTATAGCTCTACAAGGATACATTTTATGGCCTTGGACCTACTATACAATGTTGGACCTTCTCATAATGTGTATTAGTAACTTTTTTCCCTTTAGTTTCCTAGAAACATGTGTTGCTATCAAACCCTAATTTTTGCATAATCTCAAAACCATTCAAATAAACTATATCAAATACAAACCCTAACCATGGGTGGAAAACCATATAAGAAGGTTAGGGTTTGGGTTGAAGTGTAATCCATGCAAAACTTGCATTGGTACTACTCCAAACAAGTCTAAAGGAGCTCATATTTCTCCACCTATCATGTGATATCTATATGGACATAACTAGATTGGAAACTTGAACCACTTTAATAATGCTTGAGATGATCTTGTTCTTGCTAAGACATTGAGTTGGGATCTTTAGATTCTTGGAAATGAGGGAAGTTTAAATCCTTTACCTAGTTTATTTCTTGAGAACTATAGTAGTGACTACCCTAATGGATGTGCATCATATTTGGGAATATTTAGGGAGTCTTGGGTGCCTTTTATATTAGTATTTACAATGAGAGATCATGAGACCATCAAGTGAGTAAATGAAGTGGTATGAGCTTGCTTATATAGGTTTTCAAAGGTAAATTTTTATGGAAAGATTGAACCAAGAGGATAAAAAGACCCAACAAAGATAAAAAATAATAAAATCAAAAGTAAAGTTAGAGGATGTGTTGGTCTAAGACCGTACAAGTCAACCATGATTGGAAATTAAATCTTGACCCTATTGTATAATTTTGGGTAGTGTGAAAGTGAATGTAATATGAAATTTTAATCATGATAAGTAGAAGTTAAATAGTGATTTATATTCAAATGGTGACAACACATCAATGCATATGAATAACTAGCGATACATAGTAAGATGTATTGAGTAAGGATAAGATGTGGATATTTGTATTATCAAATGAGCATAATCACAACTAGCAGTGTCAAAAGGGTAACTTATCAAATATGAGTGTCTATACCAACCAAGAAAAGAGACTAATTTAGGTAAATCATAATTAGTTTGGTGTACATTTATTAAAGGATATATAAGATGGGTTGGAAATTTCTAAGGTTTCTAATTAGGAATAGAAAGGTTTGGATATCACAATTAGTTCATTTCAATAACTTTTCCAAAATCCAAAAGGGATACCCAAAAATTTGAAGTAGAGCATGAGATTTAATTTCTTCCACATTATCCTCTACTTAACGTCAAGTTATATAGGCTATAGTTGATGGAGATAAATAAAGTGAAAAAACAACTCCAAGAGTTTCTAGAACAACAAGCGATTTACCAAAGTACCTCTTCATGTGGGTCACCCATTGTGATGGTACAAAATAAATAAAATTATTGGAGAATGTTCATAAAATACCATGCCTTATACAAGATCACCATTAATAATTTATATCCTCTTCCACACATAGATGATCTCTTGGAATAGTTTCAACATACCAAGTATTCTACAATTTTGGATACTACATCTGGGTATCACTAAGTGTGGATGAAGGAAGAGAATATATGTAAGAGTAAATTCAATATAAAATTAGGTTTGTGTGTGGTTAGTACATTAATTTTATTTATTTAATTCATCCTCTATTTTTATGAGATTGATGTATACAACCATTCATAGATACCTTTGTAATTTTATATTTGGATGGTATTCTCATTTTTATTGCCACATGGAAATAACACATAAATCATTTACAACAAGTATTGAAAGTTATAAAGGATAAATAATTGTTGTCTAACATGAATAAATGCCAATTTTATAAACAATCACTACTCTATCTTGGGCATGTGGTTGGAGGAGGTGAAATACGTGTGGATCCTGCTAATGTGGAATCCATCACTAATTGGCCCACACTAAGGAGTACCACCAAGAATGGGAGTTTTTAAGGGAATTATAGTTCATGAGGAAACTCATACTAGGCCTCTCTACTATTACAACATCATTACATATAAATTCATCCACGGGTAAAATTTTTGATTGGGGTAGGGAAAATGATCAAGATTTGGAAACTTTTGAGTATAAGATTATCCATGCTGCAATACTTTTTATTCCTAACTTACACTAGTTATTTTAAGTTGAGAAAAACGTTAGTGAATATATCGTGGCGGTAATCCACTGTGTTAACATTTGAAAATTTTACAAGAAAATGGAGCTCAATTAATTTAGATTAACATGCTATATTAAACTTACAGGAAATCATAGTAACCGACATTGATTATGGAGGGACCGATATTAGTCACCTATGACCGACATTAGGTCAGGAAAGGAGGAACCAGAATCGGTTAGGGATAGCCGACGTCGATTACCTGTGCGGGTAAATGATTTATTTAACTCACTGGAATCAGATCTAATTTTAGTATTAAAGTAGATCTATTGATTGTAATTGCATGGATAAGTGCCCTAAGTTTGTATAAGGTATTTATAATCTAGAAATTATAGGGTTAGAAGAGAGAGTTAATGATTATTGTGAGAATAATTGTGAGAGAGAATTCTTGGAGAAGAAGGAGAAGCTTGAGAGAAAGAAAGTACTGTACATCTGAGAGGTGTGGAAGATTGTAAATCTTCAATTGTATATCTTCTGAAAGCTTTGGATAATAGATTGGCTTGTTTCTTGGTGGATGTAGCCCACACTGGGTGAACCACGTTAAATATGGTGTTGATTTATATCTCTTGTTTTGTATATTTCTTCTGGTAGAATATCCACTTTTATTGCATGTATGCTTAGATCTGATATAATTATCTGTACAACCTAGTGTGCTAACCCCAACAACTGGTATCAGAGCTTTGTTTGAGGGTTTTCTGTGTTGACAGATTTACTCACAGAGGGTTTTTTGATTGAGTGGGAACTACAAAAATGGAAGAAGAAAAAAATACAAGGTAGAGAAGTTTGACGACCGAAATTATCAATTATGGAAGATGCAGATTGAGGATTATCTGTATCAAAGAGATTTGTACTTACCATTGGATGAAAATTCTAGACCTACGAAGATGACTGATGAAGAATGGAAGATTCTTGACAGAAAGGCTTTGGGATCTATAAGATTGAGCTTGAAAGCATCTATGGCTTCTAATATTACAGAAGCGACATCTATGGTAGAGTTAATGAAATCTCTTGCTAATTTATATGAAAAACCTAGTGCTTTAAATAAATTTTATTTGATGAAGAAACTATTTAGTTCTAAGATGCATGAAGGTGGATCTGCATCTAGTCATTTGAATGATTTCTGATCTATTGTAAATCAGTTAAAATTGAGTTGATATTTTGTTTGATGATGAAGTGAAAGTAACTCTTATTCTTATGTTCTTTTCCTGATAGTTGGGATAACTTGGTAATGGTTGTTAGTAATACAACATCTGCTAATAATATTTTGAAGTTTGATGATGTGGTTAGTATAATCTTGAATGAAGAAATTCGTAGGAAAATTACAGAGGAATCATCATCTGGGAATGCTTTGAATGTAGAAAGCAGAGGCAGGCAGAAGGAGAGATCCAAGAGTAAGAATAATGGGAAATCAAAGTCAAGGAATGGACAGATCTAAATCCAGAGGTAAGGGAATTACATGTTGGAAATGTGGAAAGAAAGGACATGCAAAGAAAGATTGTTGGTCAAAGGATAAAGAGAACCAACACCCAGAAAAAGGTAAAGAGTCAAATAAAGCAAATATTGCAGCAAAGGTAATGCAAGATGCTCTTATTCTTTCTTTGGATAATAGAATAGAATCATGGGTTTTAAATTCAGGAGTTTCTTTCCATGCAACCCCTAATAAGGGTTATTTCAGAAATTATGTCCAGGGAAATTTTGGGCATGTTTATTTGGGTGATGATGAACCTTGCAGTATTACTGGTAAAGGGGAAGTTCATCTAAAATTGCAGAATGGAAATACATGGGTATTGAAAGATGTGAGGCATGTGCCAAGCCTCAAGAGGAATATTATTTCTGTAGGGCAACTAGGTGAAGTTGGTTGCATGGTTACATTCACAACAGACTCTTGGAAAGTCACCAAGGGTGCCTTTGTTGTGGAAAGAGGTAAGAAGGTAGGAACGTTATATTTATCTACCTGTGTTATTGATTCCTTTTCTGTGTTATCTACTTCAGATTCAGATGCATGCATGTGGCATAATCGGTTGGGCCATATGAGTCAAAAAGGAATGCAGATCTTAAAGGCTAAGGGTAAGTTATCAGATTTGAAATATTTAGATCTTGATTTCTGTGAGCATTGTGTCTTTGGAAAGCAAAAGAGAGTGAGATTTCTCAAAGTTGGGGCAACTAAGAAGGAGCAAAAATTGGAGCTTGTACACTCAGATGTGTGGGGACCAGCCCAGGTAGCTTCTCATGGAGGATCCCAATATTATGTTACTTTCATTGATGATGCTACAAGAAAGGTATGGGTTTATTGTATTAAACATAAATATGATGTTTTTGAGACTTTTAAAAGATGGAAATCCCTTGTTGAGAATGAATCAAATTCAAAGTTAAAGTTCCTTAGATATGAAAATGGTGGTGAATATTGTAACAAGGATTTCAATGATTATTGTTCAGTGAATGGAATACGTAGAGAAAGGACGGTTCCAAGAACACCACAAGAGAATGGTGTTACAAAAAGAATGAACAGGAAAATCATGGAACGTGCTAGAAGTATGAGGATACATGTTGGATTTCCCTTGCAGTTTTGGGTAGAAGTAGTTGATACAATGGTTTATTTGATTAATTGTGGGCCTTCAAGTTCACTAGATGGAGGAATACCAGAGGAAGCTTGGACCGAAAAAGAGGTAGATCTTTCTTTTCTTAAAGTTTTTGGTTCAAAATACTTTTGTGCATATTGATAAGGAAAATAGAAAAAAATTGGATGCAAAATCCAAGAGATGCACTTTCATTGGTTATGGATCTGGTGATTTCGGATTCCATTTTTGGGATTTAGAGAATTCTAAAATTATTAGGAGTCATGACATTGAATGGAATGAAAAGAGAATGTACAAGGATCAAATTTTGGTACCCAAGGATGAACCAGTTGAGAAGTTTGTGAATGAAAATGAACTCTTGGATTTAAAACTCATACCTACAGGGTTACACAGTAACCGGTGTCGGTTGACCCCTAACTGACATCGGTCAGCTGAACCTGGTATCAGGTTACAGAAGAGCCAAACTGACATCGGTTAGCAGAACCGATGTCACCTACAGGTGACTGGCGTCAGTCACTGTCAGAATTGGAAACAAATGTCTAAGAGGTCCAGAATGAGCCTTCGGTACCCCAAACTCCTGTGAGAAGGTCACAAAGGGTAAGTAAACCTCCAGAAAGATTTACACCTTCTCTATATTATTTATTATTGATTGATAATGGTGAACCAAAAAGTTTTGAAGAAGCAATGCAGGATGAGACCCATGTGCAGTGGGAGCATGGCATGGATGAGGAGATGGACTCCTTGGAACAAAACCAGACTTGGGATTTGGTTAAGTTTCCAACAGGTAAGAGGACATTGCAGAACAAGTGGGTTTACAGGATCAAGGAAGAAGAGGGTGGATAGAAAAGGTACAAGGAAAGGCTTGTAGTAAAGGGATTTACACAAAAGTGGGTATTGAATTTGGTGAAATATTTTCTCTTCATTGTTAAAATGACTTCTATTCGTACTGTATTGAGTTTAGTTGTAGTAGATGATTTGCATTTAGAGAAACTAGATGTGAAGACAACTTTCCTTCATGGTGATTTGGATGAAGAGATTTATATGCAACAGCCACTTGGGTATGAAGTCAAGGGTAAGGAGAAATTAGTGTGCAAGTTGAAAAAGAGCCTATATGGGCTCAAGTAAGCTCCAAGGAAATGGTACATGAGGTTTGATAGTTTCATGCATGAGCATGGTTACTTGAGATGTGAATATGACCATTGTGTTTATTTCAAGAAGCTTGAAAATGGGAGCTGTATTATTTTGTTATTGTATGTGGATGATATGCTTATTACAGGATCTAATATGCAAGACATTGGTGAGCTTAAGGGAAAGCTAGCTCACACATTTTCTATGAAGGATTTAGGAGCTACAAAAAGAATCTTTGGCATGCAAATACATAGAGACAGGAAGAACAAGAAATTATATTTGTCTTAGGAGGAATTATATCTATAAGGTGTTAGAAAGGTTTAAAATGCAAGAATTCAAAAATTATAAGTACACCTATGGTAGGAAACTTCAAATTGAGCAAAGATCAATGTCCTTCATCACATGAGGAGGTCAAATACATGACACGAGTACCATATGCTTCAGAAGTTGGGAGTCTCATGTATGTTATGGTTTGTACCAGACCAAACATTGCACATGCAGTGGGAGTTGTGAGTAGATTTATGGCCAATCCAAGTAAATAGCATTGGAAAGTAGTCCAATGGATACTCAGGTATTTGAGAGGGACATCTAGCATGTAATTATGTTATGGAGGTTTGGATATTTCTTTATGTGGCTATGTTGATTCAGATATGGATGGAGATCTAGATGGTAGAAGGAGCACTACTGGATATATTTTCATAGTAGGTGGGACAACAGTTAGTTGGATTTCAAGATTGCATAAGGTTGTGGATTTGTCTACTATAAAGGAAGAGTATGTTGTTATAGCTACAGAGGCTATAGAGGCTAGCAAAGAGATGATATGGATGAGAAGATTCATGGAAGAGTTGGGAAAGGAGACAAGATGATTGCAAATTGTTCAGTGACAGTCAGAGTGCAATTAATTTGGCAAAGAACTCAGCATTTCATTCTAGAACATGAAACACATTCAATTGAGGTATCACTTCATATGGAAAGTATTGGAAGATGGGCAACTGAAACTGGAGAATATTCATACGATTGAAAATCCTGTGGATATGCTAATGGAAGCCATTAGCAAAAGAGAAGTTGGAGCTACACTCCACTTCTATTGGTCTTCGAGTTTGAGACTTGAAGAGGAAGAAACAAACCTAAGGAAAGGATCCAAGAATGATGTTGTACAGGTATAGTGTAATAATTTATCTCCAAGTGGGAGATTGTTGAGATGTGGAGCTCAATTACTTTAGTTTAGCATGCTATATCAACTTATTGGAAAACACATATACTGGTAATTGACATCGATTTAGGGACCTATGACATCGGTCACCTATGACTGGCATTGGTTAAGCAAGTAGGAACTGTCATCAGTTAGGGATAACTGACATCGGTTACCTGTGCATGAGTGTTTTATTTAACTCACGGGAATTAGATATAATTTTAGTATTAAAGAGATCTATTGATTGTAATTGCCATGGCTAAGTGCCCTAAGTTTTTATAAGGTATTTATAGCAGCTAGAAAGCTAGGGTTAGAAGAGAGATTTAATGATTATTGTGAAAATAATTGTGAGAGAGAAAATTCTTGGAGAAGAAGGAGAAGCTTGAGAGAAAGAAAGTATTGTACATCGTGAGAGGTGTGGAAGATTGTAAATCTTCATTGTATATCTTCTAAAAGCTTTGGATAATAGATTGGCTTGTTTCTTGGTAGATGTAGCCCACACTGGGTGAACCATGTTAAATCTGGTGTTGATTTATATCTCTTGTTTTGTATATTTCTTCTGGTAGAATATCTACTTTTATTGCATATATGCTTAGATCTAATATATTATGTGTACAACCTTGTGCTAACCCCAACACTTTATGTAACAATCAAGGTACTTCAAATAGATGGTTTTTCTCCAATGATTTTATTTGGTGATCAAATAAAAGAAAAGTAGAACTAATGTGGTGATGCAAAAGGAACCCATGATAGAAAAATTCTTAGATTTGGCCATTATATCCCTCTTAGATCCCTTTACAAGGGATGCCTATAGATAATCCTATGTTTAAGATGTAGATTTTTGGGTTACTTTCTAACACTTGTAATCTAAGGGGGTTGAAAAGGAATGCATGAAGGGATGTTATCTAAAATATGTGATACTTTATTGGTAGGGAAATATTTATGTACAAAAAGGGAGATATTGATGATGAAGGTCGATACCTCCAACTTATCTGGTGATTTTTGGGTTCAAAATTCCAGGCCCACTTGCGAATGTACCCATATTAGAAAAATATGTAGCACGAAGTAGAAAATTTCATGATGAGATGTAATTTTTTATAAGTAATCATAAAGTAAGGAAATAAGGTTTGCATAAACCTCTACCGATCCTTACCATACCTTGGGAGGATATCTCAATATTTTTTTAGGAGAACTATCTATTACCAAACATGGCCATGGCTACTTTGTGTTTTTTTTATAGATTCAAAAAAAGGTGTAATTATATGGAACGTAAAACGACTATAAAAGGTCATGAGGTAGAAAATATTTTCTTTACAAATGTATGGTTAAATTTTGTTTTACAAAATTTTATTGCGTCTGACAGAGATTCCAAGCTCTTAGGGAAGTTTTGGACCACATTGTGGCAAAAAATGGACAAAAATTAACAAGAGAACATATATCCATCCAAAAATACATGGGAAAAAAAGTTGTGAATAGAAATTTGGCACAACTAATTAGAGGATACAACAACTAGTATCTATGGACTTGAGATAATTCCTTAGCATACATTCAATATTCATACAATATGGAATTCCACACATCAACCAATAAGTCATATATTTTACATATTTTTGGGGTATCTTCCTTTCAAACCAATTGATGTTATAGTTTGATAGCAATAAGAGAAGGAAGTTAGAGACTTATAGGTGACTAGGAAGTAAAATTCATTAATAAGATCAATAAAATCCATCTCAATGTGAGAGATCAACTTTAGAAATATCAATCCAAATACAAATCATGACATGAATAACATTAAAGGTAATAAAATCTCCAGGTTAGAGACAATGTTTGGCTGTCCCTAAGGAAAGAGAGACTCCAGGGGAAAATAATGAAACTCAAGCCTCGATTGTATGGACCATTCACTATTTAGGAGAATGTTAGATAAAATGACTTCACACTTAACTTACCAAACTTCATACATATGTACTCAATAGTGAATTGTGAAAACCCACACCTTTATGAGTCATTCATGTTTGATGAATAAGGATAATTTTAGTTACTACCTT
Organism: Taxus chinensis; assembly: GCA_019776745.2. Lineage (NCBI taxonomy): Eukaryota > Viridiplantae > Streptophyta > Pinopsida > Cupressales > Taxaceae > Taxus > Taxus chinensis. The sequence continues at coordinate 695,073,035 of CM034147.1, forward strand.
CCATATAAGATTGTGTCTCTAACTCCTAAGGAAAATTAGAGTATGATGTAGCCTTTTATCAAAATATTGGAGAGAAAAAAGAAGACCACATGAGTCTTGGTAGGCTGGACTCAAGGGGAAGACACGAAGGTAGGCCAAGTGATAACTGAAGGAGAAAGTGAAGGAGATTATTTCTCATCTACACCTTCAATAAGATATCGTGGGACCAAAATCTTGAGAAGGGGAGCTTTAATCGATAGGGATCTGTAAAATCATTACTTAATCAAATAAACACACTAAGAAAAAAAGTGAATAAATAAAATATAAGAAAGATAGAGTATTTGAAAAATGGTTACAAAACCAATGCCGTTTCTAGGAGGTGATTTAAACAACTAGCCCACCAATTTAGAAGCCTCTATAGTGGCAATTTCACAACTATATTTTTGGTTCCACTACGTCTCTTCCCTTTCTTGACCCATTTGTATTATCTAGTGCATGGGATGATGTGGGTTACAAGGATCATTGATGAGTAAGAGAGTAATTTAGTTTGTATTTATTGTTAAAAGAAAAGTATAACAAAATAAGATGAATAAATTGCAGGAGTGGAACAAATTTTTTGTACTCTATTCCAAATATTCCTTAGATCTATATTGCATTCAGTGGACAATATGAATCTAAGAAAGAAATCATTTTCCATTCCCTACTAATTTTTACCTCACCTTGGAGGTTTCTAAGGAGTCAAATCTTGTGTCATAATTGAATTATCTTATACTAATGTATGTGTAATTCCATTCATTTATACTATTTACAAAAAATTGTAGCACTAATAATCTCATTCAATAAGATAAATTGGTTGTCATTTCAAGCACATCTAAAGTACGACATAATTGTTGTGATTTCTTGAGTTATATATAATTTAGAGTATACAAATCACTAGTCAACCTAGTGTTAAGTGAGTGATGAAACCTTATACAATATCAACCTATAAAATAATAATATAAGGTAGGACATAATTGTTGTGATTTTTTGAGTTACAATTAACTCATAGTAGAAAAATCACCAGTCATCCTAGTGTCAATTGAGTGATGAAACTGTTATCCCAAATTCGCCCCCCGAAAAATTTGGTCAAGACAACTCCTGCACATAAGGAATTATGAAGGAAATGACTCAAACCTGGGAGCTCACATTCCAGAATGACAAACAAGATTACATGGAGACTCTACAATGGAGTGACGGGGCCTGTGAAGGATCAAATGACCCTGTGTAGTAAGAAAGAGAAGAAATGACTCTGTCAAGCGAACCCATGCCTTAAATTCATCAAAAAGGTTACAGGTGGGCTTAGAAATGAAGGAGCAGGGTCGTAGAGAAGCTAGGAGCAAGAAGGAAAATAATCGATGAAGTTTCAAGGTCTTCAAGCTCAAAACCGTTTAGGAAAGAATCTAGAATCGACTAAGTATGGAAGAGCCAGTAGAGAGAGCCACGTGTCCTAGCGGCACTTCTCTATAATGAATCCATAAAGGGAGGCTCAAACAAGCCCCGCATCTCCACATGTCCCAAGTCAAAGCGGGCTGTCAGGGGGAAAGTTGGTTTTTTGCCCCTTGTTATTCCAAAAGGGGTAAAAGTTACAAAATGGGCTGCAACTCCAGCCAAGGGAAAAAGTCAGCGTTTGAGCCCGAGTCAAGCCAAAGCGGGGAGTCAGAGAAAAAGGTGAAAATTTTCTTTTTGACAAAAGAAACAAAGGAAAGAATTGAAATGCATATCCCTAGCCAACCAAAGGCTGCCGCGTGTCCCATATCAAAAGGGGACCCATTTTTCGAGCTGTTTTCCTGCCCTCCTGTATGGACTCGATACAAACTTCGAAGGGGCATATCTTTTGACTCAGGGCTAGAAATATTGCAAATATTACACCATTGGAAATGTCTTGACATCCTCTATGCCATGAAAGGATTAAAAATCATTTTTTAGGCCCTGATAGGTAAAAAATGAAGAAGAGTCTTCTAGGACATTAACATAGAATCCAATCTCTTCAACTACCAGATCTGATTCGATTCAATCCGCTGGGTAACTAGAAGTGACATATTGTGGGTGAATTTACAGAAGGCATTGATATTCAGTGGTTGAGATTTCAAGGCAGGATTCAATGCGTATCTCATGGTGGTTGGATCAGGATCTGAATTTTCCCTCCTCCCCCTCTCTTATTCTTCTATATATTGTAACACTTCTCATTTTTAAAAGAGAGACATTCTGGGCATAGAGAAACTCTCTCAAATTTGTTTCTCGATGCCATTTTTGAGCAAAAAACCTTCTCCTACGTCTGGAAAATGTATTTTTGCCTCTATTCTAGAAATGTAATGGTCTGTGCACCTTCTAGAGTAATAAAACGTGTTTTTGTGGTGTTCTTCAACCCTTCGCATTGTTTTTTTGTTTCTATGTGCCTCTCCCTTCCATATCTATTTTTTTGTGCATTTATTTCACATTTGCAAGTGCAAGATGTTGTGTTTTATGGAGTTTAATGGAGAATTTCAAGATCTGGGCTGTGTTACTTCTGTTTGACCTCCCTCATCTCCATTTTTTCTGTTTCTTTCTCCCTCAACAGAATATCTTTCTTCCTTTGCTGGTGTATCACCACTTTAATGTAGGCTCTGTTTTTTCCTCTTTCTCTCTCCTTGGTTCCTTGGAATGGTTATATTAGATTAGATTTAGTTTTCCTACACTGGAGTAGCTTGTGGCAGGTAGTTTAGGAAAAGGAACCGACCTTCTCTGGAGAGCTTTCCCACTTTTGCAAGGTCCCAAACCTTGGGGAAAGTTCAATGTTATGCAATCACACCTGATGAGTATGCCTTAGAAAAGTAGATCCATAACTCATTTGGGGGTGCTGTGATTTCACACTAACAAAAACCTTTTCTAATACCGACCTATTAAATAACAATCATCCAACCCATTCAAATGGGCCTCATCTCTTACATATTTGGGATAACTAAGAGATCACAAAATATTCCAATTATAAAATCAATCTTTTTAACCACATAATCTAACTATCAATTATTAATACATCTTGTAAGGCTAACCTATAGGTTATTATCACATACTACATTCTACATCCAAGATTATTATCAAATACTAAATTCCATTTTAGGAGCTTGCTAATAAATCATTTATTTCATATTAGTACACATTCAAGATTAGTGAAAAATATGTGAGGATTGATCCATATTTAGAGTATTGGTATATAGTACAACACTCATCACACCATAGGGTCAGGGTGAGGTCATTCCATCCTGATTGGACTAACCCATTTTTTAGGTATTCAAGGAGAGAGCTAGGGTTATAAAAAAAATCTCTAATATTCTATAGATATTGTAATGTCAACATCTAATCACGGGAATAGGAACCTATGACACATAAGATCATAGTTCCAGAGTCATATTTGAGCCAAACCATACTCTATAAAAACTCACCCAAAAAGGAAAATTCCACCTAAGTGACTTCATCTAAGACAATAGAATTCATCCTCTGTACACTCTCAAATTGCACAAATTTACATAGATCCAAACATCCACTTTCATGATCACGACACATCATCAAAGTCACCAATTCAACTCACATAAATATTCCATTTTATAATTGTTGAAATTGGATTCCTAAATTGCCATTATTGGTTTTTATCTAGTGTGATATAGGATTCTAATATGTTTATTATAGGAATTTAATTAGTGTAATATCAGATTCCAATATTTACACTATGCCATACAAGTAAGTTCCTAATTCTATATTGAGTTTATGAGAATGGGAATATGCCCATTCTCAACACACTCATAATACAACTATGTTCCTAATTCTTTTTATGTGTATCTCCTTTATCTCATTTTTTTCTATGATTCCTATATGAGGCATTTTGATCCCTTTTGAAAAATAAAACAATGTGATATGGGTACATGTTGTATGAAATAATAAGCAACTATTGAGTCTATGAGAATGGACATATGCCCATTCTCATCACACTCATGGTACAAGTATGTTCCTAATTATTTTTATGTGTATCAACTTTATATTTATTCTTCTTCTATAATTCATATATGAGGGATTTTGACCTATGCACATAGCTTTAGGAAAATACCATATAATTTTGTGGTTGTAATGAATGCATAAATCAAGACTAATTCCTAGAAAAATCCAAATCATTAATCTTTTCAAATGAATTCCTTGTAAATCACATCCAATTCCCTTTAAATCACAAGATCCAGCTCCCTGTAAACTTACTTAGAGCATAATTAAAGATTTTTTTTCAAATTAAATAAATTGCATGGTGGAAATCATATTATTAATAATACATTAATAAGATTCAAGAGTTCCATAAGCATCACAATGTTTTATAGAATAATATTATGGAAAAATCTTCCAAAGTAATATAATACCCAATATTTCATTTAATTATCAAATAATAGTACAACTATAAAGTTTTATAGGACCAAGGTTTGGAATAATTTTTTTTAAAAACCCACATCCCAGGCCAAGATGATTTCACATACAAATTTATGAACTTCAATAGTTTCTCCAAGTCAACATTCCTTATCCTGTTCAAGTAGTTCAAGGTATGATTTAATGGCCACATGTCCTTTATTGGGTATCTTTATGGATCCACTTTGCCAATTTTTGTTTGGTGTCCATGCCTAGATGATGTTATCCACATCGATATCTGCTTTAGGTTCATTTGAGATGGTCCAAATTTTATTTGGCTTTAAACAATCCTGATACAATGTTGTACCTTCTCCTCTCCCTGCAGGTTTCCAATATTGAACTCTCACCTTTTTAATTACATCATTTCCTTCTATGTTGAAGGAAAATATCCCCATCTTCTCTCCCCATCCATATCTTTTCATTATCATTTCCTAGCCGTATAAGTAGCATTTGTCCCTTGAACACATCCTTCAATGGACTGAATTCTTGTTTAGATCTTCCACAAACAGGCCCAACGTAAATATCATTATTACTTGGGATATGTTGACTAATGTAGTCTTATTTGTGAATATGTGTGGCTCCTATTATTTGGTCATATATGTCTTTCTCCTGTACTATTTTTGGCCAAAACAAACATCTGACCTCCTGTTACAATTTACAAATGGTCTATCCAAAGCACATAAAACATTTTCCCAATACATGATCTTTGGAAGCCAATAGTCACTACCTTCTCCTATTGCACTTTTCCCCCAATGCTCAATATATGCTTTTATTCCCTTTTTTAGATCTTCCATTTCTTTGAGTTCCTTGAAAGGTGCCAAAGGAGGTTGCCCTTTCTGGAAATCTTGGTTCACCATTATCCTTTGTATGCCATATATGGATAGAACAAGACCATTGTTGATCCTTTAATGTTCTTTGTACTCCATCACTAGTATGCCATCCACAACATGGAATCTGAAACAACTTTGGTTTGTTGATACCCACTATCTTATGGTTTCCATCCAACAAGAATGGCTCCACAAAGTCCTTGAAGTTGTACACTTCCTCAATAAGATAAGGAGTGAATGTACTTGACCCTTGTTGGCATGTTCTGTAAGAGTCCATGATATGTGGCAAAGAAAATGTGTCTACTTTATGTAAAGATGTTGCTAATCTTCCAAAAGTCCCATCTATATCCTCATGGGTGTGTCCCACTGGAAGGAAGCTTACATACACAATGTTGAATACCCTTTTTTCCCTCAACATTGATACAAATGCAAATAATGTATGATTATTGTTATCACTTGAAGCATTATCCAATTGCAAGTAGAGGATCAATGGTTGCTTTATGAAAGAATTATTTGCACTACCATCACTAACTGATTTTGAATGGTCAAATATTTCCTTGTACCTTTTACATTTTTCATGCACATCATTTTGTAATAATGCATCATGCAATGGCTATTTAGATGATCCACAATGATACAAAAAATATCCATACTCATCAATTACAGGTTCTTCAATCTTCCTGAGACACAAAGCTAATGATGTGACTGTATAGTTTTACTCCATGTTCAACAAATGGCAGGCCAAAATGGCCAAAACCCCTAGTCTTGTGTCCATGTGTGAGCATACCAGTCAAAGTAACTGGTAGGTTCATAACATTACTTATTGAATTTGATTTTTTACCCATCCTTGGTATGGAAGTTTTCATTTTATCCATTTTATCATGCACAATGCTCAAGAATCCATGAGGGTATTCTTCTGAATGCAATATGTGGGAATAGTAAGTTACACGAAAACTTTGAATATATTCATTGTGCCATGTTTGTTCCTCCTCAATCTTTGCGAGTGCTTCTGGGCATGTGGTGGCTCTACGTTTGTTGAAAAAATCTGTGCACTCATCACACTTGGAAAATAAATTATTTTTTGCAATGGAAACATGTGGAATTTTTTTGTTCATTATGTTGCTGAAGCTTGACTCGACACCTGAGGAAGTTTCAAGAATTCAAGCTCCTCATTGCATTTTTTTCACAGTATATTTTGGGTATAGAATGAAGGAAGAAACCTTTGGGGAACTTTTACTCCATCTTGTCCTATAGACCGAGTCAGATGTGGAGAGATATCTGAATTTATCTCAACAATTCTTGATATGCAGGAAATTGTTGCGGCAGTGTTTGACCTTTGTTTCTCTTTTCCAGTGTTGTCATTCACTACAAGCCTATTTCTACTTATCCATTCATATTTATGTTTATAGAAGGAACTCCTTGGGTACCCATATACTTTGTGCCATGCATTCTGACAAACATCCATCCCATCAAATCTCATTTTATGTATCTCCATAGTTTTCTTACCAACATTGAAGATGGCATTTGTTGTTAATGCATCAAACACAATTTTTTTCTGTCAATTTCATTCAAGGCTCTAGTTGTGTGCCAAAATTTTGAATTATAACTGAAGCAAGAGGTAATTTTTGGAGACAATTAGATTTACAACAACTAAACTCTATATTTTCCACTTCTTCTAAAAATATTGACCATTTTCTATCCTCATCAGAATTTTGATTAGATGGATTGGCTTGAGGGGTATCCAGCTTCAGATGTTTTGTAGCATTATAACATATTTTTATCACTCTGTTGGATTGATTGTGATTAGTGGCATCATATGAAATTGGATAAATAAACTGAGGTTTTCACTCTTCTAATGCATCCCACATGATGACCTCAACCTCCTTTGGGACTTCTTTGAATCTAATATCCATCTGAGAACCGTTTATGTCATCCAATTGCCTAGCAGGCCATTGTATGAGAGATCCTTCAGATAGGAAACATCCTTTGCAAGGAGGGTTGAATACTCTATCAATATTCACACCAAAGCTATTGCATCCAATCTATTAAAATGTACCATGTCTCCTTCAACTACGTTTGTAATTGTTCCCTCTGCTACAAATTTACACTCAATTGAGCAGTAATGGATTAATTTTGTAACAACTCCCTTGAACTTCAAATTGTGTTGATCACTTTGTACAAGGTGCAGACCCACCATTTGAGTACTCCCTTGCTTAACCATAAGGGAACTTCTTGTTTCATTGAAAATCAAATTTTTTATTGGCCAAACAATTGATTTATTAGGTTCTAGCGAGTCTGAGCATTCTGAACACATATTTATCACATTCTCTATGCATACACCAAAATTCAAAGGACCCAACCTCTCTCCATCAATTTCATGAACTTCTAGCACATGAGTTATATAACCAATGGCTATGTCATCGTCTCTGCTACAAGATTTGTGTTTGAGGATGACATTGTTTGTGACAAAATATTTTCTATCTTTAGGACCTGTATTGATGGTGCTTTCACTATCATCACTACAATCTCGTCACTCTCTGCATTGTAATCCTCTGAACCACTACAAATGTTTCACTTCCCAAATTGGGGGGAATGGATGAATCTGCATGCTTTGAAAATTCACTCTCTTCCCAAGCAATGAAGTATCCTTCATTCCTGACATCTGCCAAGGTTTCAAATTCATCATCTGAGAAAGAAAGTTTTACTATCCCATCCAATATTGTGTTAACACTGACAACAACAAATCCTCTTCCCACATCTTTGCAATGTAGTGTCTTCCTACTTGGATATAATCTTCCCTCTGCAACTTTGGTTCCTTTTGAAAACAAATCCACATGATCATCCTCTACAAATGCAAAATCCCCTACTACTGTAACAACATACATTACAAAGTTTGTGAGATGATGGAAAATCTATTAAACCATTGCATAAAATAAATGAAAAATTATCATGTATGTACAACTGTAAGTATATTGAATACACATAGCACATGAGCTATGAACTTCTATAATTCAGTAAGGTTTGGAAATACTTCAAAATTATACATATAATTAAAATTGACATGAATATATTTATAACATGATTTCCAAACTATGATTGAACTTGACTCATTTGAATTTAATTGATGAGAAATAAATAGATGAGGTTGAATTTAAATGATGAGAAATAAATAAATAGAGGTTAAATAGAAGTTAATTAGAAACTTGATTTCTAACCTGCTTCATCCAAATATCTTCATCATATTATTAACATAGCATAAATTAATTTTACAAGAATTCCTCATACTTCCCATATTCACTGACTATGAGAATGGGCATAGGAGAATTTGTCTTTTTTTCTATATTTAGTTTATGAGAATGGGCATATGCCCATTCTCATCACGATGATAAAAATATTTGTTTGTATGAGAAATGGCATATCCCCATTCTCATCACAATGATAAAAATATTTTTTGTATGAGAAATGGAATATCCCCATTCTCATCACAATAATAAAATTCTTTGTTTGTATGAGAATGGGCATATGCCTATTCTAACCCTTCTAAATTATTGAAGAAATATTGAACTTAATCATTTTAATATCACTATAAAGGATGTGAGAATGGACAACTGTCCACTCCAGAACAAATTAAATATTACCTCTATTTTGTTCTATGATTCTTATATGAGAATGGGCATATGCCCATTCAATACAACATAAAAATGTTTGTTTGTATGAGAATAGACATATGCCCATTCTTTCTATGTGTATTGCCTCAAGATAATACCTCTATTTTTCTTCTATGATTCTTAATATATGAGAATGGGCATATGCCCATTCAATATAAGATAAAAATGTTTGTTTGTACGAGAATGGACATATGCCCATTCTGTCTAAATGTGTATTGCCTCAAGATAATATATATTTTTTCTCTAAAAAAGGAATAAAAACTAATTCCTCTAAATGTTCTTCCAAGGTACTATCTCATTATTTAGAACATCTAATATTAACCTTTGATGTGATTACTATAAGTTATATAGTTTTTATCAATTTCACAACCATGTTATAGTATCAGTGATTTTAACACAAACACGTATGGGAGATTTAATTATTTTCAAGTACATTCAAGATATTTATAATGAAACTTGATAAATATCGAAGATACCTATTGAAATATATTAAAAAATACAAGTCAATTATAAATGTGATGAAAAATCCAAACAAGAAAAAAACTTAGATATCATAAAATATGGTATTAATACCAAATAATAGGATTGTCCTTTGTAATCAATGAAGAAATAATAATATATGTTTTGGATCGATTTGCCCCATCCCCTTTTTCTATTTAAGTTGACATTCCCATCTAGAGTTCAGGGAGTGATTGAAGCAAGTAAACGATTCAACATTTGAGTGATTTTGTGAAAACCACACGTCATATATAGTTTCCCTAACTATCCCCTCTCTAGTACAAATTAGTATCAATTAATTTCAAATGCAAAAAATAACATAAACCATAGCTATAATAATGTTTAAAAATTATATTTTATTTTAAATGTAAATAACCTAAATTATGACTATGATAAAGTTATATATATATATATAATATATAATATATATATATATATATATATATAAACAATAAACCTAAAACATGGCTATGATTTTTTTTTGAAAATTTAAATTTTATTTTAATTGCAATTATTAAACCTAAATCATGGCTACCATATATTTTAATATTTATATTGTTTTTGACCATAGAATAGACTATTAATTTGCAAATAAATTGTTTTCCACCATTAATTTGCAAATAAATTATTTTCCACCGTTGATTTTTTATTAATTGAAAGTACTTGTTTTTTTATTAATTCAAGGTACTTGTTTGTCAAACATGTCTTTCGACCCCTGCCCGTTGGAAGGAAATTAGTGAAATTAATGGAAATTAATTGTGCCACTCTGTGGCACTATAGAGAGAATGATGATGGTTACTGTTTTTGATGATGGGATAGGTCTTGGAAATTACAAAGGTTTACCGTGGGTTGGTGAAGCTATCTCTTTCTTGTTCATCCTTTTTGCTTTATTTTTCATCTAGTTTCTACTATTTTTGTTTGTCCTTCCACTTTGGGCTCCCGTTTCATTAGATTGTTTTTCCTTGTGAAGAAGAAGATTTGAAGAATGTTTCTGAGATATTGTTCTTCCTCTTTGCCAAATTTTTTTTACCCTTACTGCTTTGGGCTCCCTTAGTTTCTTAAGACCATTTCGGCATGTGACACACAAGATTTGAAGAAAATTTGAGGCATGAATTATTCTAACTCTTCTCTATTGAATTATTATGAGATGAAGAGTATCATTTGGTTTTCTTTCCCTTATATTCCATTTTGGGTTTAAAGATAATGCTCTTTTTTTGATCTTCTGTATTTTTTGATCTGGGTATTAAGAATATCACTTCAATGTTTTGAAAGAATGCGTAGTTGTTAACCAAATCGTAGTTGCTAATACGGGGAGTTTTCTGTTATGATTTTACCAAACTACCGAGTGGTCTTACCACATGGGCGACATTGCTTTTTTGCTGAGCTTTGCGGGTGAGTTCCACAGGCCGAAAATGATTCATTATTAGATGAAGAAATTAATTTTTTATAGTGAAGAAATTTTTTACTTCTTTTTTAAATTGAAGGTAAGTTTCAGAGATACTTGTAACTCTTATCTGTTGAATTATTATGAGATGAAGAATATCATCCCACTTTCTTTCTCTTGTATTCTGATTTGGGTATAAAGATAATGACATATTTTTTATCTTTTGTTTTATTGATATGTGTTTTAAGAATATCACTTCAATATTTTGAAAGACTTGCATAGTATTAATATCCTCCATAGTTATAAAAGGATGCCTCTAAATATAACCATTTCTTGCATGTTTCAGAGTCTGAACAAGATCATTCCCTTATAAAAAAATGTTTTTGATTCTAAAAAAACCACTTCCAATGATAAAAAGAAAAAGAATGGGAGAATTCCATGGATACATCCTTTAACTGATTTCCTATAATCATGTCTACAGGGAAGGTAACAAGGTTGTTGTTTACCTTGCAAATAGAGGTTAAAGAGGTTGAAATTTTTGTGTCATTGTAATGATTGAAAAGCATTCTCTGTTAGTATTGGGTATGAAGGAAGAGTAAGAAGTAATGAGGAGACATGTTAGAGGTTGGATGATATAAGTGCTTGCGTTGGGTTTAGAAAGGACATTTGATTTAGACAAGGGCTTGATGAAGTACGATCATTGGTTTTAGAACAGACAAGAAGGTTTTGAACTGGGTTGGTTTTATTGCCATTTTAATAGAGAAACAAAAAAAATGGGTGGTGAATTGGTTCATCTAGAACCTGATTTGACCAATGGGATTAGTAGAAGAGTTTGGATGATTCTAGAAAAGGCAGGTATGTCATCTCTATTTCAAATTTTTAAAGGCCATGAAGAATCCCTGAGAAAGGATTTTGCTACTCATTAGAAGGATGGTCGGGCTAGTATCAGGGGTTTTTCTATAAAAACTTATGTGGATTTTATTGCTAGAGTGGTTGGGATGAACAATGAGGGGAGGGAGATTTACAAACCGAAGAAAAAATGTGATGAGGAGATGGGAAAATTTTGGTGGGTAAAGAGAAACTAAGACATCACTGTGCAGGTTTTGAGAGAGATTCTTTACCTGATCCTTTCAATGAAATCTCCCTACACTTGATGCAATTTATCACCTTGGAGGGTAGGTATAAGGTAGTTTATGCCCACCATTTACCTATGTTAAGTCATATCCACCATGATGGTATGCATTATAATTTCCCATTCTTTCTCAGTCGTTCCCTGCACAAATCAATCGAGAATTTCCAAAAAGGAAATTTGAAAACCCCTCTTCATCAGGGATTGATGATGGCCTTATTCCATTTGGGTTCTACAGATTTCACCAAATCTGAGAAGTTTAGGGGCTTGTTGAATGATGATGTAAATCATGATGAGGATGAGAAGTATATGGAGTAGGAGGATTATGAGGAATCCTCCTCTTCAGACTTAGATGACATAAAAGAGTCTTTTATGTTGTCGATAAACACTGTAGATGTTGTTGGTAATATGGAGAGGGAGGCTTTGGAGGACCTAGATGAACTTTTTACTCTGGATGAATGAATGAATAAATTGAGGAAGAGGAAGGGTATTGATACTGTATGGATGGTGTTTCTATGTCTGATATCAAAGGGGAACCTTCCAAAGGAAAAGAAAATCTGGAGTCTGATTGGAGTATGGCATTGGAAAAAATTTCCCTCAGGGTTCTGCAGCTGGAAAAGAATGTTGTTTCCCTTGATGAGTCTGGGGTGGACATGGTATGTACTTGTATGAAGTATATTGAGGCCTCGAAGAAAATTTGTACTTATCAAAGTTCCATCAGAGAGGAACTGTCTGAGGCTTAAAAATATGGTTATGGATATTCAGAGGAGGCTAGTTCAACTAGAGAAGGGAAGAAAAAAGTGTAGGCTTAAGCTTTACCTCAACAGCTCAGAGGAGGACGAGATGGTGAAGGATGATATGAGGGATGTTATTGGAAAGGAACAAAAAATTGTGGAATAAGAAATTTATATGAAAATTATAATTTAGAAACCACATTCTTATGCACAAAGTCAGACTCTTATAAAATGATAATATTGAAGTAGTGTTGTTGAGTCTTATGGGTGTCCTTTAAGTTGCTATATAAGTGAAAATTTGATATTAATGTAAGACCTAGGTTATTCAAGTAGTAGTATAGTATGAGTGAATATGAGATAAAACAAATTATAATAATGAAGTAGTGTTGTTGATGGTTTTGGGTGTCCATCATGTAGCAATCTGACTGAATAGATGTTACATTTGCATTTGGTATTGAAAAGATGTTACATTTATTTTTTGTATTGAATAGATGTTATATTTGTATTTTGTATAGAACGGGAGTATGTCCTTTGTCATACAGAAAATATGGAGGAAGAAGATGTTGCTTAATATATGAAAATGATAAAAATATTCTAATATAAAAATATAGGAGGAAGAAGATGTTGCTTAATATAGGAAACATATAATAAGACTAGATGATTAAAAGAGGCATATGCCCATTCTCATATAAGAATCATAGAAGGATAATAAAGACACAATTTACTTTATCTTAGAATGAAAATATGTGCATTCTCACAGCCTTACTTTATTTTAAAATGGGAAGTTGTGCATTCTCACAACCCTTATAATAGAAAATATTACTAGTGAAAGAAGCTTTACAATGGGAAAAAGGCCATTCTCATACAAACATACAATTTTTTGTTTTTGTCATTATTAATAATTGTATTATACTAGCTGGACTATCCCTGGCAGAGCCAAGTGATGCACTACATACCCTTGAGAGGGATCAAGGATTTTGTAGTTCTCATCATACAATATATTTATATGATTGTAAACATTTTTAGAATGGGTTGTGAGAATGGGAAGTGTGTTTGTAAAGGCAATATTGAATGTAAGCATGTTAACCATCGACAATCTCTCTACGGTGCCATGAAGTGGCGTGAATTAATTTCCATTAATTTTTCCAATTTCCCTCCAATGGGTGGTCAAAGACATGCTTGAAAAATAAGTACCTTCAATTAATAAAAGGTGGTAAACAATTTATTTGCAAAGTAATGGTCTCACTATGCCATGGTAAAAAAAAATATAAATATTAAACTCTATCGTAGCCATGTTTTAGGTATATGATTCCTATAAGTATGACAATTGGCATCTTCCCATTCAATACAAGTATTGAACTTAAACATTTTAATACCTCTATAGAAATGGATACCTAATCATTCAATGGAAGAGAAAAAAGTTTGTTTGTATGAGAATGGGCGTATGCCAATTCTAATCATTGTAATACAAACAATATTGAACTTATTATTTTCAATAACTCTATGAAGGCTGTGAGAATGGGCACCTGTCCATTATAAAACAAGCTACATTTTATTCTATCTCTGTGAGAATCTGTCCATTTATTACATTGTATTGATCTTTTTTTATGTGTATTGTTTGCTTTTGGGTTCTCTCTTTTGTTGGACTGTTTTGGCTTGTGAAGCAAAATTTAACAAGTAAATTTATGAGAAACACCAAACTGTTCACATGCATGATTTTATCTAACTCTTCTCTGTTGATTTATTCTGAGATGAAGAATATCATATGGTTTTATTTCCCTTGCATGGTGGAGAATTTCCCATTGTGAAAAACTTTATTTTTATCTCTAATCTTATTCTATGATTCCTATATGAGAATGGGCATATGCCCATTGTATATGCCCACTCTCACATAGGAATCATAACATAATAATAGAGAAAAAAATTATTTCACAGTTTTAGAATGTAGTAAATTCTATATCTATTCTTCTATGATCCCTTTGTGAGAATGGTCATATACCCATTCTATATGCCCATTCTCACATAGGAATCATAACAGAACAATAGAAAATTAAATTTCATCTATATTGATTCTTGTGATTTATTCGGAGATGAAGAATATCATCTGGTTATTTTTCCTTACATGGTAGTGAATTGGATGATGTAGAACAAAGTAAAGTTTATCTCTATTCTTCTTATGATTCATATATGAGAAAGGGAATATGTCCATTCACATATAGGAAGATATATTAGAAGTAAATCATTTAGAGAGCTATATAAAGGCTACGATAATGGGAAATTGTCCATTCTGAAACAAAATAAATTTTATCTCTATTAATTCCTGTGATGATGTATGATTTTTGTTTATGTAAAATAATGACTGTGAAATAATCTTATTTAATGTTGACATTTGTATCATTATTAGATGTTATTATTACCTTGTTTTCTAGTGATGAATGATCTTTTTTAGCTTATCAGATTTGTAGTTGTCTATACGATTATAATATTAGGTAGTTTTCCAACAAAGATTGCATTATTACCTTGTTCCAATATATGGGCATTAGTTAACCATTCTGTAATCTTCATACTAATGATTTAGATCACTATGATTAACCAAATGTAACATGTAAATAAACTGCCCTAAATGATAGTTAACCATTTTACAAAATCAATTTCCTGTAATAAATTTTAAGTGAAGCTTAAACAGTATTTGTTGATTGAAATTTGATTATACTCATGTCACTGACAAATGATGATATAAGTATGATTCATATTTTGTCCATCGTATTTGGAATATCTTTGTAAATTTTTGATGAAATAATACCATCTCCATTCCAACAATCATTAATGATTCCCTTATGACATTTGTATTGGTAATCTTCATTATTTCAGGTAATGATAACTAAACAAAGTAAATTGAATTAAGACATGTCTATTCACCTTTATTATACTTATTATTGTGATGATGAATGACTTTTTTTCTGGCTTATCAAATTTGTAGTTGTCTATACGATTATAAAATTAGGTAGTAAATGTTGTTTTCAATAGAGATTGCATTATTACCTTGTTCATTGATATTATGTACTATGTAGATAAAAAGGATAGTTAACCATTTTGTAATCTTCATTTCCTAATAAATAGAACATGTTCATTGATATTATGTACTATGTAGATAAAAATGATAGTTAACCATTTTGTAATATTCATTTACTAATAATTCAACATGATTACGAGTTGAAAATTCATGCCAGTTCATTGAATTGACATGCATACAATTTATATCTTTTCGTATGGTATCCAGGAATCAGAGTAATCATTACAAAGTGATACGTTGGATTTGGTACACCTTCAAAGGAAATGATTTTGGGTAAGTTCCCATGCTAAACAAATTAAACGTTATCTCTATTCTCTTTATTATACTTATTCACACAATAATGGACTTTTTCTTATGAATCCTATTAAAGAGAATAGGCATATGCCCATTCTTCGTATTCTAATGTTATCTCTGTAATTATTTTTATGATATTTTCAGATATTCATACTTATCTCTAGTATGAACAATAATTGACATTTTTAAAAACAATTCCCTTATGAGAATAGGAAAATGCCCATTCTAAAATAAATATTAAAGAGAATACGCATATGCCATTTTTACATATTCTAATTTTAGCAATATTAAACTTAATCTTTGAGATACCGCTATAACGGATATGAGAATGAGAATATAACTATTGAATACAAGACAAAAATTATCAACTTCCCACTCTGTAATACGTATTTAATGGATTGTGAGGGGGCATCTTCCCATTTAATACAAGACAAAACATAATTTGTTTGTTTTAAAATGAGCATATACCCATGGGAATCCTATATGAGAATATAGGATTAAAAATGTGATGCCCATTCAATACAAAACAGAAACAATTTTGTATAATAAAATGAAACAATTTTGTTTGCATGAGAATGGGCATATGTCCATTCTAAACATTGTAATACAAGCAATGCTGATTTTATGAGATTGCTCCTATTATTCCTATTTATACCTATTTAAAAACTGTGATACTGTTTAATCCATACTGTTCTTAATCTTCTTCTATTATTCCCATCTACCCAAGAAATTATTCTATGATTCGTATATGAGAAGGGGCATCTGCCCATTCAATAAAAGACAATGCAAAAAAGTTACATCAATTTCATAACTCTTTTAACAAGATGTGAGAATGGTGCACCTCTAAAATGAAAGTAAAAATGTGATTCCCATTCAATACAAAATGAAATAATTTTTTTTGCATGAGAATGTGCATATGTCCATTCTAAACATTGTAATACAAGCAATGTTGAGAATGGGTGCACCTCTAAAACAAAGTAAAAATGTGATGCCCATTCAATACAAAATGAAACAATTTTGTTTGACATGAGAATGAACATATGTCCATTATAAACCTTGTAATACAAGAAATGTTGATTCTATGATTCCTACATGAGAAGGGGCATCTACCCATTCAATAAAAGATAATGCAAAAAAGCTACATCATTTTCATTACTCTTTTAACAAGATGTGAGAATGGGTGCACCTCTAAAACAAAGTAAATTTGATTATTACTATCGTAAAGGGCATATGCCCATTCTAAACATTATAATACAAGTAATATTTATTTTTTTGAGAATGGGCATTTTCACAGTCATGATTGAATAATAATTGTTTTATGAGAATGGGCACATTCTCATACAAGAAATATTGTTTGTGATTCCTATCTACCAAAACTAAGGATTCCTATATGAGAATTGACATCTACCCATTCAATACAAGACATATGTAAAAAAGCTCCATCAATTTCATATCTCTTATAACAAGATGTGAGAATGGGTGCACATTCTAAAACAAAGTAAATTTGATTATTCCTTTCAAAAAGGGTATATGCCCATTCTAATGTAGGCATATGCACATTCTAAACATTATAATACAAGTAATATGTTTTTTTTGAGAATGGGCATGTGCCCATTCTAAAAATTCTCATACAAGCAATATTGATTTTTATGACAGTGGGCATGTGCATTTTCTCCACATTCTCATACAAACAATTTATTAAAGTTTTTTATAAAACCTATTTTCCCATGTAGGTCTTTTATGATTCACATATATGAGAATGGGCATCTGCCCATTCAATACAAGAAAATGTTAAAACACTAAACATTATAATACAAGTAATATATATATATATATTATATATATATATATATATATATATATTTGCACAAATTATGGTAGGTTAAATTCAAATTTCAAATTTTCAGGGCCATTTTTAGAGGCAATTTTTCTTGGTCAATTACTATATAAAAAATAGATTTTGAATGGCTAGGGTTTTGATTTTTTGCTCTCTTACGGACAATTTTTTTTCTCTGTTACAGTTGAGTTTTTTTCATTCAAAGATTTTGTATGAGAAAGAAGAAGTTATGCGAAAAGTTCTAATTTTATCAAATCATTTTTTACTTATGCGAAAGGATTTGGCCTGAGTGGATACAAAGATTATTGAAAAAGAAACTTGTTGCAGAGGTTATTAAAAAAGACATAGAAAGAGACAGGTGGTACTAAATCTATCTAATCAATTTTATTTTCACACCATAAATAGGTACACATTAGAATGAAATAATTTTGATTTGTATATTCGGTAGCTTTTACATTTACGAATCTAAATAAATTAATTTCTCTATTTTTGTTTGTTTTACGTTTATGAATTCCCTATTTTTTTGTTGTTACGTTTTTGAATGGAAACAAATCGATACATTTTTCAGTTATAAAAATAGACAAGATATATGGAAATATAGTTCAGATAGTCTATTTTGAACTAAAAGATCTGTGCTTATACATTTTTTAGGCTTTAGAAGTAAACATGGAAAAAATTAGATATAAAAACCTAGAATAGCCTGCTCTGCCATTGTTGTTTTCCCTTTGAGAAATCTTGAAAAGTCTCCCTTGCAAAATCATTGTACCGGTGGCTATGTTTTCTTCTTTCTTCTGCAAAATCTTTGTATCTTCGTATCTCTCCTACTATCGGCAGCTATATTTTCTTCTTTCTTCTACAAAATTTATGTATCTTCGTATTTCTCTAGCTACATCTACGTTCTTTAGCTTTCCCCAAGTAAATATCTGAATGAAAAAATATCAGTCGCAATAGAGAAAAAATCAAAACCCGATTCATTCAAAATCATTATTTTTATAATGTACTTGACCAAAAAGAGTGCCTCATAAAAAAGAGCGCCCAAAATTCAAAATTTGAATCAAACCTACCATAATAAATGACCAAATCTAAAAAAAAAGAGTGCCGAAACTTTAAAATTTGAATCAAAGATACCATAATAAATGACCATTAAGAGCCTTCCAAAAAGAAAGCGCTGAAAATTTGAAATTTGAAACTCATGCTGGTATTATTAAAAATTAATTAATCAATAACAAGTAATAATAGAATTCAAAGTGTTTCTAATCAAGATATGATATTAGTAATTAATAGTATTATAATTAATTAGTATTGCTACTAATTTAAATAATCAATTAAACTTTATAAAACTAATTAACGACATAAACAACATTATTACAAAAAATTAGAAAAAAAAAGAATATGTATTTAACATATGATATTAGGATTAAAGAAAATTATTTAATTAATAACATTAATTAATAATACTAATAAATAAATAAAAGAATTATTATTAATTAAATATAGTGTATTTTTAAATTATATATAAAAAACTTTATTATTTCAAAAAATTAGAAATCAAAGAATATGTATTTAATTAAAATTATTTAACAACATTATTATTATTGCCAAATTATATTATCAAACGAAAAAATAATATTTTTAAAACAATTAAATAACATTATAAAAATATAATTAAAACTAATTAACCACTTAATCACCATTAACAATAATTAATAATATTAATAGAAAAATATAGTAATAAATAAATAATATTATAAAAATGTAATTAAATTTTATAAAACTAATTAACCACTTAATCACCATTATTTATAATGCTTAATTAATTATAGAAATCAAAGAATATGTATTTAACATATGATTTTAGGATTAAAGAAAATTAATTAATTAACAACATTAATTTCAAAAATTCATAGAGGCATCTGTCTACTCGAATGGGCATGACATGAAGATGAAGTGGATCATGCCCCATTTTGAAATGAAAGAAAAACGAGATGTTATTCTCAAGTTAGAAATATTCATTTTTTGTTTTTCCTAGATAGAGAGAGAGACCAAAAGTTTTTTATTTTTCATGGAGAGAGAGAGAGAGAGAGAGAGAGAGAGAGAGAGAGAGAGAGAGAGAGAGAATAAACACTATAAAGGCTGTAAGAATGTGCTGCAATCATCTTCCTTCCATGCAAAATGGGGAACAATCCAACAGTAAATGGGGAACAAATGAGAATGGGCAGCTAAGATGCCCATTCCTCAAACAACACAACTATGAGAATGTGCATCTGCCATTTCTATCTGCCATTTCTAACTGCTATTTTGGAGCCAAGATGCCCATCTTGGTTGCCCATTTCTCAAACAACACAACTATGAGAATGGGCATTTTCCATTTCTAACTGGCATTTCATGGAGCCAAGATGCCCATTCTCATCACAATCACAAAAATCTTTGTATGTATGATAATGGTAAATGTCTATTAGGTAACTGTCAATTCTAAAAAAATTAAATATTACCTCTACGAGAATGGACATATGACCATTCTGTCTATGTGTATTTTTCTTCTACGATTCTTATACGAGAATGGGCTATATGCCCTTGAAGCAATATTGAACTTAAGATGTTAGAAAGGGCAACTGTCCATTCTAAAAAAATTAAATATTACCTCTATTTCTCTTATATGAGAATGGGCATATGCCCATTCTGTCTATGTGTATTTTTCTTCTATGATTCTTATACGAGAATGGGCATATGCCATTTCTAAAAACAAAATAATAGAGCTCTGTAAGGCTTGCGAGAATGGACATCTGCCATTTCATGGAGCCAAGATGCTCATTCTCATCACAATCACAAAACTCTTTGTATGTATGAGAATGGTAATATGCCTATTTCGTATCTATTCTACCTCATTGAAGCATCTAAAATCGTAAAACTCTTTCTATGTATGAGAATGGGCATATGCTTATTCTACCTCATTGAATTTCTAAAAAAATTAAATATTACCTCTACGAGAATGGGCATATGCCCTTGAAGCAATATTGAACTTAAGATGTGGGAAAGGGAAACTGGTCATTCTAAAAAAAATAAATATTACCTCTATTTATATTATATGAGAATGGGCATATGCCCATTCTGTCCATGTGTATTTTTCTTCTATGATTCTTATACGAGAATGGCACATATGCCCTTGAGAGCTATGTAAGGCTTGCGAGAATGGACATCTACCATTTCTAAAAATGAAATAATAGAGCTACATAAGGCTTGATCGAATGGACATCTGCCATTTCTAAAACAAAATAATACATCTATGAGAATGGGCATATGTCATTTCTAAATCAATTTAATACAACAATGAGAATGATAATTTGCCAAAGGGTACGTAGTGCACACTTGGTCCACCAAGATGCCCATTCCTAAAAAAAAATAATAGAGCTACATAAGGCTTGATCCCTCAACTATGAGAATGGGCATTTTCCAAAGGGTATGTAGTGCACACTTGGTCCACCAAGATACCCATTCCTAATAGAAGAAAAATACACATAGACAGAATGGGCATATGCCCATTCTCATATAAGAGAAATAGAGGTAATATTTAATTTTTTTAGATTAGACAGTTTCCCAAGATGCCCATTCCTAATAAAAAATAATAGAGCTACATAAGGCTTGATCCCTCTCGAGATTGTATTTAACAAAATAAGTAAATTAGGAAAAATATGAGTATGGGCATCTTCCATTTCTAAATCAAATTAATATAACTAGGACCAAGGTGCCCATTCCTAAAAAAATAATAGAGCTACACATAAGGCTTGATCCCTCTCGATATTGTATTCAACAAAATAAGAAAATTAGGAAAAATATGAGTATGGGCATCTGTCTATTCCTAAAACAAAATTATAGAACTACAAAAGGTCTTGATCCCCATTGAGGGTATGTAGTGCAACACTTGGCAGAAGCATAACATATATCCACTAGGGATAGTCCAGCGTAAACAATACAATTCATATTCAAGATAAAATGAAAAAAAAATGATTGTTTGTTTATATGCAAGAATGGAAATAGGCATTTGTCTACTCGAATGGGCATGACATGAAGATAAAGTAGGTGGTCCCCCATTTTAAATTTAAGGAAAATCAGATGTTATTCTTCACATTGAGAAGATTCAGAAATATTCATTATTATTTTTCATGATCAAGGAGGGAGAACAATAGTATGAAAGAATAAAAAAAATTAGAGATAATCGGCGTGATGTCCCTGTAAGAGTATGTAATGCAACATTAGGCTACTCCAGGGATAATCGAGCCAATATGATACAATAAAGGTTGTCAGAATATTTTTAGACTATAATTATTCTTCTAATCTAGTCCTCCTTTCATTTACATGGTCCTCCTTCAATGCAAAATGGGGAACCACCCAATGTAGTGCAAATTATGTTCGAAGGCATGAACAAATTATTTCTAAATGGTCCAATACAATTGACAAAAAATATGGCCAAACCAAAATGTTAGAATGTCTAGAGAATGGGATAATGCATTATTCTCATTATTATGAGATGGTAGAAGTCTTGTTTTAAAACAATTACCTTTAATTAATAAATACACGATGGTAAAAAATATATTTGCATGTTGGTTTCGATATGTCATGGTCTTACTACCATTTTAAAATCAAATTAATCTGCCCAAGGGTATGTAGTGAAATAATTGGTAGAGAAAAGATGCCCATTCCTAAAACAAAATAATAGAACTACATAAAGATTAATCCCCCTTGAGGGATACAATTGTATTCAAGATAAAATGAAAAAAAAATGTTTGTTTGTTTGTATGTATGAGAATGGGCATCTGCCATTTCTAAATCAAATTAATACAACTATGCTAACAAACTATGCCATTTCTAAATCAATTTAATATAACTATAAGACATAAGGCTTGATCCCCCTCATGATGGTTAAATCTGAGATGCCCATTCCTTAAACAAAATAATAGAGCTACATAAGGCTTGATCCCCATTGTGATGGTCTTTAACAAAATATGAATATGGGATTCTGCCATTTCTAAATCAAATTATTATAACTATTCCTAAAACAAAATTATAGAACTACATAAGGCTTGATCCCCAATGGGGGTATGTAGTGTAACACTTGGTGGAGGCATAACATGTCTCCGCTGAAGGGATAGAAAATGGGCATCAACCTGAATGATACAATTGTATTTAAGATAAAATGATAAAAATGATTGTTCTCAAGTTTGTATGCAAAGAGAATTTAGAAACAAAATAAAAATGGGATCCCCCTAGCATGTCTACTCGAATGGGCATCTTGGAATGATGAGAATGGGAATATGTTGAGTAGGATATGATAAAAGTTTACACATCTTTCTAAACCGAGAATAATGTTTCTTCTACAAAATATACTCATATTATATATTAAATGGGCATCTGATCCCATTCTAAGATAAATTATTCGTATCAAGGGATCTAAAATTTCATTGTTTGCAAAGATAAAATTAGACAACAAAATTATAATGCTACATAGGGCTTGATAGTAAAACACTTGGAGATGGTCTTTGACAATGCCCAATATTCCTAAAACCCCAAAATGAGATATGGGCATATTCCATTTCTAAATCAAACTGATACCCCTATGAGAATGGGTCTTTAACAAAATGCCATTTCTAAATCAATTTAATACAACTATGAGTATCGGACATCTGTCATTTCTAAATCAAATTAATATAACTATTCCTAAAACAAAATTATAGAACTACATAAGGCTTGATCCCTCTCAAGGGTATGTAGTGCAACACTTGGCGGAGGCATAACATGTCTCCGCCAGGGATAGTCCATCCTAAATGATACAATTGTATTCAAGATAAAATGAAAAAAATGTTTGTTTGTTTGTATGAAAGAATGAAAAATGGGCATTTGTCTACTCGAATGGGCATGACATGAAGATAAAGTAGATAGTTCCCCATTTTGCAATGGAAGGAAAACCAAATGTTATTCTTCACATTGAGAAGAGTTAGAAATATTCATTGTTGTTTTTCATGAAAGAGAGAGACCAAAATTGAAAGAATAAACAACAATTAGAGATAAAGGCTTCATATCCCTTTAAGGGTATGCAGTGCACAACTAGGCTCCTCCAGGGATAGTCCAACCAATATGATACAATTATTAAGTATATAAAGGTTGTCAGAATGTTTTTACACTATAATTCTTCTTCTAATTTGGTCCTCCTTCCATTGCAATGGTCCGCATTCCATGCAAAATGGGGAACTACCCAACAATAAATGTTTGTTTGTTGGAGGATGAAAAAATGCCCATATTTCTAAATAGTCCAATACAATTGACAAAAAATATGGCCAAACCAAAATGTTAGAATTTCTAGAGAATGGGCTAATGTCTACACGAGCAGTCCAAGTCTTGTTTTAAAACAATTACCTTTAATTAATAAATACACGGTGGTAAACAATATATTTGCATGCTAGTCTCGATATGTCATGGTCTTAAACAATATTATATGTTAATTTCTCCTATATGAAAATGGGCATCTACCATTTCTAAATCAAATTAATAGAGACATAAGGCAAACTACATATGCCCATTCTAATAATAGGAATCATAAAGAAAAATAGGCATAAGGAAAACTACATATGGGCATCTGTCTACTCGAATGGACAAGACATGAACATGAAGTGGATTGTTCCCCATATTTTTTGCAATGAAAGGAACAATATATGTTATTCTTCACATTGAGAAGAGTTAGAAATATTCATTTTTATTTTTCATGAAAAGAAAGAGAGACCAAAAGCATAGGGGTTATCTGCCAAGGATAGTGCAAGCCAATATGATACAATTATTAACTCTTAAAGGCTATCATAATGTTTCCTTCCATTGCAATCGTCATCTCTTTCATGCAAAGTATGGGGAAAAATCCAACAATAAATGTTTTTTTTGTTTGTGGATGGATGAATGCCCATAAATATAACTATTCCTAAAAAAAACTATAGAACTACATAATGCTTGATCCCTCTCGAGGGTATGTAGTGCAACACTTGGCAGAGGTAAAACTTGGACTCTACCAGGGCTAGTCCAACTAAAACGATACAATTGTATTCATGACATGAAGATGAAGTGGGTTGGGCATCATTTTTCTTTTGAAGGAAAACCAGATGTTATTCTTCACATTGAGAAGAGTTAGAAATATTCATTGTTGTTTCTCAAAAATTTCCTTCATATTCTTCATGAAAATAAAGAGAGCCCAAAATTAAAAGAGTAAACAAAAATTAGAGATAGAGGCTTGATCCCCCTTTAATGGTATGCAGTGCAGCACTAGGCTCCACCAGGGATAGTCCAGCCAATATGATACAATTACTTACTCTATAAAGGTTGTTAAAATGTTTTTACACTATTCTTCTTCTAATATGGTCCTCCTTCAATTGCAATGGTTTTCCTTCGATGGAAAATTGTGAACAAACCAAAAATAAATGTTTTGTTTGTTACAAGATGGAGAAATGCCCATATGAAAATGGGCAGAGATTGGGCATCTTCCATTTCTAAATAAAATTATTAAGAATGGGCATATGCCCGAGGGTATGTAGTGCAACACTTGCTCAGAGCCAAGATGTCATTTCTAAATCAGAATAATAGAACTATATAAGGCTTGATCCCCCTCGAGGGTATGTAGTACAGACAGTCAGGTAGAATCACAACTAGTCTCTGCCAGGTTAGTCTAGCCAAAATGATATAAATGTTTGGTGGCATCACAATATGACTAATTCCCATCATAGTTCAAAAACCCTATTTAAAAATATGGAGTGACATGAAACATAACATGAGACCGATACTTTTATAAAAAAATTACCAACAATTCTTTAATTACTTCGTAAGTTTCCCATTCTCACAGTCTTTTATAGAGGTATAAGTTCTCACATCCTATACAGAGGTATTAAAATGATTAAGTTCTTGTACAAAATAACTTCTCATTCTCACATCCTTTATATAGGTCTAAAAATTATTTAAGTTCAATATTTACTTGTATTGAATGGGTAGATGCCCCTTCTCATGTATGAATCAAAGAAGAAGTTTGTTTAAGAATATTTAGAATTAAAATTTATCTTGTGCCCATTGTAAACATTCTAATACCCAATATTATACAATATAAGGGTTTTTTTTCATCAAGGTAAGATCATAGTAATGGAAGTGCAACATTTAATCTCAAAGGATAAACCATGTGTACCTTGGCCTTGCATATGTGGTAAATCATTCAACAATGCAAAGAGAAACATATGATATCAAGGACATAACCATTGAGAGGCCAATTAGTGACATCAGATTCACCATTCACCATTGATGCAAGGCCAATTAGCAAATGATTAACTGTCGGGATAAAATGCCTTACTTGACATTACTCACCATTGAAGAAAGGCCAATTAGAAAATGATTAACCTTTAGGATAAAATCCTTTACTTTTATTTATGGGTAAGTGTACCAAGTTGGGGGGCCAAAATGGGGTCTTAAGTGGACGCATTTTTCTAAAAAAAAAACAAACTTAAAATTATACGTAAGTTTTTTTGAAATAGTTACACTCAAAATTAGAAGATGTTGTATAAATATGAATCGTAGCATTTTGAGTCTAGTTTCTAAGCTACTAAAATTTTATTGAAAAAAGATAAGTTTAAGTGGGTCAAACAACTAAAATACCAATAGATGCTCATGTTTTTGTTAAAAAACATAATAGAGTGACTTTCATGCCCCCCACCATTTTTTGAGCACCATTTAGTATTTTTGAAAACCCTTTGGTAGAAAGATAGCTAGGAGCATCTAGTTTGGGCTCATATTTTTCAAAGATTTTTTTAGCGAATATTTTTTATTTATGATTTTTTCTAGTACAAAAATTTTATGTTTTGAAAAATAACGGAGCTCCAACCGTGACCCCCCCTAACTACCTCAAAAAATATCGAAAATTAGATTTTTTTTTTTTGAATATGTATAGAATTATGCCTAGTTTGGGCTAGTATAATTTTTTTTAAATTTTGATTACCCAAAAAAAAGATACACCATGAAAGATAAACATATTTACACTTCAAAAAATAGTTATAAAAAGGCATAGTTAGAAAATAAATAATATGGAAACCTTATATTAGTCAGAAAATTTGAAAAAATTATATTTTTAGAAAGAAGAGACTCTACTCTATGTTGTGGTATAATTTTTTATAAATGGATCAATTGTTTTATTTTGATTTATCATAGAGGAAGTGGCATTTTTACATTTTCTTGTTAAAACACGTTGTTTGTTGTGTTTGTGTCAGGTCCATGCCTCAGAGTTGGATCCAAACCGGATCCTAAGCCTTGAGGCATGGCTTGGGAAAAGAGAAAATGGAAAACGTTGTACGCGTTCTGTGTAGTATAAACATAACACGTACGCTGTTCTGTGTAGTATAAACATTATGTATGCTTTTGACATGCTTCTATTTACATAAATAAATGTTTAAGTATAAGAAATAATAAACTATAAATAATAATAATATGAAGAAACTTTAAGGGTTTTTCAATTATTATTATTTATATTTTATTATTTCTTATACTTTAAATTTATTTATGTAAATATAAGAAATTAGGGTCACTCTGCACCTTATGGAATTAGTCTCACAGCTCCATGAGTCATGGTTTAGGAGATAGTTTTTTAAAGTATAATCTGGTCAGTACATAGGTAATTTTTCAAGATTTCAGCATTCAGCCTAAATCTTTTAGCATTTAACTTCTACAATCGAAACCCTAAACCATAGGCCATAAACCTAAACACTAAACTGTAAACCTTGAGCCCTAAACCCTAAACCCTAAACCTTTAACCATGATCCCTAGACCCTACAAAACCTAAACCTTAAGACCCTAAACCTTAAACATATATTTAGCCCTTACCCATGAGCCCTAAACCATGAGCCTTAAGCCCTAAACCCTAAGCCATAAGCCATAAACCCTAAACCCTAAACCATGAACCATGAACCATGAGCCCTAAATGTCTAAACCCTAAACCCTGAACCGTAAAAACTAAATCCTAAACCCTAAACCCTGACCCACTAAACCCTAAACCTTAAACAGCTGAATCCTAAACCCTAAACCCTAAGCCCTTGAAACCTTATCTACACCCTTATCCCTGAGCCCTAAAATCTAAACCCTAAACCCCGAGCCCTAGACCATAACCATGAACCCTAAGAACCATAAGCCCAAAAACCTAAACCCCAAACCATAAAACCTAAAACCTTAACCCTAAACCCATAAACCCTAAACCATAAAACCCTAAATTCTTAATCTCGATCTATAAACCCTAACCATAAACACTATACCCTAAACCATAAACCTTAAACCTTAAACCTTAAACCTTAATCCCTAAACATTAAATCCTAAAAACTCTAAACCCTGAACCTTGAACCATAAACCCTAAAACCTGAACCGTAAACCATAAACCCTTATCCCTAAACACTAAATCCTTAACCCGAAACCCTCAACCCTAAACCCTAAACCTTAAACCCTAAATCCTTAACCTCGATCTATAAACCCTAACCATAAACACTAAACCCTAAACCCTAAACCCTAAAACTAAATACCTAAATCCTAAACCATAAACCTTGAACCTTGAACCCTGAACCCTAAACCCTAAACCTTGAAACCCCTAAAGCATGAGCCCTAAACCCTAAACCCTAAACACCAAACCATATTTCATCAATATTTCCTAGTCTCATGCCTAGAACCATCATTGAGTCTGACTTATAGAACTACCTTGTTTATGAGAGGTGGGACAAGTAACTAAATGGATATGACATCTACCTTGTGCCTTGTAATGCATATATTACACATCTCTTCCAAACTTGTTTCTCCCCACATATACTTGCGCTCTTGAATGTAAATTTATTCACACTCTGAAACAAATTTCACATTTCTCATATTTCCATGTATGGTATTATGCAAGCCAGGATGACCCATTGGAAGCTGGAAAAAATAACCATCACAACAAAAAAAAATCTTAAAGGAAACAAAAGAAACATAGAGAATATATCAATGCAGAGGTGTAGGATCATAATTGAATTTCCTGTAGTATCCTCTCCTCCGGAGAAAGATAAAGTTCAAGTGTTCTATTGGAATGGATAGTAAATTTGACAAAACTTCCTAAAAGTGTTCAAAATAAGCATAGAAACAGGGGAATGGCTAAGAACACTAAGGGGTTATCAATCTCCTAGTAAATATTTCTTGTTTAGTTCTAAATGGGAGTTACCTACCCTACGACTTAGTGACCTTCCATTCATTGATAATTCCTTATATGACAAACCCATGGATGTTTTCAAAATCCCTGAAAAAAAATGTAGGGGTAGTCATCAATCCTAGTGAATGGTGTGATGTGATTTCCAAGAAACTTGAAATTAATATATATTTAGAGGTCATAACAGTGAATTTACAAATATCTCTGTCATTATAAATGGAAGCTAAGTAACAGTGTCTCCCTATACAACCAGGGATTGAGGACTACTAGGGTCTTTTTCAGGATCGAACTGTCAGGATATGAAGTTTCCCTCCTTCAAAATATCAACAGATGAAAAACATCAAATTTTGATGACTCTTTTTAAACTTTCTGCCTACACATTCGATGAACCCTGAACTCTATGACCTAAACCCTTAACCCTCAACCATGATACCTAAACCCTAAACCCTAAATCTAAAATAAGAA
This sequence comes from Taxus chinensis, assembly GCA_019776745.2. Lineage (NCBI taxonomy): Eukaryota > Viridiplantae > Streptophyta > Pinopsida > Cupressales > Taxaceae > Taxus > Taxus chinensis. The sequence goes on from CM034147.1 coordinate 695,102,605, forward strand.
ATCCTAAAACCATTAACAATAAATACTAAACCATAAAACCTAAACCCTAAATGTAACCTCCCCAATTTAAAATACCAGAACAAGGGAATTTTTTATTTTTATTTTTTGATAACGTTCACTGTTATGCATTATAAAATTCAAACACAACGTTCAAGTTTTAATAATTGTTCTCTGCCCAAACAACACAGTTTGTATCACACAATTTCTTTTCAAAACAAATGTTCCCTGTTCACATATTTACATAATTGGAACACACGTTCAAGTTTCAATAATTGTTCATTGCCCAAACAATGCAGTTTGGATCACACAGATTTCCCTTTAAAACTAATGCTCTCTGTTCACATATTTGCACTCGATGGAACTACACATTCAGTGCCATTCAATCATATAACAGTTTCCGTATGTTGTTGTAAATGTTTCAAACGAACTACCGATCTCCCATTTTCATGACTTGGCAGTTTCAACCGATCCTCTCATGTTCATGACTCGGCAACCTACCGATCCTTCATGTTTTTTTATGCATGGTATATTCTATATACCTAGGTTCTCATAACCAATTCCAGTGATCAAAGTAATCCATATAAGAAGCCTATCTGAATATCTGTTACTGATATTCATCTGACATCCTGCATCTTAAATTAAGTGATAAAGACAACGCAACCAGCAATTGCGATACTTTGGCCAAAGGTTTTCACATGCTTTACATGATTATATTCCTGAATGTGATACACACATCTACGGAATACGTCCTTCACCTCACTTCACCTATTATCTAGAATGGTCTTTCCTAGTTCCTACCAGTCCTTTTCAATTTAAGGTCAGTTTTAAAATTTCAATTTAACCAATTAGCAATATGAACAAATATAAGAAGGAACTCCTGATAACTAAAGATACGCAGACATACAGTGTCGTTACCCTAGATGACTCCATGTGTCTAATTATATTAGTATTCCTCTGGAGTCACTCCGTATATCGTGATCATAGTCCTATCTCCTGCTAAGAAGTTACACATTCAAGCTTATGTATTCTAAATGATTATAATTCAGGAGGGCATTGCAATATGTCAGCTATAACAGTGTGTCATCATGAAGACCCCGTCTTCATGAAGACACCTTGTTGTAGCTGGCGTATGCCAATGTCCTATGGAATTCTCCCCATCGAGAATGCACATCCTAGCTCAAGTGATTCGGATATGATTTTAATAATTAAAATCAACTTTCAGTAGTCCACGATTGATCTCTTGATCCTCGTTTCTTGTTACAGTTGTATAGTAGCTAAGAGGGGACTAAATCTGTCCATCTAGTCTGGACTATGCATCTTCTCCTTCATTTCGAAGGGCTGCATTTCCTCTACTTGGTTCTACTTCTTAATCATTGGATTAAGCAGTCCATTACCGACGGACTTGATAAGTTTATCCTATTAAACTTATCCAAGATTTTCCTCAACTGTAAACTAAATTCAGAATTCCAACTTATTAGACGTCATTTAAAACGAGGTCTAATTCCCAATGAACAGTATTCATTTGTTCTCCCTTAACATTATATGGTTAAGGTCCATTAGTTAACCATGGATATACTTATCCTTTATCCATTACTTCTGAATTTTATCAAACGAGGATCATTAATGGAGTCCAACAGTACGAAGTTCGATTACTCCGGAGTTGATTTGATATTCCTTAGCTCCTCAACCTAATCATGAATACCTTTCCAATTATGGAATACATATTCTTATTAATCCTTTTTAATGTCAATTAAAAATTCATCTTTACCCAAGTATGAACTAATTGCACATTTCAACTTAAAAGTTGTGTTTAGGTAAGAATAGATACCAGTTTCCATTTAGCATCCATCCAAGGACAAATGAACAATTCCAAATCAACAAATAACATTATATTTCCAGACTTAGTCAACAAAATCAAACTCATATAACTCATTGAAAATATCACACTTGTAATTGTATTCAATCAATTCAAGTCATAATATGTACATTTGCCAATCCAGCTGATTGGGCATAGTTTATACAAAACATCCATTACAACTCATAAGACAGAAGAATATATTTTCTTCTTTTCACAATTCCTCGAAGAGGAAATAATAGCTAACAATTACAATTCATCCTTCAATTAATCAAAAGAAGCATCAGAAAATAGCCATGTCTTCATTCTAATCAAATTCCATCTGTAAAATGATTTGCACGGGTCAGTTCAATGAACTGAGCATATTTAAGCACTTATCCTTAAAATAAGGTGCTTTCAACTAACTGTCTCAATAAAAGAACCCTGCTTTTTATGAAACGTTACAGTATAAACATCAATCACAGAAATAGGCATCAAAAAAGAAAGATCAGCATAACAACTGAACTCATCTAAATATTATCACAATTAGTCAATAAGACTGTTGTCCTGTTTCCTAAATAATCATTACAAAAAGTAATTTCCTTCAAACAGTTACTGATTACAACATCTGTAAAAAAACTAGGAACTCACATTTGCATACTGATGTTTATAACATTAAATGCTATCTATTTCTTCCCTTTCATTAGTAATAAATTTAAAGGATGAAATTTAACTAAAAATGTAAACTCAATTACTTTCCTTTCAGTTCGTGCAACTCATTTAAATTCAAAGCAATCAAGTATAAACCAGAAAGCGAACAACAATAGCATATAGTTGCTTAATCCTCTAAGAGCTATATAAAATTCATTCCTTCACGAATTCCTGATTTCCAACTGAATGAAAAGAAGAAAAGATCATTTTTCCAAGTCATTCATTCATATCTCCTATTTCTTTCCACATGTCTGTCCTAACAGTGAAATCCAAACGAAAGATTCAATTCAAAGATAACAGTTCAGACTGAAACTTACAAAATCCATTCAGAATTCACTTTCCGACAGCAAGGAATAATTTCATTTATAATCCGCGTAAAATGAAAACATGGAAGAATTCATCATCCATATCCATACTTCATTTGAATCAAACTCATAGGAAAATCTGAAACAGGTTAGTACAACATTATGTTCATCCATAGATTAAACAATGTACAAATGATGCAAACCATATGCTTTTATCTGTACTAAAAGAAATCCATATTTCTTTCACTGTATGCTAAATAGACCAAATGAATAGTTATACAATCGCTGTAGTCAATTAATCACATGATTTTTTTAATACCTATGAATGTATCCCAGTTCACAAATAATAATTTATTCATTGCTGTTACCTATAGCAAGTCCAACCCGTATTGTACAGTAAAGCTCTATTGCTGCTATTTCACAGAAGTTAGAACAGCAGGAAGAAGAAGGATTCCCTTCCAACTATAATGATTTCAATAACCCAATCCATTTTCCAAGATTGTAATAGTATGCAAAACTCCAGAATGCAAGAATCAGATGTCAACCTTTAGCAAGGTAAACCGTATAGGGTGTCATTACACGAATGCTAGTACACTCAAGACATCCCACACAGCAAGACTAACTTTCTATGCATTTATTCGTTTGTACAGCAATCCAAGATTAAGACATAATCACCAAAACAATTCGAATCATAAAGGACTGATCAACATTAATAAACACAACTAATCATCATACCTTCCTAGCAAGAAATAGTATGTTTCTCTATGATGTTCAGAAGGAAAAACTCCAATTCCCTTTTCCAACTCTCACGAACGTTCATCTAAAATTTTAATGTCCATCTTCCTTTAAAGATAGAAAATACTTGTTTCATCATAATCCCGAAACAGCAAAGGAAGAGAGAAGTCTTATCTCTTCTTAAGCAAGAAAGGAATAAGAACAACCAAAACGTGTTATCTTTTCTAATCCACAAGGCCATTCGTATACTTATAAAGACAATATAATGATTGTATTCAATAATAATCAACACAAACTCAGAGAGAAAAATGAACTATTTCCTTTCCAATATGGAAGTTTCAGTAGAGAACGACCTTAAAACAGTCTCGAGTACATCCTGTACCACCACATCACGATTTCAAGCCCGAAATCCGATTCTTATATTCCCACAGTGATGTGAAAACAACCAACACCAGAAATACCAGATCCTTCATGTAATACATAAACAGTATCAAGGTAATCATTCGCTTAGGGAATTCGAAAGGAAATGCCATGCCTTGGTATAGTCCCGAAACAGCAGATAGTCAAACAACAAAAGATCTTATTTCCTCAATGTATTTCAGTTCGTTAAACACAAAAATGACATCAAGCCAAGTTCGTATTCATGACAACATTCACTATCTGGATCACCAAACCGTTCATGTGACAAAGACAATCATACAGCAATCAACATTACTAATACTTCCTGCACAGGAGAACAATATAGTTCCTATTATTCCAAAAATATCAGCAAGGGTCGACGAACCCCAACTCACTTTCAACAACTTCTCAACTGTATTCTACTTCCATTTACTGTGTTCAAGACAGTTCCAACACAACAACATGGAGACGATTCCATAGAAAAGGGAACGATCACAACAACCTGTCATAATTTCCACACAACATGTACAGAGAAAGAGATTGTCTATTTCATTCCACAATACTGTTGAACAAATCAACTACAGTAATTCAGGCATGTATTTCCAACTCGAATACTCGTGCAAAAACAGCATCAAATCACAACGAGCAACCAGAAGCCATTTTTTCGACTCATTTCCCAAAGATCATCTCAAGCAAGAACCAAAAAAAATCCAAATCAAATCGATTCAAAGAAATCATACAATCCAAACCTAAGAGCAGGGTTGTTTTAATGAGACATTTAAACAAAGCAAGCAGTTTTTAAAGAGAAGGGCTTAACATGCCTGATAATCCCTTTTCCTTGAAGCTCGAAGAAAACCGTTTTTGCCAGGAGTTATTTCCTTCCACAGTGACAACAGTAAAGCTTCCCAAACACTCACCTTCTTCTTCATGCTTAGCAACAGGCTCGAGAATCTCTAAAGAAACAGAGATCACAATGCCAAGACAACTGGTTCGACTGAACCAGGCCAAAAACCAAATGCAGAGCAACTTTGGCCAAAAACCTGAAATCGAACACAATGAAAAATCAAAATTCCCTCTATGCAGTTTCCAAGGCGGAGCTGGTCGCGAGGACCAAGAATAATTAATGCAATTAAGGCTCTACCCTTTTTTTTTCCCTACTTCCCTCGCCCACCGCCACTTGAGTTGGCGAGATTTTAAATTTCAAATTTCCATGCAAAACTGAATTTGGCTCTATTTCTAAATAGATGCCTCTAATTCCCTATTCCCGCCAAACTTGGCGCTGTCCACGCAAGGACCACATTCATTGCCCATTAAATTTCCTTCCATCCTTATCCTTTCCATCCCCATGGGTCTGTGCATCCCCTTCCTTAGGTTAGGATTAGTTTAGGATTTATAATAGTGTCCAAATCTAGGTCATAGGTTAATAGAACTTAGATTTATTTTTACCATTATAGAATTTAAAAATCCACTTAGGATAGTAGTTAGGGTATAAGGTAGAACTTAGGGGTAGATTAGGGTCTAATCCCCTAGCACTTAATTAATCAATTTCCAATCAAGTCCTTCTGACTGACATCCAAATTCAGCACTATGCAGGACGTTTCGTCCCACGTTCCACATACCTGAGCCACCCGCATCCAGGCCTTTATCGCCTTACGGGGTCTTGTGTTACAACAGTGTATGGTTTGAGAATCGAACCTTTTCCGTTGGCATCTACGTGCCAGCTATTCATACCTGAAATCAGGTGCTGCAACATTTATATCAACCTTCAGTCTGGTTTAAAAGTAAATCGGCAAAGCGATTACAAGAAGGCCATAGCATACCTTGGATCAATGGAATTGATTCAAGGTGTGCTGTCAATCAGCGAATAGAGTTATCAAACATATGACCGATCTGTTGTCATATCAGCAAACATACAAGCAATAATTACTGCTGTCCCACGTAAACAAATTACAGTATACAAGAGTCCAGATTAGCAACAAATTCCTTAAAGATGAAAAATATATCTTAACATGTTTGCCTTCATTTCAGCAGTTACAACATTATGAAAAATAATCACCATGATAACTTACAAAATCAGGGCATTACATTCCTCCCTTCTTAAAGAATCATCGTCCCGATGATCAAATTAACCAATTCAAGGAGTTTCTAGGACAAAGTTTAGTTATTGTCCTTCCATTTATAAGTTCATACCAAAAACAGATTCACTCTTTAAAACTGTGTTTTAAGACAACTATAAAATAGACCAATAATTGTCTAAATTTGGTAGAATTATCAGTTTTTCGAATTTCAAACTCGATCAAACAAGTATGGAAAAGCAGATCTCATTTCTTCGAGATTTTCCCAAGTTGCACTTTCTTCGCTAAACTGGTCCCGTTGGACCTTACATTGATTCACTTCGGGATTTCTTAAGTACAACTGGCGAGTTCCTAGCACTCGAATGGGCTTGACCACGATTCTTCGTGGGTCTTGGACCTGTAAGGAATTCCAATTCAGCACATGTGATAAATTTGTTATGTATTTCTTAAGCAAAGAAATATGAAAAACATCATGCATTTGTGATAAAGCAGGAGGTAATGCTAGACGATAAGCTACAGGGTTGATTATTTCAACAATTTCAAAAGGTCCCATGTATCGTGGCGACAACTTGGTAGCCTTGCCAAAAGTTATTGAGCTCTTTTTCGGCTTCACCCGAAGAAAGAACTTCTCTCCCAGTTTATAATTCCTAACAACCCACTTTAAGTCTGCATAACTCTTTTGCCTATTGGCAGCCTCCTTTAGATGTTCCCGAATCATTTTGATTTGTTGTTCCATTTTCGTAAGGATTTCTGGCCCAATTGCCTCTCTATCCTCTACGCTGTCCCAGCTGACAGGGGTTCTGCATTTTCTTCCATACAATGCTTCAAAGGGCACCATTTTTAAAGAGGCATGGTATGTATTATTGTAGGCAAATTCAACCAGTGGAAGGTATTCCTCCCATTTATACTACTGGTCCATGCAATACATCCTTAACATGTCCTCTAAAACTTGATTAACTCTCTCGGTCTGTTCATCCGTCTCTGGATGATATGTAGAGCTGAAGTTTAATTTAGTTCCCAAGGCCGCATTAAGCGTTTGCCAAAACCTTGATGTCATCCTCGGATCTCTGTCCGATATGATTAATTCGGGTATTCCATGCAATCTGAAAATTTCATGTACAAATCTTCTTGCTAACACTGGTGCATCGTCTTCCAAATTACCAGCAATGAAGTGTGCCACTTTGGTCAATTTGTTGACGACAACTAGGATAATATCATGCTTATTTCTTGACATAGGAAATCCTTGAACGAAATCCATCGTTATCACTTGCCATTTGTACTATGGAATGCTGTGGGGATACAATGATCCAGCGGGATGCATATGTTCCGCCTTAACACGCTGACATTCTAAACAATGTGTTACAAATTCCACCACATCCTTTTTCATTCCCTTCCAGAAGTATTTCTGCTTCAGATCAACAAGCATTTTCGTAATGTCAGGGTGTCCAGAAAAAGGTGAATTATGAAATTCAGTTAACAATTTCCTTCTTAAGTCATTTGCCAAAGGTATATATACCCTGTTTTCAAACCTCAGAATTCCTTCATTTTTGAAATGAAATCCTTTATACCTGACATCCTTTGGATCTACAGCAAGTGCTATTTTGACTTGCTGGAAATAAGGATATGATTCTAAGGCATCTTTCACCTCATCCTTAAACTGAGTTCTTAACGTTATAAGATGCTACGCCCTTAACTTATTGCTTGTATTAGGATATGAGTAGCCGACTTGTGGCTTACCATATCATTTTATTATATCATTTATACTTTCTCATGCTTAATAGGTCGGCCTTGGTGATGGCCATAGCATATGACTAGTATATATAGGGGATTATAGGTAGTATTTCATTATCATTTGAGCATTTGAGTCTTGTTATATAGTTTGGAGGTTGCCCCCTTGAAGTGGTGAAGCTATTCTAATTGCATATTGAGATCATTATTATGAAATATTGTGTTATTTGGTGCTATAATATTTCTCTTAATCTGAATTATACAAGTAATTTCATTACAAGTGGTATCAGAGTTGCGATTTGGGCCGAATTTAGGGCAAAAACCCTAATTTTTTGTTTCCACCACATATTGCAAACCAAAGCGAATTGGTGGGATATATTTTTAACAAAGTTGTGGAGCATATCAAGTAAGGTTACCTGAAAATTCTAGACTTTTTAAATTTATTTTGCAAAAGTTATTACAAATTTAAGGTTTTTCATAAAATCGCTCCCTAGGGTGCAAATTGTGGAAAATTTTTAAGTTCTTTACATTTTCGGAAATATCTAAAAAAAATAGTATTAGTATCTTCTCTATGTTTTTTACTGTTCGGCCGAAATTGTATCGAAACCCTAAACCCTAAGATTTGACATCATGGCGGGGCCTTCCACAAGCGCAAAAAAGAATTCGGTAACTCCGGGTAAAACCCCAGATAAAGAGGGGGTAGTGATTGAAGAGATGGATTCAGAAGGGGTAAATATAGATTCCTTAGCACTAGGGTTTACCTCAGTTGATCATAAGGTTTGCCAACTTGAGTATGAGTTACGAATTGTACGATCTGAGATGGCCTCTAAAGGAGACATAACTCAAATCAATCATCGGTTGGATGATATCATGCAACATGTAAAGGGTAACCAGTATGGCCCAAATCCAGCCCATATCAACCAAGGAGGACCTTAAGTTCAAAATCATGGACAAACTAACCATATGGGATCACTTTTCCAGTCCCATCAGAATCAAACTTATCCGCAACCACGGAACATGATGCCGAAAGTGGATATGCGCAAATTTGATGGTAAGGATCCCCTGAATTGGATAAATCAAATGGAGAACTTCTTTGAGTTACATCAAACACCATTAGGACAAAAAGTGACATTGGCATCCCTATATCTTGAACCCGACCAATTTGTTTGGTATCATTGGTTATGTGCTCAGAGGAAAAAGAATGGTCTAGGTGTCACTTGGACAGTTTTTACCGAGGAGTTGCAATTGCACTATAGTTCCAGTGTTTCAGATAACTACTTTAGTCAATTAGCAAAGTTACATCAAACAGGATCAGTCAAAGATTATGTGCATCAATTCCAAAACCTATCCTTAAGGGTGGAGAATATTCTAGAAGAGAATCTGAATGACTTGTTTCTTGGGGGTCTTAAGGACCACATCGAGCATGAGGTACAGATGTTTAATCCAATCAAGCTGTCTGATTCTATTATCATGGCACGTCGTGCAGAGGAAAAAATTCTTTGTAGTAGGAGGCCACCTTTCATTAACACCAAAGACCATAGTATCTCTTCCCCTTCATTTGCTAGGCCAATTAGACTGACTCCTCAACAAATGGAAGAAAAGAGAGCAAAAGGATTATGTTTTAACTGTGATAACAAATATGGACCGAGACATAAATGTGCTGAGAAGAATTTGTTCTATATTGACGGAGGTAATGGGGATGATGAGGAAGTTGAAATTATAGGAGAGGCTGAGGAACCAGTAGAAGATGAAGTAGAGGATCACCAACCTACAATTTCTTTTCATGCATTGTCAGGTATTAGTACTCCTCAAACACTTAAGGTTATTGGCTATCTAAAAAAATAGAAGGTGACAGTGTTGATTGACTCAGGGAGTACTCATAACTTCATAAATAGTAAGTTAGCTGCCCGCCTCAACTATTTTATTTACCCAACTCCAGAAATGCAAGTTATGATTGTGGATGGTGGGACAGTCAAGTGCACAAGAAAGTGCCATAGTATCAAGATTTCCATGGGAGACTACATGTTAGACTCACCTATGTTTGCTATTTCTATGGGAGGGGCAGATATTGTCTTGGGGTTCCAATGGCTCACAACCTTAGGTACTATTGAGATGAATTTCCAAGAATTGTTCATGCAATTTCATTCAGATGGAAGGAAAATACAATTGAATGGGATGGTAGCTAAGTCTCCACAGATTATTAGCTCTCATCAGATGCAAAAGGTTCTTAGAAAAGGAGTGGATGGCTTTATAGCAAAGCTATTTTCCATAGAAGTACAAAATATAGAGTCTTCAATGCCACCCGATCTTCAGAAGATTGTGGATGCTCACTCATCTGTTTTTGATGCAATTCCAAAGGGACTACCACTAGTTAGGGATCATGATCATGCCATTCAGTTGATTCCAAGGAGCCAAACACCTAACATTAGACCATACAGATACCCATATTCCCAGAAAAGTGAGATCGAGAAAATGGTGGAGGAAATGTTGAAGGCATGTATCATCAGGCATAGCCAGAGTGCATATTCTTCACTAGTGGTCATGGTACGTAAAAAGGATGAAACATGGAGGATGTGTCCAGATTACCGAGAACTCAACAAGTACACCATCAAAGATAAGTTTCCTATTCCAGTAATTGATGATTTACTTGATGAATTGCATGGTGCTGTTTATTTCACGAAATTAGATCTTCGTTTAGTGTACCATCAAATTAGGATAAAAGAGGAAAATGTTCATAAAATGGCTTTTAGGACTCATGAGGGCCATTATGAGTTTTTGGTAATGCCTTTTGGTCTTACAAATGCGCCCTCAACCTTTCAAAGCTTGATGAACACCATTTTTAGGCCTTTTTAAAGGAAATTTGTATTAGTTTTCTTTGATGACATATTGATTTACGATAAGACATGGGAAGAAAACTTACAACATGTAAATAACATGTTGGAAGTTTTGGAGAAACATACTTTGTATGCAAAGCCATCCAAATGTTCTTTTGGTGTACAAGAGGTAGAGTATTTGGGTTATATTGTATCCCATGAAGGCGTCAAAGTTGATCCTCAGAAGATCAAAGCTATGGTGGAATGGCCAAGGCCCAAAAATCTCAAAAATCTGCGTGGGTTCCTAGGACTAACAGGGTACTACAGAAGATTTGTGTGGGGATGTGGTAGAATAGCAACCCCACTCACTGCATTGCTAAAGAAGGATGCCTTCCATTGGACAGACGTAGCCACTAAATCCTTTGAGCAGCTGAAGGAAGCCATGTGCAGCACCCCAGTTTTGGCTACTCCCAACTTCTCAAAAACCTTCATTGTTGAATGTGACGCTTCAGGATCAGGATTGGGAGCAGTTCTAATGCTGGAAGGAAGACCAATTACATTTGAGAGTCATTAATTCAAAGGAAAAGATCTACTCAAACCTGTCTATGAGAAAGAAATGATGGCTATTCTTCATGTAGTCAAGCAATGGAGGCCATATCTCATGGGTAGACACTTCAAGGTAAAAACTAATCACGATAGTCTCAAATACTTTTTGGAGCAAAGGTTATCATCTGAGGAACAAAAAAAGTGGGTAACAAAAATGTTGGGTTATGATTTGAAATCATATACAAAAAGGGTAAAGAAAATGTAGTAGCTGATGCATTGTCTAGAAGGGATACATCCGCAGATGCCTTACTATGTGGAATGTCCATGTTGACATCCGATTGGGTGGAGGAAGCAAGATTGGAATGGAATCAAGATAAGGATACACAATCTCTAATAAAGAATATCAAGCAAGGATCTATGACATCTAACAAATTTGAATGGAAAGGTAATTTCCTATGGTACAAGGATAGGTTATACTTGAGTAAAGATTCTAAGTTGAAGCATAAGATTCTTGCAGAGCTACATGCCTCACCTGTTGGAGGACACTCTGGGTTTTTGAAGACATATCATAGAATAAAAAGAGAATTCTTTTGGGAAGGACTCAAGGGGGATGTACAAAAGTTTGTATCAGAGTGTTTAGTGTGCCAACAAAACAAAGGGGAAACAATTAAGACACCAGGTCTGTTGCAACCCTTACCAATTCCTAGCTAGAGATGGGAGGAGGTCTCCATGGATTTCATCACCGGATTGCCTTGTTCAGAGGGTAAGAATGTTATTTTCGTGATTGTGGATGGGCTCACAAAATATGCCCATTTTTGTGCCCTATCACATCCATTTGCAGCCAGTATAGTCGCAACTATTTTTTTGGAGACAGTTCAAAGGCTATATGGAACCCCAAAGGTAATTGTGAGTGATCGTGATACTATTTTTACAAGTAATTTTGGGACGGAATTATTTTCATGTTTGGGTACTCAGCTAGCTCACAGTTCATCTTATCATCCTCAAACTGATGGGCAAACAAAAGTGGTCAACAAATGCTTAGAGGGGTATTTACGTTGTTTTGTATCAGATAAGCAAGAAAGGTGGATTAAATGGCTACCACTGGCAGAATGGTGGTATAACACATCTTTTCATACCTCTTCTCAAATGACCCCATTTTTAGCATTATATGGTTACCATCCACCTTCTATCACTTCCTCCTTAAGGGTGTAAACTAAGGTCAGAGATGTTGAGGAACACATTCAACATCAACAACAGGTTTTCGCTAGTTTGAAGGAGAATTTAGCATTAGCACAAAATAGGATGAAACAACAAGCAGATCAACACCGTAGTGAAAGACATTTTGAAATCGGGGACTGGGTTTTTGTACGTCTCCAGCCTTACAAACAGCTGTCCCTAAAGCAACAAAAAAAGGAAAACAAACTTGCTCCTAAATATTATGGGCCTTATCAGGTTCTACAGAAAATTGGCAGTGTTGCTTATAAACTAGAGTTGCCTCCATCTTCACACATACAACCAGTATTCCATGTTTCATGCCTAAAGAAGGTTATTGGACAGAAATTTGAAGCCTAGACAGAGTTACCATAACTTGATGAGGAAGGAAGAATAATTTTGGAGCCAGAGAATCTTACCATAACTTGATGAGGAAGGAAGAATCATTTTGGAGCCAGAGAAGATTCTGTAAACACGTACTAAGAGGCTGAGAACTAGAGACATTAAGGAATATCTGATCAAGTGGAAGAATTTGAGCATAGAAGACGCCACCTGGGAGGATGAAGGATTTTTGCAGCAACATCCAGGATTATTCAACGTTGAGGACAACATTGGTTTGAAGGGGAAGGGCATGCTACGCCCTTAACCTATTGCTTATATTAGGATATGAGTAGCTGACTTGTGGCTTACCATATCATTTTATTATATCATTTATACTTTCTCATGCTTAATAGGTCGGTCTTGGTGATGTCCATAGCATATGACTAGTATATATAGAGGATTATAGGTAGTATTTCATTATCATTTGAGCATTTGAGTCTTGTTATATAGTTTGGAGGTTGCCCCCTCGAAGTGGCGAAGCTATTCTAATTGCATATTGAGATCATTATTCTGAAATATTGTGTTATTTGGTGCTATACTATTTCTCTTAATCTGAATTATACAAGTAATTTCATTACATAAGAGCAGAGATATGCTTCCTTCGACTCAGAGCATCTGCCACTCTATTTTCCTTGCCTTTGATGTAGCTTATATCAAAATCATATTGAGACAAAAATTCTAACCATCTTCACTGCCTTGCATTCAGATTTGGCTGAGTAAAAATATACTTCAACCCCAGATGGTTAGTTTTTAACTCAAAAGGCTTGCCTAAAAGGTAATGCCTCCACATTTGAAGTGCATGAACAATGGCAACGAGCTCTAGGTTGTGTGGAGCATAATTCTGTTCATGTAACTTAAGCTTTCTGCTTTCATAAGCTATGACATGGTTATTCTGTAACAGAATACCTCCAAGGCCTTCTCTTGATGCATCCGTTACAACCATAAAATTTCCATTTGGGTCTGGTACAGTTAAAATAGGTGTTGTAGTTAACTGTTCCTTTAAATTTTTAAAGGCAGATTCACATTTGTTCGTCCAGAAAAATTTCTTATCCTTCTTTTGCAGCGAAGTGATTGGGGTAGCAATTTTTGAAAAGTCCTTAACGAACTTTCTATAATATCCTGCCAAGCCCATAAAGCTTCTCACTTCATGCACGTTCTTAGGCGCAGGCCACTCGGTTATAGCTATGATCTTTGAAGGGTCTACATTTATTCCATTCTTGCTTATAACGTGTCCCAAATAATGCACCTCTGCATCATAAAAGGAACATTTAGACAGTTTACCATACAACTTCCTCTTTCTTAAAATTTCCAGCACTATCCTTAAATGTTCTTGGTGCTCTTCGACATTTTTAGAGTATATAAGAATGTCATCTAAGAATACAAGCACAAACTTGTCTAGGTATTCTTGAAAAATATTGTTCATCAGATTCATGAAGGCGGCAGGTGCATTGGTCAACCCAAAAGGTAACACCGTGAACTCATAATGCCCGTACCTTGTTCTAAAAGCTGTTTTATGAATATCTTCTTCCTTTATTCTCAGCTGATGATACCCAGATCGAAGATATATTTTTGAATAGATTGATGCTCCTCGCATCTGATCGAACAGATCATCAATCCTAGGAAGTGGGTATCGATTTTTAATAGTTTCCTTGTTCAACATTCTGTAATCAATGCACAGCCTCAATGTGCCATCCTTTTTCTTTACAAAAATTACCGGCACTCCCCAAGGTGAGACGCTCGGTCTTATCAGCCCCTTAGTCAAAAGTTCTTGTAACTGAGCCTTTAGCTCTACCAACTCGATGGTGGTCATTCTATAAGGTGCCTTAGATATGGGTTCAGTTCCCGGCTTGATTTCTATTGCAAAGTCAAACTCTCGTTTGGGTGGAAGACCTGGAAATTCCTCCGGAAACACATCACTGGAACCCCTTAACAATGGATATCTTTCCATGAAATCATTATCTTCCTCTGCATTTTCTGTCATTTTTACTGCATATAAGGTGCAGCCTCTATTTTTAGCCCTTTTTAGTTGTATAGCTATCAGTTTCCTAACTGCAACTTCACGTTTTACACCTTGAATGACTGCTGCTTTCTATAGGTCATCAAAACAACAAATTTGTTTTTCATAATAGTCGACTTTTGCCTTATGTTCTGCCAACCAGTTAACTCCAATAATGATATCATATGATCCTAAAGGAGTGACATATAGGTCAACTTCGGTGGAGAAACTGGGTAAGTCAAGAATTGCCCCAAAAAGGCACATTTCGACTGTATGGGCAACATTATTCCCATAATGCATTGTCCATGTCTTATCCATTCGTTCAGCCTTTCTTTTTAATTTCATTGCAAGTTTAGCAGAAATAAAGCATTCAATAGCTCGAGTATCAAAAAGTATGACTACAAGTGTACCGAATAACTTACTCGAAACTTCTATAGGCGTAACTTGCTTTTCAGCTTGTTTATTAGCCACTGCAGCGTGTATCCTATGCTGATGATTGCGATCATCCTTCTTTAGAGGACAATGATTCGCATAGTGGTCCTTTCCACAGTTGAAGCATCCTCCAACTGGCCCTTTTCTAGGCTCAAATTTGTTACCAGCTTTGAAGTTATTATTTTGGCTTCCATAGGACTTTTGTCCATTGCCACTAACTTTTGCGAAGCTGTTCTGCACACTATTTACAGGTTTGTTCATCACAGATTTCTTGTTGTTATCCACAACAATTTTGTTTTTCACACCAAACCTTTTCCAAGGTCCCCTTTTAGGTGCGAGAGACGAAGAAGAATTGGGAATCTTCTTCCTTATCTCTTCCCTATGAGTAGAAATTGCTCTCAATTTTTGTTCCTGTCTAATTGCCTTTTCGACAACTCCTTCCATGGTGGTTGGGCCGTTGACATCCACTTTGCCACCAATGATGGGATTCAGTCCCATTATGAATTTCCGTATTCTGAACTTCTCGTCAGCTTGGTACTGTGGCACATACTTAAGGAGTTTAGTAAACCCTTCCCAGTATTCTATCACCGTCAGCCTTCCTTGTGACCAGTTCTGAAATTTAGTCATTTTCCTATCAAAATAGAGTTGAGGTAGCCATAGTTGCCTAAAGTAACCCTTAAATTGATCCGAAGTTATGTCTGATTCGACAATATTCAACTCAACCTTACGGTTGTCCCACCATGATGATGCTTTATAAGAAAGATAATATGCTCCCCATATCGCTTTGGTCTCTTTGGAGAAGTTTCTTATTGAAAAGTATTTCTCCATTTCACTGAGCCAATTCTCAGCTCCATCCCCAAGGGTTGTTCCATCAAACTTTGGAGGACTTATTCTCTTAATGTCATTTGTAAGTTCAGTTGCTAATCTTGCCCTTTTATTTTCAGAATGATTAGGAGCATTTACATTATTATTATCAACACCCGGATTCCCTCCATTGGTGTTGTCCATAGGAGGTGGTTGATCATTTATATCATCTTCTTCTTCCTCTTCTTCATTTCCCATTGACTGTTGTTCCAGAACAGTCAAACGATCTCTCGTATCTAGTAGGGCAGCAAGGATTTCATCCAGCTTTTGAGCAGTAGCTGCTTCTCCATCCAGTAACGGGTTGTTCACAACATTCCCTCTTGTTCTGACCATTTTCTGTTTAATAAGAAAATGTAAACCTTATTAATATTGTGGACTCATTAGGTCCAAGAGCTGCAACCTTCAGCTCTGATACTAAGATGTAACATCCCCATTTTAAGATACCAGAACAAGGGAATTTTTTTTTTTTAAAACAACGTTCCCTGTTATGAATTATATAATTCAAACACACGTTTAAGTTTCAATAATTGTTCATTGCCCAAACAATGCAGTTTAGATCACATAATTTCCCTATAAAACTAATGTTCTCTGTTCACATATTTGCAATATGGAACACACATTCAGTGCCATTCAATCATATAACAGTTTCCATATGCTGCTATAAATGACTCGAAGAACTACCAATCTCCCATTTTTATGGCTCGGAGTTTCAACGATCTCTCATTTCATGACTCGGAAACTTACCAATCCTTCATGTTAATTCATGCATAGTATAATGTATATACAAGGTTCTCTTACCGTTTCCGGTTATCTAAGTGATCCATTTAAGAAGCCTATCTGAATATTTGTTACTGATATTCATCTGACATCTTACATCTTAAATTAGGTGATTAGGAAAACGCAACCAGCACTTGCGATACTCTGGCCAAATATTTTCACATGCTTTGCATGATCATATTCCTGGATGTGATACACACCAATGGAATACGTCCTTCACCTCACTTCGTTTGTTATCTAGAATGGTCATTCCTGGTCCTACCAGTCCTTCCAATTTAAGGGTCAAACTCTAATTCCAACTAGTAATATGAACAAGTATAGGAAGTTACTCATGGTAACTAAAGATACGCAGACATACGGTGTTGTCCCTAGACGACTCCATGTGTCTAGTTATCTTTAGTCCTCCGGAGTCACTCCGTATATGTGATCACACTCCTATCCCCAGCCAAGAACTTAGTATTCACCTTATGTAATCGTGATGATTTAATTCGGGAGGGCATTGTAATATGTCAGTTATAACACTGTGTCGTCATGAAGGCCCCGCCTTCATGAAGACACCATGCTGTAACTGGCATATGTCAATGTCCTACGGAATCCTCCCATCGAGAGTACACATCCAGCTCAAGTGATTTGGTTATGATCTTAATATTTAAGATCAACTTTCAGCAGTCATGTTGATCCTTTATCCTCGTTCTTGTTACAGTTGTATGTAGCTAAGAGAGACTAAATCCCTCTTCTAGCTTACTATGCATCTTCTCCTTCGTACCGAAGGGTTGCATTTTCTCTACTTGGTCCTTTTCTTAATCCTTGGATTAAGCAGCCCATTACCGATAGACTTAAAAAGTTTAACCTATTAAACTCAACCAAGTTTTTCACAACTGTAAACAAATTCAGAATTCCATCTTATTAGACGTCATTTAAATGAGGTCTAATTCTTAATGAATTTATTCATTTATTCTCCTTAACCTTACATAGTTAAGGTCTGTTAACCATGGATATGTTTTTCCCATATCCTTACTTTCCGAATTTAACATACGAGGCTATTAACGGAGTCCGAATACGAGGTTCGGCTGCTCCTAAGTTATTTGATATTCCTTAGCTTTCAAGCTAATCCCGAATACCTTTCCAATATGAGTACATGTTCTTCCTAATCCTTTTTAATGTCAATTAAAAATTCATCTTAACCCAAGTATGAACTAATTGAACATTTCAACGTAAAAGTTGTATTTAGGTAAGAATAGATGTCAGTTCCTTTTAAATCCATCCAAGAACATTTGAACAATTCCAAATCAAGAAATAATGTTATATTCCCAACTTAATCAACAATATCAAACTGATATAGTCATTAAAATATCATACTTGTATTTGTATTCATCAATCCATTTCATAATCTATACATTTGCCAGTCCAAATTACTAGACTTTGTTTATATAAAACAACATTACAACTCATAAGATAGAAGAATGTAATTTATTCTTTTCTCAATTCCTCGTAGAGGAATAATAACTATCAAATATAATCCATCTTCAGTCAATCAAAAGAAGTATCAGAAAAAAACCATGTCTTCATTTTACTCAAGTTCCATCTGAAAAATTACTTACATGGGTCAGTTCATTGAACTGAGCATATTAAGCACTCGTCATTAAAATGAGGTGCTTTTTAATTAACTGTCTCAATAAAAGAACCCTGCTTTTATGAAACGTTAATATGAACATCAATCAAGAATTAAGTATCAAAAAGAATGAATAGCATGACAACTGAATCATCTAAATACCATCCCAATCAGTCAAAGGATTGCTGTCCTCTTTCCTAAATAACCATTACAAAAAGTAATTTCCTTCAAACAGTTCTAGATTACAACATCTGTAAAAAAAACTAGGAACACACGTTTGCATACTGCTATTATAACATTAAATGCTGTCTATTTCCTTCCCTTTCATTAGTAATGAATTCAAAGGATAAAAATTTGATTGAAAATATAAACCAAATTGCTTTCCTTTCAGTTCATGCAACTCATTTGATTTCAAACAATCAAATACTGATGAGAAAAGTAAACAACAATAAAATATAAATGCTTAATCCCAAAGCAATACAAAATTCATTCCTTAACGATTACAGATTTCCAACTGTATGAGAGAAGAAATGATCATTATTCCAAGTTATCCATCCACACCCCTTTTCCTTTCCTCATGACTGTACTGAAAATTTAATCCAAATGAGACAACAATCAAAGATAAACAGTTCAGAGTGAAACTTACGAAATCAATAACCGAATATAAGGAAGATGGGTCATATTACCTCTTCTCATTGAGACAACCAAATATCCGCTTATTTAGCACAGGCATGATCCAACATTAAGATTCATTCCGCATAATATAATCCCCTTTTAAATAATTCATTCAACAGACATTTACGTCTTTACAACATATAGAGTGTACAACAACCACAACATGTCACATTTTCATCCTAAAAATGAGAGAACTCACTTTCCTACAGCAAGGGATAAACCCATCCATATTCAACTTTATATGAAAACAAGGAAGAATTTATCATCCATATCAATACTTCCTTTCAAGCAGGCACATACGAATACCAAAAACAAGTAGGTAAAGGCATCGTATCCTTCATAGAGCAAGCAATATAAAGAATGAATCCTATGCTCTTATCTGTACTAGAAGAATTCATACTTCCTTCACTGTATTATAACCAAATGAACAGTTATATAGTCGCTTTATCAATTATTCACCATGACTTTCTATACCCATGAATGCAACATAGTTCATAAATAATAATTTACACTTTGCTGTTACCTGCAGCAAGTCCAACCCGTAGTGTATAGTGAAGGCTCTAGTGCTAATATTTCCATAGTTCAAGCAGCAGGAAGAGAAAAATTCGTTCCTGTTAATTATTTCAATAAGATAAACACCCATTTTCTTCAAACACAACAAAAATCACTCAAGTCGAGTTCGTTTTTGAATGACAGTGCAAAATCAGAGATCACACAAATCATTTCATCCTTCCGTTTGTACAAAGAAGACAAACACAACACTTAGAAAAAATAATCTAAATTTCACTATCACTTTCCATCAGGCCTGAACCCAAAATGCTCAATGAAATCTCCAATTACCATTTCCTTCAGAATTTAAAATAGCAGAAAGAAGAGGAACTTGTTTCCTTATAATTTCAGTAAGGAAACAATCATTTTCTTCAAAATGTAATAAGAACACCCAAGTCGTGTTTATTTTATAATGACAGCTCAAACCCATATTGACAATAGAACGATTGTTCAACAATGTCAAACAAACTCACACAGCATGCACAATTTTCATTCAGTATACCATATGCAAAGAAATACCCAGTTCCAGTTCCTTCTCAACAAACATTTAAATCCGAAAAATCTCATTCTCCCTATTTCACAATGATGTGCAGAACTCATAAAATACAATATTCATATAACAATACCTTTTATCAAGGCAAACCCCGCATAGGGTATTAGATGCTCAAGCATGGTACAGTCAAAAACAAGTCTCAAACAGCAAGCCAATTCTCATGTATTTCATTCATTTGCACAGAAAGTACTAAGCCATGATCGTTTTCACGATGACAGTTCGAGTTGGAAGATCAAGCCTCATCCACAAAACACAACCAAAATCAACCTTTCCATCACCTTCAAGGAGAAAACATAGTTCATTTATAATTTTAGCAAGGAGAACAATTACATAGTTCAACTTCCACGATTACCCAATTCGTGTCCTTACCATTTTTACAAAAGAAAAAGCACAGCACTCAGAAATATTACTCGCATAAGCATAAGTATTCATAAGCACAATTTCGTAATATAAAGAAACGAATTCCCCAATATGGTCGAACAAATCAACACAGCATGGGCTGTATTTTCAACTCAATAATTATGCAAAGGACAGTTTAAGTCGCAACAGCAAAGAAAAATGACTCTACCCAAAAATCATCTCAATCATGACAGCAAAATCAAATAAACCCAAAACCCCCCTTCATCAGAAGAGTAGGGTTGTTTTAATGAGACGATTAAGCAAAAGCAAGCAATTTAAAGAGAAGGGCTTAACATGCCTGATAATCTTCCTTGAAGCTCGAAGAAAACCGCGCCTACAAGAGTTGTTTCCTTCCACGGCGACAGTAGTAAAGCTTCCCAAACAGTCACCTTCCTCTACAGGCTCAAAAACAGCCTTAGATTTTCTAAAGAAACCGAGATAATAATCAAAACACAGCTGGTTCGACAGAACCATGAAAAACCAAATGCAGAGCAAACTTCCAAAAACCCGAAAGAACACAATGACCAACAAAATTTCCCCTTTCCCTCTTTCCAAGGCGGGTTGGTCCGCGAAGACCAAGAAAATTAAATGCATTGAAGGCACTGCCTTTTCCTTTTTTCTCACGCCACTGCCGAATCGGGTTGGCGAATTGCCAAATTTCAAATTTTGCATGAAAACAAAGTTTAGTCTCATGGCTAACTAGATGCCCCTAATTTTTCCATGTTCCCACGCCAGACTTGGTGCTGCCCACTCAAGTACCTTATTTACTGTCCCAATAAATTCCTACCTTCCCTCCTTATCCTTTCCATCCCCATGGATCTGTGCGTCCCCCTTCCTTAGGTTAGGATTAGTTTAGGATTTTTTAATAGTGTCCATATCTAGGTCATTCGCCTAGTTCCTAGGTTAATAGGATTTAGATCTATTTTTCACCCTTATAGAATTTAAAAAATCCACATAGGATAGTAGTTAGGGTATAAGGTAGAACTTAGGGGTAGATTAGGGGTCTAATCCCCTAGCACTTAATTAATCAATTTTCCAATCAAGTCCTTCCGACTGACAATCCAAATTCAACACTATGCAGGATGTTTCATCCCACATTCCACCTACCTAAGCCACTTGCATCCAAACCCCCTTGTCGTCTTACGCTGTCTAGCGTTACAATAGTGTATGGTTCGAGAATCGAACCTTTTCCATTGGCATCTATGTGTCAGATATTCATTCCTGAAATCAGGTGCTGCAACATTTATATCAACTTTTAGTCTGGTTTTAAAAGTAAATCAACAAAGCGATTACAAGAAGGACACCGCATACCTTGGATCAATGAAATTGATTCAAGGTGTGCTGTCAATCAGCGAATAAAGTTCATCAAGCATACGGACAAATCTATTTTTCACATTAGCAAACATACAAGCAATAATAACTGCTGTCCCAAGTAAACAAATTACAGTATACAAGAGTCCAGATTAACAACACATTCCTTTAAGATCAAAAATATATCTTAACATGTTTGTCTTCATTTCGGTAGTTACAACATTATGAAAAGTAATCACCATGATAACTTACAAAAATCAAGGTGTTACACCTGAACCATAAACCCTAATCTACCTTAAGGCCTAGACTTGCTAAAGACACTAAAGGTCCCTAAAAGCCTATATACCATGACATCTTGGGTCCATTCTAAATCACACTCTCATTTTTCTCTTGCTAAATTCAGTTTTCACTAAACCCTAACATTTAGCATTATATATGTGAATCATTGAAATTGTAATCCATGTTGAATGCCCTGAGCTCTTTAGATGTTCTAAATTTCAATGAATACCCAAAATATTTTGAGTGCTTTATCAATTGATCTCCTATCAAGTCTACAATTAAAAATGAGTACTAACCCTAACCCTATACCTATATAAACCTTAAACCCTAACTCCTAAATCCCCTAAACCCTAAATCCTCAACCCTAAACCTTAAACAATGAGCCATAAACCCTAAACCCTATACTATAAACCCTAAGCCCTGGCAATCCTAAACTCTAAATCCTAAACCCTAAACCCTAAACCCTATATCTCAGCTTGACCTAAATCCTAGAAGGTATTTGACCCCCCCTAAACCCTAGAATCCTACCTATATGCCAGAAGAGCTTAAATACAAAACTTAGAAATAAACCTCAACATTGAACCCTAGGCCCTAAAGAAAGAAATAACCCTAATGTCCACAAATGACCCTAAGCCTAAATACAAACCCTAAACCTTTGAACCCCTCTTAACATAAACCCTAAAAAACTAAACCTTAAACCCTTAACTCACTAAACCCTAAACCCTAAATTAATAAACCCTACAAAACCCATGATCCCTAAACCCTGAACCCTAAAACTTACCCTAAACCCTAAACCCTCAACCCTAAACCCTGAACCTATGAGCCATTAACCCTAAACCCTAAACCCTGAACCTTGAGCCCTAAACCCTAAACTCTCAACCTTGACCCCTAAACCGTAAACTTCCTTTAGAATCTCTCCTAACCCTAAACCATAAACCCTAAATCATAAACCCTATCAGTAAACCCCTAAAACCTAAACCCTAAACCCTAATCCATGAAGGGACATGAGCCTTAAACCCTAAACTGGGCTAAATGCCCTGAGCCTTAGATAAACCTTGGAGACCCCTAAACTCTAAACCTTCAGTCCTAAACCCTTAGCCCAAAACCCTAAACCCCGAGCCATAAACCATAAACCCTAAATCATAAACCCTCACCCAAAGGAAAGTCCTAAAAATATCATTCAACGTGTTTCAGTGTGTAGGGAATAGTGTTTAAGGTGATTGATCAAATCATTTTAGTTTTGATGAGAGACTAATTCCTTTGAAGGCCTAAAAAGGCATTTTTGGCCATTCTGTAGTTAATTGAACACCCTTCAGAACAAGCTAAAATGATCTAGTCATGTAACCGAGTTATCAAGGACCATTATTTGTGAAGTATTAAGGCATATTTTGTCTCCATAAGAGACATATGAGTAAAAAACATGTATGAGAATCATGTATTTGATTCCACGAAAGGATTCTTTTAGAGCTAGGAAAGGTGAGGGGATGATCTTTATATGGAGCACCATGTTTCTAAGAATGAGAAATCATCCGAGTTCACTTGATGCAATTCACTTGGTACTATTCGTAATAACTCATTCAACACCTAGTTGTGTTATCAAACCTTAAGGAGGAGGCATATTACAATCACCTCATTTTGGCCATAGGACAAGAATCCCATTCAAGGAACAATCCTCTATCTAAAAAGTGAGGATCTCTTTTTAGTAAGAAGTAGACAAACATCATAGAGTTAATTCATGGTCACTAAAGTGAATTATGGACCAAATTTAAAAATTAGTACCAATTCAAGCAGTGGTAGGGCCAAAATCCATTTTAGAAGGTAAAAAAAAACTAAAAAATGACTATATGTTTTCTCAAAACAAAGACTGATTACAATATATATGCCCTAGAAAGTTTTAGGTTGTTTGCTGAAATCCTGAAAATGATTAAGTACTGACCAGATTAGGTTTTGAAAAACCATCTTTAGATTATAACTGTTAGAGCTACGAGACCACTTCCATAAGGTGCAGAGTGACCCTAATTTCTTATATTTACTAAAATAAATTTAAAAACATTTTTTTTTTAATTTCTTATAGTTAACATTTATTTTTGTAAGTATAAAACACCAAAACACATATACATGGTCCATACTACTTCAAATCCATACGCGTAATTTGACTTCTTTGAAATCCATACGCGTTATAGGTTCGGTGATTGCCGAGCTAAACAAATTAAAATGCAAGCGTGGTTTAGCAAAATGCATATGCATTTCATTTGATTTTGGGTTTTTGTCCACTTTTTGGCCCCCCCAACTTCGTGCACTTACCCAAAAAATTAAGATAGATTTAATACTCAACAAACATTGTACTAAATAGGTGTCACAACTTCATATGGGGGTGATATTTATGTGAATATTTGATGTATCTATCAAACCAACCCTCACTACTCTATTGGTTGCATCCCCTTTAAATACAGTCAAGTTGTTTTTTTTGGAAATATAATCAAAGGCGCAAAGATGGTTCCTAGATCCTTTTTTGTTCTCTCATAACCTGAGAAATCGACCAAACATTCTTTTTATTGAAATCCTGGATAGACAATAATTTTTTGATACATCCCACCATATAATTTGAGCTTCCTCGGCCATTTCCATGCACTTTCAAGTCCCTTATCAAAAATAGATCCAAACAATTTCAACTACCATGTTTGAATGACAACTACTATCATGAATAACCATAATAATAATGAATCCATTTTTGTCATTTATTGTTGGAAGGAAGAAAGTCAATATATAGGATATGGAATTTTGATTTCAATGTCAATAAATTTTTCCAAATGTCCTTCATGTATTTTGCACCCCCTTTTCCCTTCAAGTGGTTCACACAAATGACATGTAGTCCATATGTGAATTACCAAAAGAAAGAAGAGGAGAAAATATTGTGGAGGAGAGATTTAAGCTACTGGGGGATTTTTCACTACATTTACCATCTCCCATGGTTTTTCACTTTCAGATATCCTTTGAATCCATTTTTATTGTGCGTGTCTCATTGGGCATGCAACAAGATTCATTATAAATTTCATCCAAGGCATGATTTTCAAGTCTTTTGTCAACTAATTTGTAGTTGTTTACTAGAAAATTCCTTGATAAGGTGCCCCTTATTTATTCATTGGATTCAGAAAAAATATGAGGCAAAAGATGAGTCCCAAAGCTTGTTGTTTTTCTCACGTAACTAAAGAAGCTAATAAAATATTCCTTTCATAGAAATTCAATGCATTTACTATTATTCTGAAAAATTATTCCACACGATTTGAGGTCCTGCATTAGAATGAAAACTCCATACAAATTCAAGCCTCATATTGGAAATACCTCTATACGATTTCACATTCCATATCTAAATGACAATTGGCATAATGAATATACACAATAACAATGAATCCATTTTTGTCATTTATTGTGTGAAGGAATAATGAAGGTCTAAAGGATATGGACCGTTCATCTCAAGGGCACCAAATTTTACCATATTCCCTTCATTTTAGATGTCATCTGTACCTCTTCCATTTGCCATTTTCCTATGTAATAAATCCCTAATTACGACCACGACATAAATAAATAAAGTAAAATCCACATTAAATTAAAGAATCATATAAATATTCCTTTTAAATCCTCTTATTATTCCATCTCACATAACAAACCATTCATTGGTGGTGGTTTAAGTTCACATAAATAATGCTTCTCTAGGTGGAAGGTGAACAAATGTGTGAGTTTGAAGGAGAAACAAGAAAATAATAAAAGTGATGTCAGGTCACATGTTCAAACCTTGATGATAATAACACTAGTAGTGAAAAATCCAGATTAAGGATGACCACCATGAAAAACTCACAAGATATAGAAAAATATATCTAGGTGTCTTAATGTAGAATCATCTTGATTCACAGGAAACATTATATCAACCAAAAATAATTATGATTCATTCGTGTATACATTTATTTACATTTTTTACAGTATTATGTGGGTCGTACATTAGAGAAATGTGTTGCTGACAAGCCATGTAGTATAATGTTGTATTCTATTAAGTGCACAAGTACTTCACACAATGTTCCTAGGGTGCATAGTTTCTCTGTGAAATTTTTGGTCTATTACGCAATCATCCAATGCACACTATTATTCAATCAATGAACTTAGAATAATTGAATGTTTAAAGACACAAGTTTAAGAGAAGTCCAACTAGTTATGTTTGGGTCTATTATTGGGTGCTTTGATCCTTTTGTTTGAATTATGTGAATTAAGAGTCTTAAGAAGTGAAATGAGCAACTATATAAGTAGATCCAATTGCCTCATGAAAGTAGTTTAATTTTTGGGTGGAAAGAACTTAGAGTGCTTGAGGGTAATAGATGAACGTAAGCTTAATTGTCACCAAATCATGACGATGGATGAATAACTATACTAACATTGTAAAAAGAATCGTTCGTAAGGAAAATTTATTTAGTGAATAGTAGTATATAAAGGATCTACCATGTTCATATGTTTTGTATAAGGATGAATCGTTGGCGATCAGTACGATGTTGTTTCTCTAAATGATATATTTCCAAAGCTATATTACTATTCCAAATCTGTGTTCATTTCATATTTATGTTTACGTATATTTTCTTTCTATCAAATTTGTTCTTCCATGTGTATTCTATGGGCAATGAAGCATGAGGTGGATCTTTTGTTGAACAACCTCACCATGTTTGCATAATTTGGTATCAGAGTGAGATTGATTTCCTTGAAAAGGGACAAAAAAAAAACATGGTGGTTTTCCATATTTGCAATGTGGGTAGAAATTTGTTGCAGACATATTCTAGTGGGTGGCTATTGGGTAGAAGGTGTGGGAGAAAGTGATACAGTAAGATTATGTGAAATTCCATAGTGCGGGTTGTGGGTAGAAGGTTGTTGCAAGAATATTTCGATAAAAATATTGTTGGGTAGAAGATTGTGGTCTTGAATTTCAGAGAAAGAAAAAGGAAAAAATAACATTAAATTGATAAACCAAAGGAATGTAGGATGCCAAAAATGATGGCGTGAGAGTTGAAAACTTAGCCGAAATAATGTGAACTATGCATAGAAGCTACAAATTTCTGAGGCATTGTTGTGGAATACAATAGTGATGATGAATGCATACATGTGTAACAACAAGCACATTCTGTTAATGTAAATGTGGATGCAAACAAAAATAAAACAAGAAGAGGAAGTACAAGATGGTCCTTGAGGATAGACTTCTTCATGCAATCATTAGTATGGGGAGAAATCCTAAGCTGGATACCCTTGTTATTATGATAGTTTTGAACCAAGATATCTCATGGATTAGATAATAAAGATGGAAAAATATTTTTGAGTATGAAGACATGGAAGATATCAAAAAGTTCAAGTTTGTGCGCAAAAAGTTGAAAGGGTCATGCATCTCTTTGGTGGGAGCGTATATAGACCCAATTGGGTACAACATGATAGGTAGGATATCAAGACATGGTATAGGATGATAAAAAATGTTAAGGCAAATTTTTCCCCTGTATATTTCCCAGTTTAGTTTATTCAAAGGTTTGCAAAGTTTATGATAGAGAGAGCTTAGTGTGAAAGAATACTCTGAGGAATTTTTACCAACTCACCATTATATTTGGTAATCTTCTCCTTATATGTTGTCAATCCTTATATTTTTGTCATATTGAATATATAAATAAATTTAAGTGCTTTATAGGGAATCAATTATCGAAGGTATCATTCATAGGGCACTTGATCAAACAGTTGGCTATAATCCACTCAATAAGTGAAATTTTATGAGGATATTCCAATAGGCATATGAATTATGGTGTGATATAGTGTGGTGTGGTGTGTAAGGGGATATACCAAAATATCCGTAAATACAATGCCAATACCCTAAATGTGAGTACTATCTTGCAAAAATTGAAGGTTATTCTATAAAACACCATCACAATGTGTATAACTAGATCACATTGTTTGTAAGATTTTTGAAAAAATTGTAAGAGTTTTTGAAAAACTAAGTTTAGATGCCATTTTATTCTATACTACAATTTTTTTTGAGAGGGATTTTTTGTGTGTATATGTTGAACCAAAAAATTTAAAGATTTTTTTCCTCGGTTGCCTTGTAAAAATGTGTGTATTACATGAATTTTAAACTGGAAAATGTTAGAGGGAAAATTTTCTTTCTTGTTACAAATGTACCTTGGCAATTATGTAAAGGGATTATCAAAAGAAGCGTTGAGAATAAGCTTTAAGTATGGTGAGGTAAAGTCGTTAATTCTAGTATATTTTACTTTCTTTATGTACCTTATGGACCAAATGTTTTTTAATCAACTATATTTTAGATTTTGTTTTTAATTGATATAAATAGATACAATGTCAATGCCCTAAATCAAAGTAGATATAGTAACAATTCCCTGAAATGAGAAAGATGAAGATGATGGGGATTCTGGCCAAATATCTATGAGGCATTTTGTCCTACATTTTATATGGGACATTTTCCCTTATAGTCTAGATATAATTTTCCTTATGTATGCACTTATCCCCTTCTTTGAGACATTTTGTCATACAATTTACATGAAGCATTTTTCAAACAGTCTAGATATAATTTCCCTTACATATGCACTTATCCTTTAGTGGGTTGAATTGTACGTTTTTGTGGTAGAATTAAAGACCCACTCTTCTTATCCATTTGTGGCTGTTGTTGTTTCTGCTTCAAACCCTAGATCTAGGGTTGTTGGATCAAAATCTTTATCTTCTCCTCCTTCTGTTGATGTCACATCCTGAATCTAGTCTTTTGGCGATGATCGCCATAGAGAAAGTATGTTATTGATTGATTGATCTTGCTTGATTAACGTTTTGATACGTTTTTCAATAAAAGTATTTATTATCATTAATTAAACAATTGTAAGATGGTTATTAAATGTTGAAAGATAGTTATGGATTAGTGTTGATAATAACATGTCATTTTAGATTTATAGATAGTTGATTTATTATTTTGAACATGTAATACACTTTGTGTTGTTGTTTGTGCATGTGCATGCGTTCTTGGGAAATGAGAATGGGCATCATTGGCGAGAAGAAAAGATGTCATGATGGGTATTGTGACGAGAGAGTTACATGTGTATGTTAGTGCTCGAAACTAGGACAAACTGCAAGTTGGTAAATAGAACCTATTCATTTATTTTGGCTCGCCAATCCTTGTGTTGTTATGTCTTTTAGGGGTTATGGTAGCATCTTTCATGTCGTTACGTCTTATTAGTATATTCGGTTGGCAACTAAGTGTGCACATTTTGTTTTTTATGCTAAGGGTTGCATTATATTCATTTGTTATGATAACAATGCATTCATAATTATCTAATTACGAGATTTGTTTAATTTGAGATTAAATGGAAATAAATAAAAGGAATAATAATTTCATTAAAATAAACATAAAAAATTAAAAATAAAGATGAGATTTAAAAGAAATGGAGATTTAAAATCAAAATCAAATATATCATTTGAAGAGAATAATTAATTAAAAAGAAACAAACTTGGAGTTTAACTCCACTTCAACAACCAAATTAATGAACGAAGATATGTGTGTGTGCGTAAACGCGCACGCGCACACACACACACACACACACACACACACACACACACACACACACACACACACACACACACACACACACACAACCAAAACCACCACTTACAAACTACAACCAATCTCCTAATGAGCTCGACCCCGAGATCCCCTCAACCTATCAAGATTGTTGTACATTGAATGACAAACCCTTGCGAGCTACATATAAATATGAGCTCCTTACAATGCTCTCGTTAATCTTCAACCTATGGAGTTGAGGTGTCATGACTTGACTTCTACCTACCCATCGTTACATGCATTGACTATGGTACAACGACTTGAGTCTCATTGAAGACCTCATGGCCAAGCTCAATACAAAAACTACTTTGACTCATATCTAAAATGATACTACTTTTTCTCTTAATTGACATAATATCTACAAACTCAAGCGATGGTTAACCTATACCAGCGCAGAGGTCCCTAGCTCCTACATGCGAACATTCAACACATATTTGCATGTATTTTGACCAGCTTGTAGGGGTCGAGTTCTTGCCACATATTTCATTGTGAGGTGACATGACAACCACATTTGCAGCGTTCCAAAAGTAGGTGACTTGTGAAGCATTAGATTTGCATTGAGAAAATTTAATCGTGCCATATATGATATATCCTTTGTTGCAACATGTTATAAGCAACTCCCCTATTCTGATTTGGCACGCCTATCGGTGTAAAAATGGGGTGCAGTATGGCCGAATGCACTCATTCAAACGTAAACACTATTTTACCTGTATTTTGTCAACCTAACTTGTATATTTCATAAGATCGATTTAGACAGTCATAATTTGATTGATTAATGATTGTTTTAGCGATAAAATTGTATTGCCTCAATCTTCATCCTTACTTGTTTAGATGTAGTGCATCTTCTTCATGATGAGAAATGGTTTTCACTTATCTGAGGTACCTTCTCTATACCTCTGTTTTCTAATATATTGATAAGTTAAAGTCGGTCATATTTCTGGTTCAAATGAGTGATACGGGAGGTTTGGGCTGATTGATATCTGGATTGATTGGCATAGGAATCAATTTTGTAGTAAATAATATAATTTACCTTATCACGTTGCAGGAAAGAGTTGAGTAATCTCAAAGATTTAATGAAGGGGATTGAGCCAACGCAGTAGGATCGGTTGACATTGAATAGTACTATACCTATTTATGTGGGAATTCGTGGAAACCAATGCCTTTCTCCATCAATGACCGGTTCAAATAATTTGAACTCGCTTCTGCGAGAAATAGGCGAAATGGTGCGACAGTGCATGATACCCAAAGTATAATATACTTTCACCTTCTAAAATATGAAAAAAGATAAACCACATCATCACAAGTATGAGACGCCACGTAGAAAATGTTGCGTTGATCGAAATCATGAATCAACTTTGTCAAAAATTCTTGGTGCAGGATGAAAATGGGCAGAGAAATAATGATTCTGGCGATGTTTCAGAGGAATAAGGATAGGAAACCAAAACAAAATAATCAAGACGATTCAAGAGCATCTGCTTTTCAGGCAGGAGAAACCTGTGCATGAGATCCGTAACAGGAATAACAATGATTTAATTTGATGACCGTTTCGACCTTTTTGCGATTTTTGAGGTCAAAGATTTACAAATATTTGAAATAAGCCTCGCATGCGATTTACATATTTAAAATGTAGATTGTCATTTCTTTATATAGATTTATATTTAAAATTTATTAAAAATAGCTAAATAAATATATAATACTCTTTTACATATTTTATTAATAATGTATAAATAATAGTGTTTTGTATTTATGTAGGGCAATATTAAAAAATCACCATCACCTAAACATTGTTTGACACACATAAATGGCTATCAAATTCAACATTTGGTGGAAGAGATAAGGGAGCCCAACCATGTGGCCCGCTCTGGCTTAGCACCTTTCCTATTGCCGAGGAATCCGCTCCCTCATATAACCACGCCACTATGAAAACATTTAATACAGAGGTTGGGAAGTCAATCCTAGTAATCTTCAGTTTCCAAATTATAGAAGTTCAAATTTAAAAACAAACTGATGATGTTTTCACTTTTAGTTTCAGTTGAATAAGTAAAACAATGTTTTTCTTCCATTACTTAGCCCATTGAAGTTGTACATCTATTAAATGAAAAATTCAATGAAAGGAATGTTAGATGAGTTGTTGAGAAGCAGTTAATTTGTAATATTTAAGAGTGCACACATGACAATGCAACAATTGAAGATACGAGAAGTGTAAAATTAGTCATATATGCGCTTAATTTTCATTGACCTTGTAGCGGTTTCCACTTATATGTATTGTGATTTATTTCTTGAAAAGGACATTTTTACTTACATGCAATCTATATTCTTTGTCTTTTATGTTCGATAAAATGTATGAACCTGCTAGGAAATGTTTAAATTTGTGGTTTTCTTTGCTTGAAAATGAATCTCTAACTTTGTAAAGCTTTTCAAAGATAGCTACCACTGTGATTTTTGGGATTGGAACCCGCGATGTTGAAAAACACATTTTCCATTTAGCTGCGATTTCTGGGATTCGAACCTACGACCTGTTGTTTGCCAACGCATAGTCTAACCAACTGAGTTGCATAAGAACAAATGCAACCTCTATTTGTCAAAATCATATATTGAAGAAAAAATGTGCTAGTGATGTGACAACAGAGAGCAGGGTCCACCCATGCATGGGCACGCATAAATTTCATGAGAGCATACATGCATAGAGGGTGCATTTTATCGAGAGTTCATCCTTTGCCCAAATCTCTGCTCTATGTTCTATTGTGTGCGTCAATCTCAGCGATGCTCATTCCAACTGGGTAAACACGTTCATGCATGTTTGATCTCATGCCAATGGGACAATCCAACAAGTAACACCCATGTGTTATGCAAAATAACAAACACATTTCTCGTTGATATGGTCTTGACTGAGTTTGTCAATATCGACAAGGTGATTCTAACTTATACAAATACCTTCGACATAATTATTACGCACCACCATTACTTCAAAACAAAGTGTTTAAAATAGGCAAACACCCTTACATGGGCACTCCATAAATAGGAAACTGCAATATAATTTTTATTCTATGTACTAATAAGATTGTAATTTGAATTGAACTATCTATAAAAACACAAGATTGTAATTTTTTTAACTACAAAACATATTAGTGTTTCTTTAAGGTTTAAGATAGTATTTCCCAGTTAAAACAGAAAAACAATTTATAGATACATGTTTTTGTAGATCAAAACTAAATGAATATAGTCATAAATCAATTTTAAACAATTGAACTGTAACCCACGTAACTATATTTACATTGTGAGGCGTTCTTGTAGTGGGCTGCGACCTGTTTTTCCTGACAGGTTTTGGTCATCGGACGACTCGATTTGTTTGTTGCGGTGTCATTGAAATCCAACGGCGGAAGAAGCACTAGATTTCATTCACGTGGTGGGTCATTTTTGCTCAAGGCTTCATTGGCATGGCAGATGGAGAGAAAAAGGAGAAACAATGTTCATGGCCACTTAGAAAACTGCGTTTACTTTCTGCAGGGTGGATTTCAATTTGCAAGGGTTGTTGTAAGATTACATGAGTCGTTAATGCTTACATTGCTTCAACGGTTGTTGATCATTATGCTTCGTAGTTTGCGCCGAAATAGCCCTGAAATAAGCGCCTCTCGTTTGGAAATGGAAGGGTTATGTTGTGCATGGCAGAAATTTGAGAGAGAGTTTGCATCTCGAGGAGGTTTGGGTTTCGTCGCGGTGGTTTTTTTCAGTAGTTTGTGGAATCTAGGTTGTTATAAATGTCTGTTAATTGGATTCCTGTTGATATCTTTTCATGGTGGTTTGGATTCGTGTTGCTATATGTTCATGGTGGTTTGGATTCGTGTGGCTATCTGTTCATGGCGGTTGTCCGATAGAGACAACAGTTCACTCAAGCAGCTCCAGGTATTGATCAAAAGTATTTTGCTCATGCTGATTTACAATTTTATTGGGATATTTTGTCAATTTGCCCTAGTTCTAGTTAAAAGTTTGTTTCCTTGTATGTGTGTATTTTTTTCGTTTATGTGTGACATTTTATGGAAAAAGTGAATGCGGTTGTTCCTACTGAAGTAATTTTTGTTGTGGGTTTTGCTCATTCTTGCTTCTGGTGTCCTATGCAGGTGGTTTTTGTGGGAGGCATATTCTCTACAGGGGATTCAAAGGTATGTGCTCGCTTTTCTCATAGGGGATTCAAAGGGATTAAAAAGGGGTTTTCCTTATTAATGGGATTCAAACACCATTAGATAGCAAAAACAGTAAAGGAAGAATGGTATGCTTGAATTTTGATACCCGAGAGTCTCAAATTCTAAATATACATTTGTTTTATGTATGGACTAAAAATGACTTCTCTGTTTGCTCAATGCTTCCATAGTTTTTCTAAATTATTGAACTATTTTTGTTGTGGGTCTTGCTCATCCTTGCTTCTGGTGTCTTGTGCAGGTGGTTTTTGTGGGAGGTATATTCTCTGCAAGGCATTCAAAGGTATGTGATCTAAGATATCTTGGTACATTAATCAATCTAGCACAACCACACACCCTTTAATCTGAATATGTTTTTTGTTTTCCCAATTTGTTTACATTCTTATACTATGGACAAAGAGATGAATGTATTTGGTTATTGCCCTTTTTTAAAAACATATTATGAAGCCTGAGGAGTCACCATTTGATGGGTTTGTTGTGAACATGGTTGTATACCAATATGATTTTGTTACCATCTGCTTATTTTACAAATTGTCGAGGTCATGAGATTTTGTCTTACTGGTGTATTTTTGTTTGGGTGTTCAATAGGCTACAGGGGTTCTTTGGAGAGATCAAGAAGTAAAGAGAGTTGTCAGTTTTTTGCATTTTCGTTATAGTGTAGGGGTTGGATCTGAGCATTAAGCTATGCTTTAGATTGTGGAAACTTTTTCAGAACCTTGATCAACGTTTTTTCTTTGACTTGCTTTCTCATGTGGTTCAGGCATTGTCCTCCACTACCCTTTGCATCCCCTTTATCTATAATTTCTTGTAAAGAATGTCCTTCAAACTTTTTCTTCCTTCCTTAGCGAAGTAGGAAAATGCTTCTATGCAGATTCTCGTCATCCTCTCTTCATACACTATCTCATACATAATTCACAACATTAAAATAGGTATGGGGCATTTTTTTGATTCCAACACTTGACTTGTGTAGTTGTTACTAGCCTGTGAATATTGATTATCTGATGCAAATGAATTTATTCACAATTAGAATGTTTGTATATGTTGAGAAAAGTTTTATACATTTATTTAATTCATCATTTGGATGTTAGTGTTTTTTAATTCTGAATTATTGCTGCTTAGAAGGGCTGTTATAACTTGAACTGCGATAGGAAATTCATGATTGATTTTCCTCTCATAAGAATGTAAATTCGGAGACCTAACTTGTTGAACTGACACAAAATATTCCGTACAATAACATCTAGTATTTCAAACAAATTCAGTTGCGTTACCCTCTTCTGTTCATGAACGGATGATAGAATTGGTTCTAATTCATCAAACATTTTCACAAGTCTATAAACAAGTACTTTCTGAAAACATAAATTGTACCAGTTCAAAAACTTCAAAGGTTTCATCTCCCATAGGTTAATGTCTATTATATCAGTTGACTTAATTAATTGTGAATCAGGCCCAACCTTCTTTCCATAGTTCACACCAGCATCCCTATAAGAAACACTCAATGCTCTTTCAAGCAAAAAGTTAGTGTACATATTGTAGTAGCCATGAGAATGAATGAATTTCATGAACCAGAATGTCCAATCTTTTCCCCCATTCTCTTGTACCAACTTGTTGTGACCATACCTTGTAAAATAGGCTTAATCCCTTTGTCTTTATGCATATCATACCAAAGACGAAACTCTTTCCAATCTTTTGGGAATAAAATTTGCCCCACGTGCCAACCATCTGATACAAAAAAACAAATGAGTACGACTGTCCATTTTCAATTTGTTTCTATGTTTACCTGTGTAAAAAAACACAAATGTCTGTAATTTATCAATTTAGCAATGCCAAGCAATAAAAACATTAATATTGGAAACAAAGGAATGAAAACAAAAAGTAGGAAATATTTAAGTCATCTTCCAAACATAGACACTGAAGACGAAAGATGTCAAATGGTAGGACTGATGGAATGATGATTAAAATGCAATGTGAAATGTACTTTAAAGATAAGAGTTGTAATGATTTGCACCATGTTAATCAAGGCTTAGTGGATAGTTAGTTGATGGTCACAGGTTCATAGGCAAATCAAGCATACACCACAGAAAGCATATCAAGATACCATTACACATTATATACAACTATGTAGACCTTCATCAATTATAGAATAAGTAATATAGAAGACTTATCTCAAGATCAACTGTCGTAACTGTTACTCAATCCTTACTGGAAAGGGGGTAAAATTATTTCCTGGAATTTGATGTCTCTTTCTTGAAATCATTCCTTTTCCTGACAAGATCCTTACTGTCCTTTCTGTTTCCAGTTACTTTAAATGGTTCTTCTTCATTCTTTACAATATGATTATTTGGCTGCAATACTAGACTAGCCAATTTTTCATAAGCTTTTAAAGAATTCCCTCTCAGGTGGGGTTTCTTGACAGGTACATTTTTAGAAATTATCTCTTCTTTCTTCAAGTCAATTTTCTTTACCGAGTCTTCCACTTTCTTTACCGAGTCCTCCATTTTCTTTATAGTGTCCTCACTCAAGTTGACTGTCAATTCCCGAATCGTTGTGCATTTAATTTTTCTTTTGACTGAGTCTTCTTGAACAATTAAGAATGGTAAGGAAAACATGATCTGTATAAAAAATATCAAAGTAAGTAATGGAATTCTGTGGGTGGACTGAATTATTCTTCAAGTTGTGATCTTTTATTAGTATCTATCAGTTTAAGCAAGTTCTGTAACAGTTCCTTGAAGAATTCTCACTTGAAGAAGGTGTGAGATTCAAAATACAAGTGTGCATTGGCTAGGGTAACTCTTGTTTCTCAGAG
Organism: Taxus chinensis; assembly: GCA_019776745.2. Taxonomy (NCBI): domain Eukaryota; kingdom Viridiplantae; phylum Streptophyta; class Pinopsida; order Cupressales; family Taxaceae; genus Taxus; species Taxus chinensis. The sequence continues at coordinate 695,139,423 of CM034147.1, forward strand.
ACTCTATCTCTAACTCTCGTCTTTGATCATGTTATGTGCTCTAAGAACTGTGTTTGTGCTCTAAGACCTAAATGGAAATAAAAGAGGGTTTGATCAAGTTGTGTTGATCAGAGAATACGAATGGTAATAGTCATGGTGAGATGATAATTGGATCAAATGGATTCTCATTGCATGAACAGTGTTAGCATCAACATCTAAATACTTTGTTGGTATGTGTATGTGGCTGAAAACACTTATCATCACCTAATATAACCCAAGAAGAAAATTTTGTGACCTGGGTTCAGGGGATTGTTTCTCATTGATTGATCTTCTGTAGTTACTGATTCTTCTGAAGTTGTTCAGTATCAAGATATAATAATAGTGAATATGGCAGCCGGCTCAAGTTATGAACAAAGATCTCATGGAGCATAGTAAGAGAGAAGCCCCTCCAAAGGACAAGTTACAGTTAGACCGTACTGTAGGTGCCTAAGTCACCTCACCACTAATATCTTAGTGTGATTCTCTCCTTGCCATCTAAAGGCAAGCATATTCAAGAAATATAAGAAGTGATAATCTTCATTCCTGCTAATGGTTACGATTTACAAACTTACAAGGCCCATTAACGTTTCTCATAATCTCATGCTTATACCAATGTCAAACAACATGATATAAAACTTTGATGTTAATCACTATTATGTTGGTTTCTCCATCATTTCAAGGAACTCGCTATTAAAGAAAATCCTACACGATTCAATTGGTTACTTTTCCCACCGATTCAAGCAATTAATTTTAGAGCATAAATTTATGTCCCATTGGCTTGTCGTTAGCTCTCCAATCTTCAACAATAGGTATCATACACAGTCCTTGAGAGAAAATAGTTGTGAGACCTATGAAGATGTTTAAACAAAAAATCCCTACAAATGATTCCACCAGAAAATGATTCAACATGTCGAATTGAAATTGTCTACCTATTGTTGTTGAAAACCATATTGACATGAGCCAATGCTCCTATTTCTTGTGCCTTGGTATGTAATACATCTACAGCAGACCGCAAGAACTTCACAAGAGGAGAGATAAAATTATTGGCACCCATGTAAGACCGAAACTCGTTATCATCCTTACACAAGAATCCAACCTCCTCCGCAACTGCACACTGTAGTTCCAGGCATAGTGATTTAAGGTTTGCAAGCAATCTTTCATACTTTTCACAAGTACTGTTTTCTTCAAGATGTTAAGAATCAACTATATTGCAATTCATAGAAAGGGCTCCTCATATGTTAATCCTCTCCCACTCTTTCGTACACTTGATGAGACAATATTTCCTTCTTACCTTTCAATACTTCACAATAATGCTCTTCTAATGTTCTGTACACACATCATTGTCGCCTTCAATTTCACATTTTTCAGGGTTGGAAAAATTTCAAACTATCCTTATCACTTAGTCACTTAAAATTGCAGGTAACAATGGCAGTTCCCAAACGTTAAAATCTCTCAAAGATTTCTTGTTAGTGTTTATTGCGTTGGAATGTTGCTTACGTAGACTCCCTCAAACACGATCCAGTGCTGGATTTTGACGTTTAATGTTGCCTTTTATATTAAATTTACCTGACGGTCTAGAAAATTTGGGAAAAAAAATATTGAATAAAATTTTAGTCGGTAAGATTGGAAATAAATTTGTGTGTCAAAATTCTTCCTATATGAATTCTATTTAGATTTCTATTGGCATAACTAAGGATGAGTTAATTAAATCTTGAATTGTTCGCATTATCTATACGATTCAATTGTAACAAGATAACCTATGTTGCATATATCAAAGAACTTTGTTTTTTGTTTCCTTACCTTTTTTGCAAACATCAAACATCTTTTTTTTTTATTTCATCACAACAATGCCTCTGTTCCATTGAGAAAGTATGTGTTCTTTCCAAGTTATCTCTCTGTGAAGTTTATTTTTTCATAGAATTTCTATTTAGTTTATAGTCAACGTAGTAACTTGTTATTTGTAATGTCTTTGCTTTTGGTAAAAGAAAAAATATATAACAAGTTAGAAAATGATTGTGATGATTTGATGAAATTGACTGCAATGGAAATATATGACAATGTTTGTCATGTTTTTGGGCATGTATCATGACTTTCCCTGTTATATTCATTATTTTATTTTCAGAGTTCACTCGTATATCAATCAAGTATTTACGAGTTAAACTTTATTGCATAACCTCTATTTCTTGGTTGCGATACATATATTTGCCTTGTCCCATGCTGAATTTGTATGCATATAGCAAAGTCTGTTTTAAATATTTAAAGAAATCCTGAATGTTTTATTTCTACATTTTTTAAGTTTATGACACAAAAAAATTATATAATATTTGGCAAGTTTTACTCACAGAAACAATTGTTGGGTTGGTTGTTTCATTGACGATAGCAGCTACTACAAAAGCAATTGAAGTGCATCTATTACGTCATTGTCCTAGATTGAGGTAATTTAATTTTTTTGAGCATTTATAACAACGTCGACCTGTGCACTATGTAGACACCCTAATTTCACATCTGTCCTAAATCAATTAATTCTCCTTCCTCATTTCCCACAAAAATACACTTCAAATTAATCAAATATAATTTGATTAATTATCTATTTCAAAATCTAAAAAATAACCCAATCCTCACCACATGTCATTATTCTCCATGTTTTTCTACTATTGAATTCAAAATTCAAAATCAAACCCTCACCCACTCTTCGTGGTCCCCACTCACTTAAAATCCTCCACTTATGAATTAAAAATCTAAAATCAAATCCTCACCCATTCTTCGTGGTCCCCACTCACCTAATCTTGCCCACATTTTCAAACCATGATTACTTAAATTACTCTAAGTTAATCACTCCCCCAGGCTATAAATACAACCTTACCCATCCCCTCTAAAGACACGGAGAATAAGATTGGATGCCCTGTCTAAGTTCTTCTATCCTTTGAAGAACATCCTTTTGCCTCGTCCTAATGCCCAAATAGCCTCATCTTGAAGCACCCCAAATCCATAATCCTTTTACCGATATGGTGCAAAGTAAGTGGATCGTTGTTGAGGGAAGGCCTTGCTCCGTCTTGAAGAAAATCACCTACATATCATGCAATCGGGGCTCAATCCATGTTTCCTAGCCCATTCTGAGGTTTGATACGGAACGCGAAGGAGGAGGTATGATTGTCCTTGTTAGTAGTGCATTTTTCCTAGATTACATTCTGGCACGCCCGGTGGCTTTTGATCTGTTACCATTGATTTCCCAATTAGTGGTTTTATCCATACTTTGTTTATTATTGTTCGTTATTAACTCCTTTTCCATGCCTTATGGCATTCTTTTGTTAACCTTCACATTGTGGGTAGTGTTTTTATTGTGCAGTGTCTTGTGGTGCATCTACAGGTTATAACGGAAATGAAACTACGACACTCATCATGTCCTTGATCTCCTCGGCACTTGGTGTTTAGATGACAGGAACATTCATCCCTTGCTCTAGCTACTCGTGGGTTGCCGTGGACAATAAATTTTGGTATGGGAAACCAATACAGAAAATTACTTTCTTTATCTCTTTATTTATTTTTGCTACAATAATTGTTTTGTAAGAGCTCGATCTTCTTTACTAATCAATTTTTAAATCTTCATTTTAAATCACTATATATTTTGATTTCCTAACATTCATACTTTTTGATCTTTGTTTACACAACCCAAAAACAATAAATATTTGTTTACTTCTTTCCCTCTTCATTTCCAACTATATACAGATCTTCATTTTACAAGTCTAATCGTTTATATTTATTTCTTTTAATCTTGTTTTTTAAGGTAGCTATAAATCATGTTTTCGAAAAATCCAAACAAAAATATATATAGCTCTTAATTTATTTATCATTTTATTCATATTTTCTTTCAAAATTTGGCTCTTGCATATATAAATCTTAGTTTATATATCGGTTTATTTATTTAGATAAATAAAAACTAAAATAAAATATCTATCCTAAACTACCACCATCATATCCCCCACATCTACCCCTCACCAACGCACTATTCCCTCATTCCTACCCACCTCGGTGTTACACCGACCACTCATCCCGTCTACTCCTCACCTTGCCCAACTCCTCGGCCACGCTATACCAGTCCTGACCCCACTATATTCCAACCACCTCCTTCCCACACTTCCACATTGACTCCTCTCCCATTCTCCACGTAGCCCATCTCCCACTTCCCTCCATGTCAATCCAACTCACCACTCATCTCCATGCATCCCAATCACTCTCGACTCACTGTCTAACATAGATTTTTCTGCCCTCGACTCATCTCCATCCTCGACTTGCTAAAAACCTTGAACCCCCGATCCACTCTCCACTCACACCATCATCCCTACACTCCCGATCCCCAACTACATATCTCACCTCGTCCCTCCCTCCCTCAGACGCCAAACCCTAGCTCCCCACACATCCCTCCCTCAGACCACTTGCATCCAATTCATCCCCCACTTCCACATATGCCTTTCTCCCACATATTCTATCCTACACAAACTCCTCAACTCCCTCCAGAATCCTCCATTCACATAATACACTTTTCCATACACTCTGGCTGTTGTTGAGGCATTGAAATTGACCGACTATAGGCCATTTTTGTGATTTTAACCGTATATTTCTTTGAAAATTTTACAACATCGTTGACTACATTTTTTGAAAACTGTACATTTTTTTAGTGGTTTATATCAACACATAATACCTATTTTTATACATATAAATGAATATATTAGAGATATCTATATAAAAATCACCAGAATTTACAACCCACCAATCACCTTACCGCGTTTGCTGTGTTTTCTCCAAGACTCTATGATTCCACCATTTACCCACGAAACGATCCGTTTAAGTTGTCTGCCAAGTAAGCTTCCTCGTCAACCCTCCCAGAAACTCCGATCCCCATATCCTATCTCTCCATTGAGCCAACTCTCACGTCCCAACTCTCATTCTACTCCCCCCCGAGATCCCTCAACATTCCCACCCAACTCCTGAAAGGAACGATAACCAAATCGTACCAATCCAAGAACACAGATGCTAATCAGCCACGATCAATAAGATGAAAATAATTCGTCAGAATAACTTTACATAAAACCTTTGCAAACAAATGAGAAACAATATCATATATTATTATGGAACTCAATTCAATACATTGAGAATGGGCCTTGCTTAAATAGGCAAGGAATAACAATCTAAGAACCAATCAAGGTTGTAGATCAAGCCATAAATCAAGGAAATAAACTAGTCATCAAAGAACTAGTCAAGACCATAGATTTAGGAGAGAACTAGACATCAAGGATCTAGTCAATACCATAGATCAAGGAAAGAACTATACCTAACAACTAGATAATATCTCCTAATATCTAAATAAGATAAAAGAAATATCCACACACATAAGTGGGTGAGGATAAATACAATAAAGGTAAATAAAGTACCTAGGTGAACATGAGCTAAGGTAAATACCTACTCTAACAACTCCGACCCCCGACCTCTGTCCCTGCGGCCTTATTTCCCCAAGACCATAACACTCTGATTTAAATTTACACTTCCCGAATCTTCTTCATATTCACCTCTTGCATGTAGAAATTATTGAAAATCCCAATAAAAAAAACTATACTACGTTTTACTATACTAATATGTTTCCAAACGTGTGCACTCAGGAATAGTTATAGCGCTAGGTTTCTGAGTGGTGATGGAGCGACTCCTTTGTGCAGAAACATGCTTTGAGTTGTGTGTCTAAGATAATATTTTTCCTCTATGGTGACAAAGATTCCGGTGGAAAACATATTTTATTTACCCATTTGCTTTAGCAAACAGATATACAGTCAGGTGCAATTTTCCATTATCTTTATTCTCTATATGTATTCATTCTCGACTCTAATACAATCCTTGCACAGTGCTGAACCCTCTACGCACAAATCCCCACACTCTCGCAAACCCATCTTCTCTGTCCATTCATCCACACCCCTTTTCTTACCCCCGAACCGACTCTACTCCTATCCCCCACATCTACCCCTCACCTACACGCTACTCCTTCATTCCCATCCACCTTGGCCTTCCACAGACCACTCTCCCCATTCCATGTCCACCCTGAACCCCTGCATACCCATCCACTTGCCACTTCCCCTCACTCCTCATTGCGCTACTCCCTACGCACCAATCCCTTCGTTTCCTTCCATACAATCTCGCCATTACAATTTTTGGTGGTGAGTTTTCACACTCCGTCCACCTCTCACCCCACACCCTTGACATTCATCATATTTTTATTTATTTTATTTTTTTAATGTTCACGACTCCTTTGGTGTGAACAAAACCAACTTCAAATCCACTTCAAATCGACTTTCCCTTCCTCAACGTCCACCTTTTCGGTGCATCAGTCCACCTTTTCGGCGCATAAGTCTACTTTTGAATCACCTTCCCTTGGTTCACACACCGCGGTCACTCTGAATTTTTTATTTTTATTTTTAATGAATTCTAACTTGCTTACTCTTATTCTTATTTAGGTCGTGTGAATGCTTAGTTGGTGTGTTTATATTACTTAGGTTTCAATAATCATTAATCTTGATACATTCATGTTAGCTATCTGCCTAATTTATTGTATTTAACTACAAAAACATTAGCCAATCTAAAAACTACAATCTCCACATTTTCTTTTATCCACTCAATTTTGTGATTTTTCACACTTCGTGATTAAAATTTACTTATTTTTTATGATCATTCTACTAACCTTGTGTGCAGGTACAAACTACTAATCATTTTCTTGTAGGACCTTTTTTAACAATAAAGGACATTTTCGAACCTTTCTCGCCAACATTATTAGGTCCGCATTCCTCGTCGTCTTTTGCACACTGGAGGCCTCTCCCAGGCCCGCAAAACAAAAAAAATTTGCCTTACATTCCAATTTTCCACAATGACATTTTTGGTAAAGTTTTATAGCTTTTCTTTCGTTGTTTTTCTTTTTTGTGAAGATAATCATTATCGTTATTTCGCAATCACAATTAATTACAATAATTATTAACATTTTAAACAAAAAAAAATTCTATTTGTATCCACGTATGCTCTTTTCTTGCACCTTCGAGCGACCTGGAAAATCAGAAATGGTTGCAATTGTTTAGTTTCTTGTTCTAACATTGCAAAATCCTCTAGCTTTGTTTTCTAACTGTCATTTCAATCATTATTTTACTTCATCATATTATTAATATTTGTTCAATTGTTGGTTGTGTATGCTTTTTTCCTGCGCCTTCGAGCGATCTGGAAAATAAAAAACTGCCACGATCGCTTTTCTAACATTTGATCTGCAAGATAACTACTAATCTATTTTTTACATGACCACACCGCTCTAATATTATTAAAAAAACACACAAAAACAAACAAAAAATCTTGCAAAAGTACCACCATTCAAAGAAAATTACTGAAACCAAAAAAAAATTAACATGCTGAGGTATGCAATTATTTTTTCGCCAATGATTTATTTCAAGTTGGAAAGAACCTTGCGTTTAAACACTTCATCATTTTTTTTGCATGTAGTCGAGGTGGATTTCATCACCACCAAAGCTAAACTGGTGACGTGGACTTGACTACCACACACCACCAACATTTGCATCTGCATTGAACTTTGAGACCTAGTCTCATCACAACATTTGGTATTTACCTCGCCCCTACTCTTCACTTACAGGTAATGTTATCATACGGCGCATGCAAGTCATGCCTAAATATTTGTAACAATGAAGCCTGGACATCGTCCATGTAAATCTTCGAGGAGTTATAAGGACACCATACACATTCATCCCCCCATCACCTTCCACCTTTTCACAAACCCTGTTTTGGATGTGGTGATTCACTCCAAAGTAGGAAAGTAAGAATTGGTGAGTCTTCGCCATTTCTCTAAGGGTTCCCTGTACCAATTTTGTCCCCATATAGAATTAGGTATATCAGGACTAGGGTATATCAAAGGACGTATTTTTTTTGGAGTAATAAGAGTCTGCATCCATCATTCCATGGCATACTTGTATGATTGCATGAAATAATGATCATTCCTAAGGAATTTACCTCATGAGCCAAAACAATTTGATACACATGACTGCTTGCTGATTGTCAACAAAATAGTTTAGTATTATTTTTTTCATAAAACTTGGTTGATATCAATGTGTTCATTGTAAAAGTTTGAATCCTAGTTGTGTTCCACAAAAACTATTTCTCAACTGATTCAATACCAAGAAAAATGTTGAAGCAATCCAACAAAAAAGACCAAAACATCGCACCAATTTCATTAGCTTGCTTCATTCAATCCTCCATAGCATGTTTTTAAGCTATATCAAACTGACATTGGGTGACTTGTGTAAGCTCACTCATTACTTCATCACCTGTCGATTTTACCAAAATTGCACCCAACACAAATCCCTTCAGACCTCGTTTTGAGTTCACAACTGTGTTGAGTCACTTGTTTGAGTTACTCTTCCTATCTAAAATCCAAAGCTTGTTTAAGCCAAACCAATCAACATATTCATCATAGCTTGATTGAGCTATATCCTACTTATATCGAGTACCTTGTTTGAGTGTACTCCTTACATTTTCGTCTATTAAACTTGTTTAAGACAAATCTAAACCATTTTCATTATAGCTTGTTTGAGTTATCGCATATTTAACCCGAGTACCTTGTTTGATCTTACTCCTCATAACCTTATTTGTTAAAACTCGATTGAGCCAAAACAAAGATCACAATCAATAGGTTGAGTTCTTCATCGCACCATTTTTCGTTCTCCCTCTCTTTCCCACATAATGAATTCACAAAAAACATCACACAATGAGCTATTAGAACAAATTAATAATATGACTACACAACTCTCTCATATGGCTACCCAAATCAGTGAACAATCACCCAAAAGGCTGATCATACAACCTAATGAAGACATCACTTTGTGTAAATTCCAACGTCAGTTTACCCCCCTTGGAGAAAGTCTCTCTAGTTTTTTTCATAAACTAAAAGTGGCTAAAATAATAAGTTATCTAATTACAAAACCCTTTGTCAAAGGGGAATCTAAGCCATGTTGGTACAAACCTAACACATAATGTGAATTTCATCGCATTTATGGTCATCACATAGATAAATGTGTGTAATTTAAGAATTACGTCCAAGACTTAATTGACGACAACATCATCTCTGTAGAACTTGATGAGAACATTCTTCCAACCAACGACACATCCAATACCACAACTTTAAATGAAGAGTTGACTATTGTCAAAAATCCTATACATACTGAAATTCCATGAGATCATGAAGGCAAAATTCAAGACTCTCTAATTCCAAACCAATCCATATCTTCTTCAAATTTTCTTCCATTAGTCCAAACATACATCGAACCTATTTTGGACAACAAATTTCTTCCAACATCTACTGAGCACTTGAACTTATTTCAAGACTCTCTTTCAACCCAAACATACATTGAACCTGTTTTGGACAACAAATTTCTTCCAACATCTACTGAGCACTTGAACTTATTTCAAGACTCTCTTTCAACCCAAACATACATTGAACTTGTTTTGGACAACAAATTTCTTCTAACATCCACTGAGCACTTGAACTTATTTCAAGACTCTCTTTCAACCCAAACATACATTAAACCTGTTCTGGATAACACCATTCCTTCAACATCTACTAAGCACTTGAACTTATTTCAATACTTTCTTTCAACCCAAACATACATTGAACATGTTTTGGGCGATAATATTCTTCCAGCATCTAACGAGATCTTGACCTCGCTTCAAGACTCTATTTCAACCCTTGATATTACTGTAGACACTAGAGAAGAGGTTCCATCAACAAGTACCATTAAGCTTGATTCTATTAATCCAATATTATCTCTTATGCCTAACATCTATAGCCTTGTTGTCAAAACACAACCACATCAAGTTTGGACACTTGCGACAATGCAACCTGTCGTGTCCATTATGCTTTCAATGATCGATCTTGCAAGAATCTCATCACTAATGATTCTCACTTGTCAAGACTTCTATGTGCATACATTCTATGAGGTACATATACCCAAGAATATCCTTATGCAACCTTTTCCATCTTTAATTATGAATCTATCCTCAAATCAATTAATTAATGGACAAACAAAAGTAACAAACCAAATAATACAAACCATCATTTTCAACACACATGGAAGCTATTGGCTTAACCAAATATATCCCACTCTTTGGGCTTACCGCACATCTTATCACACACCTACTAGAGCCACTCCCTTCTCCTTTGTTTATGGTTGGGAAGCTATTTTACATGTCAAGGTTGAATTTCCATCCTTCAGAATATCCCTCAAAGATGTAATCAATAAATATTATTATCGACACTCATGCCTTAATAACCTCAAGCTTCTTGATGAAAAATGACTTAATGCCCTAGATCATCTTCAAATCTATCAAAATCTTCTACAACATAGCTATCATAAACAATTCAAACCTAGAAAATTTAAGGTCAATAATCTCATTCTCAAAGAAAATCGAAAGAACACACCCAAAGAACGAGACAAAAAAGACAAATTTGAGCCCAACAAAATCATAGATAATTTTGGGTTTGGAGCTTATAAATTGGCCATTGACACATGCCAAGTCCTTGACGAACCCATGAATGCATACCATTCAAAGAAATTCTATTCTTGAAAGCACCGTCTATTCCAGGTGACAACCACGTTTACATTAGTGATTTATATCTCCTTGTATCTCATTCTCACTAAACCATATCTTGCCACTTGTGAGCATCTGGTGCAAAGAGCACTTAGTATTTCATTTTTTTCCCTCTTGCACTGGTGTAATTCTGTGCCAAACATCTCCTAACCATGGTTAAGCTGTCGGGTTAAGTGGTGACTTGAAATTTTGAATATGAAATGACTAACTACTCCTATCAATGAACTTAATCATTTTTAAAACCCCAAGCTATTTTTTCCCCTCCCAAAACCTCCTTTTTCACCAAACATGTTGTTGCATTTTTTCCAGAAATCCATACTCCCAAAACTGAAAAATGCTCATATCTTCAAAACTGTGCACCTAATTTTCACCAAATTTTACCTATGCACTCCTTCCAAAAATTCCTTCAAGATAATAGTAAGAGCACTTTCATTGACCCTTTGTATAATATGCAACATTTATTTTAAATTTCATCCCAAGATGTTTCCTTTTCAGATCTACAGATTTCTGGCTAAAGAAAAACCTAAAAAAATAAAGCAGAAGATCCTAAAGCTAAATGAAAAATGTTTTGAACTAGTTTCATTTCAATCCAACACCCAGAAGTCCTTCGTCTAAAATACTAAGTGTGGAAGAATTTATGTGTCTAAATATAGTAATTTTCAAAAAACGGTAAACTCTCAGCATCCTTTTTACTCCAAACAAGTAAAAACCATGATAAAGTTAAAATTGGGGAGAACTTACTAAAAATGGCCATCCTAATTAGGACTACTAAATACATATATATTTTAATCATAATCAAAGAACATGCGTCAACTCCCATTCAACCTATCTTATTTAATTTTTCCACAAATTTAATGATAGGAACTTTTCTCATAGTTCAAATAAGAAAAAAATCCCTTACAGGCTCCCAAAACCTAGTCTCAGGGTGAATTCCAAGAATGTGTTTCAGTTTATCTTAACAGTCATAGAAATGGGGTCATCATCTTCAAGTGAATCGAACCATGAAAGGAAAGTAATATCAAATAGGGTATGTAAATTTGATCCCCAATTCTCAATCATATCCTCAAAATATAGCATGGCAATATGTTTTATAAGCTTGATGATGAATGTTGATTTTCTTCTTTCCTTGTTTGTAACATAAAAAAATTTCAATAAGGAATAGATTAATTGTGAAGTTATAGGAAAACATGAGGAGGAAGGTGATGATCTCCACATTTTAACTCTGACCTCGTGTTTAATTCTATTTTTAAGAGGAAGGACAACATGAGAATCAAACCATGGCATAGAACAAGTCAGAAGCAAAGAATTTAATTTAGGGAGCAATCCTTCTATCTAGAGGATAAGGCCTATTTCAATTAAGAGTATATGATAAATAAGGTGTGTAATATTCTTGAGTATGATTCCATTCAAAAAGGATACATCTTCTTCGTGAAGGTGAATTTTTTGAGCCAAGGAGGATAAGCATATGATCTCTATTTCCCTAACTCTAGCCTTGTGTACAAAAAAGATCATCATGTTTGCAGGAATGGGAAATCATCTCAATCTCACAAAGTTTAAGAAACTTAGCCATGATTTGAACACTTGTTCAATGTCTTGTAATGTGCCCACATCTAATAGAATAAATAAGTTGCAACCACAGTATTTCAGTTCAGCAGGACGTCAGAGGCAAAGAATACCATTTATTAAGAATTCCCTCAAAGATCCATCCGGAGAAGGATCTTCATCAACGAAATCTTCCCCATCTCTAGATCATCACTTCTCTCTCTCCTTCTCTCTCCTCCCTCTCTCTCTCTAATATTATATTCCTTCCTTTAAAATGTACTTTTTCACTCTTTCATCTTAATCACTTAAGTGACTTGATGTTGCATTTTAAAAGTACCATTAAAAAAAAAAGAAAAGGACTAATTTTCATTCCTAGGGAATTTGAAAAGTTAGATGGTGGTGTGATGAAAATTCATATGGGGGGAGAGGAAGATACATTTTGTAATATATAAAGTGGAATGTCTTCTCCATTAAAAGGGATTGACAATTATTTATTGTTGTTAGTTTTTTGGCTTTGTACCACTACTACTACAAGCAATAAAGCTAAATTTCTTCTATATTCTTACCTATTTTCTTCTACTCTCTCCCTAACACCCATATTGTCAAGCATTGTAAGATTATAACACCAAGAAGGAACTTCATGTCCTTGATTAATTTTTGTTTAGATCTTTGTGTCTCTAATTTATTAGTTTCATTGTTTCTTACATTGTTATGTTATTCTATTAAATGTGGACCTAATATGGTTACTATTGGCAAGAATTTTCTAGTACCTACTTATGACATTAAACCTCTCTCCCTAGTTCTCCCACTCCCCTTTAACACTCTCTAAACTAATTCCTCCCTTGTACATTGTACAAGTAGTTTTACACAGGTTTAGTGGAGTATGCATGTGTGTTCTCCATCTTAATGGCCATCCAAAGATTTCAGTTAGTTTGCATTCAATAAGGGGATCCTTTCCGTACCCAATAAGGAGGTGCCTAGCCCCATGACCATTGGTGAAAACCAATAATTTGGAATGCAAAAAATTATATCACCAACATTTTTTAGCAACTCCACTGGGAAATATTTTCACTTTCTGCACATGTAAAATATCTTTGAAAATACAAATTAAAATATCAAAATTACCTATCTGAATGTGATGAATATTTGTTGTATCCTATCAAAAAATCTACACTTTTCTAGTTACATTCCTTTCTAAAACTCTGAGAAAAATTTGCAGGAAGAAGATTTAATAAAGAAGATAAATCAAGTGGAATTGAAGTTTTTCATAATCTTATGTTTGAGCCACAAAAACAAGAGGATTTCATACTTTCTTGCATATAAATCCCAAGACAAATTACTTAAAATCCACTTAAATATCCCATTGGATAACCTATTACAGAACCATTAGATATCATCTCACCAAAAGAAGTTCAGAAAAAATGGTTGTAACTTTTCCATGGGGATAGAATACAGCTCCGCTAGAATTGGCTCCTCCATTTCATGAATTAGTAAAAGGATCAAGAAATAAATTTCTAAAATTCTATGGAGATGGAAATCAAAATCTAGATGATCACATTACTGGTTTCATCACATCCTATGGCATTCTTGGAGTGGGACATGAATATGTTTTCATTGAACTATTTGTGGATTTATTGTAAGATGCCATTATGAAATAGTTTAAGTACTTTCCACCTCACTATATTAATTATTGGGATGACATTAAAAATAAGTTTTAAGAAACATTATAGACTGGAAAATATGCAAATTCCCTCCTTTATCAATTGTCTTAGATGAAGAAAGAACCACAAGAGCCCACGAGAGAATTTGTATCAAAATTCAACAAGTTGGTCAACACAATTCCTACCGATGCACGTTCTACTGCAGATAATCTAAATAGATTCTTAATAAAGTCTTAGTTTCATAAAGTTGGGTTCATATTGTAGGAATCTCAACCAAATAGTCTAGATAATGCTCAAGAAATTTCCATCAAAGTTAAAGATGACCTTATCACGTTAGGGAAAATCAAGAACCATTCAATGAAGAATAAGGTCCAGAGTTTCAAAGATGAAAGGGTTGATCCATTGCTACAAAAATTAGTCAATGACTTGAATACATTGAAGAAGGAAATTTCTCAACATGCCTTATGCCAAATATAGAATAGGAATCAAATTGTGGGAGCACCTCGAAGGATTTCCTTAGAAGATTCAACGGTTAATGCAATGTGTTAAGATGAAGGAGAAGAAAATGTTGAATTAGAAATTGTAGAAGAAGAAGAATAAGATGGATGTGCCAGTATTGGGTATTTCTAATACTCACCTAATGAATATTTTGAAGAATCCATGGATAGATAATCTTTTGCAGTGTTCACTCACTGACAAACAAAGAAAAAATCTTCCTCTTCTACTTCCCAAGAAAATTATTTCAATCCTCAAATAGTGACTCTATGAAAAATAAAAATAATAGGAGGATCATTGTTTCCCACTTCCATGGGATCATCCAAGAATAATCCGAAGATAACCTCATCCAATATTCCATCTACCTCTTCGAGCAATTCTCTATCATATCCTCTTGTTAAATTAGTTTCTTCTTCTAGTGGTCCTAAAAATGCAAATCCTACTCTGATCAAGCCTCCCACAACTCCTGATGTTCTTACTACTTCTTCATGTTTTGACATCATTGACCATGTTAAGAAAGATAAATTTAAAATATTTGAGTTATATTACTTTAAATCCCACCCCAAGAAATTTTATAGGGTTGTTGGGTTTATCAAAGGAAGTAGTTTGAATCCATGTCCCAAAAATGTCAGCATCAAAGATCAACTTCCTACTCCTATTAGTACTTCTTATGAGAACCATCTTTCCTCCACACCTTCTTCTTATAGGAAAGTAAAACCTTTTATCTTTCCTTACTAGTCAATGGGTATAAATTGAGTAGTTAGATTATTGACTTTGGTGCCTCTTACAATGTCATGGCCGTAAAAGTTACCAAATCCCTTGGTCTTACTCTCACCCCAACTAGTGGAAATTGTTACTCCATGAAAACTAAAGAAATACCTCTCATTGGTCAAGTGAGAGATGATAAAGTATCATTTTCATATTTTCCTGACAAGAAGATCATGATGAAAATAATGGTGGTAGACATGCTAGATTCATATGGTATGTTGTTGAGATAGAGTTTCTTTTAGGATTTTGGCGAGGATATAAAGATGGATTGGTCATATTTCACCATAATTTTCAATGGTAAAATGAAGAAGATCCTTCCTATTAGTAAAATGAATTACGTGGTTCAAAAACAAGATGACCCAAGGGTGGACATATTATTTCAAGATTCAAGGTAAAGGAACTTCTTCATAACTTCATATCTGCTAAGCTTCCCTTATTGATGGAAGAACACCCAAGTATGGTGTGTTAGGTTATGGAGCCTGTTTTCATGTGTGAAAGTGTTGAAGAATGTACACAAAGAGTACTGTACACTTTCCATAGTTTTCTAGTCGAGGTTCCAAGGACGGTAGCCCCCGGTAGCAGGGGTTCGAGGGCACAGCCCCCGAATTTTTTTTGGCCTTAAAATGTGCCCGATATACCGGGAAATGTGCTTTTCTCCTATGGGCGGGATTTTTGACCCATAGGTTTATGGGACGGTTTTGGCCCATGGTTTTAATACCCATGGTTTTATAAAATCTCTTAAGTAGATGTCTACTTAAATGGTTTTATGCATATGGTAGGTATAATATAACATTGCAAATGTATTTTGAATTCAGGTGTGAATTTTGTAGAGTTTGTTGAGCATAGCTCCAAACAGATTTGGGTATTGTATTGAGAGAGTGGAGGCATGTAATAAAATCTGAGTAAGTGATTCTTGGTGGACGTAGCCCAAATTGGGTCAACCACGTTAAATACCGTCTCTTTGTGTTGAGTTATTTTATTTTGCACTTTTATTTGAGATCTGTAATATTTTTTGCATATTAGTTTCTACTGTTGCGATTCTATGAGGGATTATTCCACATATTTTATCCCTTTTTTCCTAACATGGTGGACCTAGTTGATAAGTATCAAGATGACTTGATGGAGTTAGAATTTGATAGTGTGTTCTTCCAACTGATTATGGATGCAGGTTCTCCCTTTTATACTAATGAAGTTCATGAAAATATTGACTTACAACAAATCAATCTTGAGGTGATGATAAATGCAAATCATAAAGAAGAAATGACATCAAATGCCTTCTTAGCAGGTGAATCCTAAATTTCCTATCATCTTCCCTAGATCCAACATGAGGGCCTATTTGGTGAGTATGAAAATTATTGTGAATTTGAAACCTTCTTTTTCCCATTAGGAGAAGATGAAGACCTTCTCATTTAAGAACAATTAGATGGAATGGTGCTTAATTATTCCAAGAATGATTCAATTCAAGATGAAAACCTTCTCAATGAGGAATATATTATTAATAATATTCTTGAATCTTTCAAAGTTGAATCTACTCAAAGAAAGCATGTTTTCATCAAGGAAATGAATTTCCAAGATTGGGATGGAAAAGATGGACAACATGATGATTTTCATTTTTCATATCTGACCTTGTTCTCATTTTATTTTCAAGATGATGAAGTACTTTGGACATCATGTCATAGTAATAAATACATCAAGAAAGATTTGGTGTGTGTGAAAGAAGACCGTTT
The DNA here is from genome assembly GCA_019776745.2 of Taxus chinensis. Taxonomy (NCBI): domain Eukaryota; kingdom Viridiplantae; phylum Streptophyta; class Pinopsida; order Cupressales; family Taxaceae; genus Taxus; species Taxus chinensis. The sequence goes on from CM034147.1 coordinate 695,156,311, forward strand.
CGAGCAACTAGTAAGCATAGAACGCCAAGAGGCTTGTGATAGTCTTAAAACTCTTAAAATATTTTTCAAGAAAAAGCTCACGAAAATAATGGTCATGAATCAAATGAGAAGTAAAGTTCAATTTATATCAGTGATGATTAGCCTTAGTGTGAAAATAGTACGTTTTGTATGATTAAGACTCATTCTTGTAGCAGTAACAAAACATCAACAATTGGAATGAATTCATAAATAAACAAGACGATGGAAACAAGATGTCACTACAATAAATTCAATGAATTAACTTAGTAGACCCTCACTTATAAGAACAATCATAAAACATTTCCCAAGAAATTGAGAAATGGTTCATATTTCAGTGAGCCATCCAATGGATTTGTAGATCAAAGGCATTTGGCGATACCCGTGCATGGGTAAACATTTAATGAAGAATCAGTTCTATGATGAAAGTATAGAAGGAAAAATTGTAAAAATTTGTCAAGACAACTAAGCCCACCCTATGAAAACCTATCTCCTTGCCACTGTGAAACCTTCCTTTGGCATTCCTATAAACTCATGCAACCCCTTCCAGGTCTTCGCTACCATAATTATGACTGAGAGGAAATTGATAACATGTTTTTCAAGCGTGTTTCATGTGTAGGGTAATGAAACTAAGTTTATTTCACAATTAGGTCAAGTTATGAAGTAGAATAATGCTCTTTGAAGCAATAAATTGGCTACTTTTAGCCATATTACAGCATGAAGACATCCTCTAGAAGCTAGAAAGGTTAATTTAAGCCATCACGTGGTTGTATGGGAGAGAAATTAAGTTTTAAAACATATTTTAGGGAATATTTGTGGGATAAATTGATGTCGAGAGTCAAGTAAGAAAGATTTTGTCATTTTGGACATAAGGAATGAAGGCTCCAATGGTGAAAGCTAACTTGTCTGGATTAATCTAGGAGATTAGGAAGGATTTTGAAGCTCATAAAATACTCAATATAAAGGTATTGGAATTGTCGACATGATGGAAACATAAAATGCTTCCTAAGTCCTCAATAGTTTATGCGATATCTCAAATCGTTGTTGTTTCTCCTTCATGCTCTAATGGTGAATTGTGCAAAAGTTAAATTTTTAGGTAGAATAATCTCATCATAATCACATGGATGATCTTAATATGTAATTTTTAGTCAAAATCATATAGTTGTTTACCCCAAAACACCATTCCATGTTCTTGAGACCGAAAAATCACTCCCGATGTCCTAAAATGCACTTAGTGAGTGACATCAACATTTAAAAAAGGTTTGGCTGAATAATTTTACCATTTATCTCCCATTGCATTTTCCCTAAGGTGAAAATGAGAAATAAGGGGCATCGAATTACTCTCCCCCATCATTTCAAGAGTTTTCATCACTTAAAACATGATTTGAGGTGTTAGGAGGAACATATAGAGGAGTTAAGTTGTTGGGTACCCTTCCCATGATGGATTATCCCCGTGGTAAATTTTATAGCATGTAATGTCCCCTTAGATTATACCTAAGGTTTAAGGGGGACACCAAAGTATGCTCCCACATGCTGGTTCTTTCCTTGTAACTTACATCTTACAGTTTTTGCACCTAGAAACAACCTGAACTTACAAGTGAATTAACTACATGCTTACACCTCATGATAAGACCCTCAATGGCACAATTTCTAGCCGGTGGTGTCCCATTTCATTGAAACAGAAATAAAAGGGACATTGGGGATAAAAAATTGTGCTCCCCATCCAACCACTCAATCCCTGGTCACGTCAAAAGCCCATTTTTAGCTCTCGGTGACCATTTTTCAGCTCCATCTATCTCATTCTCATTGAACTAGATGCTAACATTTGTCACCATATGGTGAAAATTTCACTTCTTTGTGTCTTCTGTCTCCCTTGCACCTCTTGCACTGGTGCAACTCCATGCCATACATCTCCCAACCATGGATGATATGTTTGGTTGAGTGGTGAGTGTAAACTTTGTCAATGAAATGACCAACCCCTCCTCTTAAATAACTTAATCATATTTCAAACTCCAAGCTAGTGTGTTTCCCTCCCAAAACCTCCATTTTCACTAGACATGCTCCTATTATTTTTTAAGACACCCATATTCCCAAAACTTAAAATTGCTCATATCTCCAAAACTGTACAATTGATTTTCACCAAATTTTAGATGTGAACTCCTTCCAAAAATGACTTCAAGCTAACTGTAAGAGAACTTACATTGATGTTCTATACAATTTACAATACATATTTGAAATTATCATCTTGGGAGTTTTTCTTTTTTATATCTATGAAGTTATGGTAAAATAAAATCCTCAAAAAACTGGAGTAGAAGGTCCTGAAGTAAAACCAAGACTTTTGAAACTAGTTTCATTTCAATCTAACACCTAAAATACATGCATACAAAAATAGTAATTATGAAAGGTTTCATGTTTCCAAATATATAAATTTTCCAAAAATGGTAAACTCTCAGCATCAAAAAGTGAAATTCGGGAAACGTACTAAAAATGGCCATTCTAGTCAAGACCTGCTATAAATACATTGTCTTGCAATCAAGCTCAAATAAATTGTATCAACTCCCGTTCCACCTATCTCATTGATTTTTTTCCACAATTACAAGGCTAGGAAATTGTATCATGGTTCAAATAGGAAATAAATACCTCGCAAGATCCCAAAACCTACTCTCAAGGTGAAGTATGAGACTATTTTGTTTTAGATTATCCTAGCAGTCACAAAAAGGGGGTCACCATGTTCAAGTGATGTAGAACATGAAAGGAAATTGATATAAAATAGTTTCTATGTTGGAGAAATAATTTTTCATTTGGGAAAATTGTTTGTTTCCTCCAATGGTCATGGGGCTAAGCCCCTTCTTCTTGTGTATGGGGAGGATCCCATTATTGAATGTAAAATATCCTAAATTTGTGGGTTGTGGGTGGTAGTTAGGTTAGGGATCACACAAGAATACTCCAATAAACCTTTGGAAAATGTTTGTATGGAGCACAAGGGAGGAAATTTCAGTGAATGGAGGTAAAGGAGAGTTGGGGAAATAAGAAGAGAGAGGGTTACTATTGTGAATAGGCCTACATAATTCACATACAATAACCAAAGTATGTCCACATTCAATTAAAAGAACAAAATAATGCAATCCATTAGCAAGACCAATAAAAAATAAACACAAAGTTATACAAATCTATCAATCAAGGACACAAAGTTCCTTCTTGGTTGTATGAGATCATAATGCTCAAAAAATTCAGAAGTAGAGAGAGTAGAGGAACATAAGACAATAAATAGAAGAATTGCATCTTTTAGTAATTAATGTAGAAGTTGCAATCTCAGCAACATACATTCAATCAACAATTTCTAACCCCTTAGAATGGAGAATTCATTTTAACTTAGAACTTTACAAAGAAACTCTTCATGTATCCCCCACATGACTCTTCACCTATATCTATCACTTGTGACCTATCATCTTCCTAGGAAGTGAGGATTTTTCTTATTGGCGAAAAAGGAATCTTACAATGTTCAATTGAGGGTCACTTAAGTGAATAGGAAGAAATAGAAAAAAGAACATTCTTAATTGAAAAATATAATATTGGGAGAGAGGGAGGGGAGATAGAGAAGGAATTGACTAATATGTTGAAGATGAAGCTTTGTTGATAGACATTTGAGGAAATGCTTCATGAATTAGAATCTTGAACTCTGATCACCTATTAAACTAAAGCAATAAGATACCATATGCTTCCTCATGTTGTGAGATACTCAAAAATGTTGAGTAAGTGTTTAGAAACAATGTTGTGAGGCATTGCAAAACGATCCTAAGATTACTGTGGGTATTACTCATGATGGTTCTTTCCTGATGTCATAGTGAGAGTGAGGATAAAAATCTTACTTCTTAGGATTTCAAACTTGAACTTAGTGATCACAAATCATCTTTATGGTTCTTGAATCTCTTAATTTTTATCTTTCATTAAATGAAATAGATATTCAATTTGTAGATAGAGGATTCCTTCCTAAATGAGATTATTATGATACAACCATCTGCTAAAATGAGACGAGCTGATTTCAATGTACTTCTTCCATTAGGTGTGATGACACTACAAGGTATGAAATGAGTTCTTAAGCATACTGCCAAGTTAATTTCACTAAGTGGAATTGAGATGGTTTATAATTCCTACATACACTATGCTCTATATGAGGATTGTCACCTTACCTTTCCTAGCTCCATAACTCTCCTTATATGAGATCAACTCATACACCTCCTACTGAAATGTTTCTCATGGGAATGGATGATTTTTTTAATTTTCACACATGGTAATCTCGAGTTCTTTGATAGCTCAATTGGATGGCTTCAACCTGCTCCTCATAGAGATGATGGTAGATTAGGACATGATGAATCTTGACCTATTCCATGAGCTTCACATTTAAATCTTTAAGAAGATAAAACCATTTTTCTCTTCGCAATTCACGTCCTTGAATAAGATGCCACTTGATTGGAATCATGCCTACAACATCTGGAAAACCTATTGATCAATTTTGTTCTTATGGAAATGGTATTCCCTCTCCATATTGAAGGATTGACCTCTACATGGAGCTTGATGACGAGTTACATGTTTTGACATCAAAATTGTACTGAAGCCATTACCAATTATCGAGTAAATGTTAGTAAAAATTCTTGAGAAGTGGGCATTGTTTGTGAGCATGAGAATATTGCAAGTAATGTTCATGATGATCTCGTATCTTCGTTCTAGCTTCTTGTATCAAGTTGCAACTCTCATAAATGATGCTTTGATATTTTGAGGAGGGTTATATTTCTTCTTTGATCTAAGAAACAAATTATTGGACTTTCGATGATGGTAAAAAGAAACAGGATGAGTGAAAATGAAGCCACCAATAAATTTTTACACTAGAACCTGAAACATTCTATTTTTTTCAAGTAGGGTTAGGAGCTGTTATTTTTCAAAAAAAATTGATAAATTTTCACAATCCTTCTTACCTACATCTCCTAATCCACTTTTTTTACTTTCAATGATGATGAATTTGTGTTTTTTAGAAATTTTCAATTTTGGGACATTTGCTTTTTCAAAACGACTATTTTTAGAAAGTTTCTTGGTTTACCTTGTTTGGTGTCTCTCACTATTTATGTATGTTCTAAATGTCTAGGCCGAGAATGCTAAGATTTATCATCTTATGACATATTACCTTTTCCTAGACATGCCTCACCATGAACACATGCTATTTTTAGAAAGTGCACCGTAGGAGTCAGATTGTAATGAAAGATGTCTTGAAATTTTGGTTTTTATTCCAAGATTCCTTGCTCCAATTTTTGGATGATTCCTTTGACCGGGTGAGTGGAAAAATAAGTTTTCCATCAAAGTGGGAAGAATACTAATAAAAATACATCCTTCATATCTTTAAGAATTATCAACCCCATTGAGGAGTAAATGTCTCCGATGAAACTAGATTTTTTGAGGATCCTCCACTCCATGTTTTGGAGCCTTTCACCCTTCGGTTAGTTTGGAAAGTGAAAAAATATTTGAGGAGTGCAGAATTATAACAAGAAAAATATTCCCCAATATCCCTAAAAATAATATACTTCATTTCACATAAGTTGGCTTGCGTGAAATTAGATTTTTTGAGGATTATTTGCTCCAATATTCAAGTGATTTCACTTATCGGATCTTCAAGAGATAAATAAGGATGGTGTTTTAATTTTTTTGCAATGGCATGGAAGAAATTAATGGAGGTTATAATGTGTGACAATAGGTATTTCATCAAATTGATCAACTATGTGTAAAATATGGGCTCAAATTGTGTTCAACTTCGTACCTAGATCTCGTGCTTCAGTTTTGACCATTTTTATCTGCTAGAAATCTTGGAAGTCAAAAAGGCAACTTACTATGTTTTTTTTTTAATTTATGATGATAAAAATCTATATCATCCACGATTCTTCTATCGAAATCATCCCAAAGGAATTTTAGAGAGGAAATAACTAGAAAAATATCATGTAAATTTGACTTTCAAATGGAGAGTTATGTGCAAAACATTATTTTTTATGGCCAAAGTTGTTCTAGAAACATGTGGGTAGAATATATAGTATAAATTGTTGTTTTAATAAGGTTTTTTGGTAGAAAAAATGGAAGATGAGTGAACACTACATAAGAAATGACTTAACAATAAGTTATATTTCACTTTTATGTTACCTTTTATCTATGGTTTAACCTCAGGTTCAAAAATGAGTTTGTGTGGAGTTAAAATATATTTTTTCTTGGTGAAAAGGGGGAAAGGGAAATTAGTGGAAGAATATGGAACCTTGGAGCAAGATGATGCCAAGTGTTAGCATGGGTGCAGGTGTGAATGAGATTGAAAAATCTAGGCATGCACCTAGGGAGCTAAGAGAGATTACATGGAGGAATAGTAGAGGGGGCTTGCTCATGGGCTCAAATTATTGTCCCCCATGTCCCCTTAAGAAAAATTTACAAGAGGGACAACAAAGGGAGCCTTTTTTCCAGATGATGACAAGTGGCAAAATATGATAAGGTGTGAGGAGGATGGATAAGTGAGATAAGTACCCTCCGGAGCAGAGAGAGGTCACATTTAGGACCAGGTGAGGGGGATTGATCATGGGTTATATTTCTTATCTCTTGTATCCACTTGGTACAAAGAGAAAATATGGAAAAAAATGGTGCCATGGATCAAGGTGCTGACATGTGGTAGTGAAGAAAAATGATTAACTATGGAGCATGTGCACACTAACTCAATGAAAACTTGAAATCATCGCTCTGGGAGCTTATGATGGTATTTGTAGGTGAAATTTTATATTAATATGTCTCCAAAATCCAATATAATACTAACCAAATATATTTCATACCTTTATTCTTCGTGCAACCCAAAAATATGTCCCTTTGTTGATTATGACAGTGAGGTACACATGCAAAGTTTGAAATTCCTTGAGATATCATTAGATCTTATATCAAGTTTCATACTACTACAAGGTATAAGATTCTTAAATATTTCCATTTACTAATTATTTTACTTCTAACTCCTCATGCAGCTCCCGGAATCATTGGTACAAGTTCAGGTTCATATTTTGATTGTTCATTCCTTAAACCTAAAAACCCAGTTTTGCATAAGTTTCTCCCGAGGAAAATTTTCACATGAAAAATATTTTGAATTTATTTACATGTCTGAAATTAATCCCAAAATAACTCTTACATGTTTTATTTTTCCCTAATCACCTATAGAGTATGCAAAGGCTCCAAAATGTCTAAAATGATCCTTTCTAGGCTTCAAACAAGACTATTCTTCCTTAAAACTTCACTGAATCATTAGATGGGCTTCATCACAATTATTTACAAACTGAGACATCACTGAAAGTATGATTAGGAACTTATTCTAACCTGGGATGATGATGACATAGGAAACATGCTAACCAAGAAGAGGACACAGTGTGATCGAAAGGTAGAAAATTGCATTGTGGGTTTAGTTATCATGCTTGAAACTTTTAATTTTTATACTATTCATTTTACATGAGAACAATTGGATCTAGCTCATGGACCTTGGAATATAAAGGGAAATGGAGAAGCTTATAAATTTCATGGGTGAGTAGGCCATTGATTTATTATATTGGGAAATAGAGTTAGTTCCTCACTATTAACACAAGAAATAAACACATAAAGGGAAAATCCATAGCACACATAATAGAAATGGGAAATACACAAAAGATAGAAAGTAAGCACACAACAAAAAAGGAAACTATGTTACATAGGAAGTAAATTTATTGAGGCCGGAGAATAATGTACACACACCTAAAAACGAGTTGAGAGAAGTATGTACCATCATAGAACAATGGGCTGAATTCAAACTTCCAAAGATCGAAGATAGTCATCCGATCATTTCATTCTCTCATGATGGCTTTTCCCAGTTTTAAAAGAATGAGAGAGACAAAGATTACTTATTAATATTGATATTGCATAGAGAACACATTCACATACAGTGACCATTTTTTGACTTTCTCGGAAGCCTTTCCTTTAATAGTCTCCACCTAGTGCTTCATGACCATAAGGAGTAACTGTATCCATTTTTAAAAATTAGAATCTTTGATTTTGTTTTAATGGAATTCCTTATCCTTGAGTGGATGTTGCAGAACATGATCATTTCCAAAATAAACGGGGCATCCAGATAGGGTGAGAACAAGTTGATTCTTTTCCCATTCAAAATCCTCCTCTAGCTTCTCACTTTGTTATTCTAACAATTGATTTCCATACATACCAACTCAATATTGACCTTGATATCATTTTCTATATTGGGGGGACTATCTTCATGACTGAAAACATCCATATAAGATTCAAGAATCACCTTTCCTTTCCATTCATATTCTTCTTCACAAAATGGGAAAAGGGAAAACTCACCTTCACATTTATTCTCATCATCCTTTGCTTCAAAGAGGAAATGAATCTCATCTTTTTTCTCCAACTCATTCTTAAGAACTTGTGGATCAAAATGAAGGATCCTGAAAGAAATCACACTTATCATGCATTTTCATGGCATAGGTTAGTATCTCAATAATTATTTAAGAGTCTTGAATTTCTTCTACAACCTTGAAGATGAATTTTACATATTTCTCCTCCACAGCTTCCACATACTCATTTTCACCTTCATTTGAAAAATATTCATGTTAGGTCTCAAGAAGATGGTTGAAAATATGATTTTCATGACTATGAATCATTTGAAAAATTCTCTTCCTCATGATCTGTATTTCTTGTCATCGAAGGGTTACCTTCTTGAAAGTTCGGGCATACCTAGTTTTCTAAATTTTTAAATAGAGAGAAGAGATCCAAGCTACATGGGAAGGGAAATCCTTTTAGTTCTAGGTTCATCAAATCATCCTAATGACAGAGAAGAATACAAAATTGGGGATACAACATGAGAATAGTCATTTACTTTGTCCTGAAATTCTCCTTGGAGGTCTTATTCTTCACATGGAAGAGATAAGAATCCATGCTTACTTTGGTGATCAACATTACACTCCTTTGGTGATGATTGGGAAATCAACTCCTCAGAGAAGTCATGATCCTTTTTTTCATATGTGATTGTTTCAAGAATGGAATAGGATTCTTCCATTTTATCCATCACATCATTTGGCATTAGTGAATTGAAAGGAGAGCCAAAATTGAAAAGAAAACCATTAATGATCTCAAAGTTATCTTCTTGAATAACTAGAGTTTGTAATGGAGGATTGATTTCTTAAACATCTTTATGGTTTGTGGAATTCTCAAGCAGCACTAGATCATTTTTCATAGAAAAAAAATATTCATCTCTTGTACACATTGTTTCTCTAAAGGTTTGTGCCTCGAGAAAAAAGGAATTTATGAATGGAGGTCCAAATTTCATGTTATATTCATTATCCTCTAAGTTATTGAGTTGACTATCATCAAAAGACACAACAAGAGGAAAATCCTAAGAATAACATAAGAATATTTTAGGGACATATAATATTATAATATGGAGAATAATTTGAATCTATCTTTGAAGGATGAATATTTTCTTCCTTAACATTATAAAGTGCTTCAAGTTGTTCATGCCTTTTTTGCATAGCCTTAGAATAATTCAAAATATCAAGATTGGTTTGGGGGTTATAGTTTTCTTCCGCAACACTTGATTCTTCACACAAAATTTATTTTCAATTCTACCTTCTCTTGATCTCTATATGAAAAAAAATCATCCAAAGGAAGAGTGACAAAAGATAGATATTTGAGTCTCTCTGTAAGCTACGTGAAATTCAAAGCATTACCTTAAAGATATTATTCCTCTTCATGTTTTTCATAAAACATTTTGTATCTCCTCTTCATTTTTCTCATTAGGCCCTTAAGATTATTCATCATCAAAACATGGAATGTCCACTTATTTCTTGTAATAATATACCCCATGAATTGAAGCCACAAGTTTTTAATGGTAGGGTATTTGTAAGAAGCAATTTTATCTATTTTAGATACTATTTCCATAAATTTTGTAGAAATGTTACTAACCTTCTTTCCCTTCATTTCTTGTATATTTTTTGGTAAAATACAAAGACTCCTTTGATGTTCCAGGGTCCATATTTTTTGAGAGTTGGTCCAAGATAATGGTTGATGAAAATTTTAGAGGTATTGGTGGTTATCTTCTTCATCATTGTTATGTTCACTTATTGGTGTCGAACACCAATCTCAAAAATTCATCATTTTGATGTAGGAAAATAAAGTGACTAGTATTTATCACTTGAAAGAGTCACCTTTAAAATATTATTTTAAATTCGAAACATATTTTTTTTCTTTTGTGGATATATATATTTTTTGAATTTTCCAGAGATCTTTAAGGGTAAATGATGAAAGATCTCTCACCAGTAGAGTTTGTTGGCCATTTGTTTCTTAGTGATTTCATTAATGTCATATCCATTGATGGTAAATGGTGACATGGTTTCATGAGAGTATCCTTGAGGTGTTATTCAAAATCAAACATGAAGGTTGATTTATAGTGTCTAAATTTGGTGAGTTACTATGGTGTTCTGGAGTATGGTCTGGTAGGCATGGTCATGGTTTTTTTTCTCCTATTTTTTTATGAATTTTTCATGAGGTCAAAAAATATTTTTATGATGTGTTAAAGGTGTCCATGTTTCTTTATATGGTCTCCATGGTAATTTCATGAGTTGTGATGGGTTGAGTCGGGCCATTTCATGCCTATTCCTAGACCTGGAGCATGTGGTTTTGTATGGTGGTATGAGAAATAGAGTAGGTATGTGAAAGGTGTTGTTACATGTTATATCAGGTGTTTGAGGAGTTTTAGGTAAGTTCTTAGGTATTTGATGAAGTTTCATGGTCCTTGGGAAAGAAGACAGTGAAGACAAGATATGTAAGCACAAGTAAGGCACTATCGCTGGAGAGTTCAAGGAATATTTGAGTATGAATGATAATTTTAATAGATATAATAGGTATCTATGGTGCTCCAAGTCAAATTTCAGGTCAGCATAAAGTGATTTTTGTAGGCTATGAAGTTTTTGGTAAAACTAGCTTGAAAAGAAGGCAAAACCAACTCAAACTGGACAACTTCATATGCTCATCCTCTCACACAAAATTTTCATGGGACCCAAAGGATTTGGGAGATGTTTTTTAAATTTGGATGAGATAATTTTTTCAAAATAAATGGATTGATTTTATTGTCATGTTTTTATGAAAATTTGTTAAGAAAGAAAAGTGTTGTAAAACCCTAGTTAAACCCTCATAGTAGAGAGAATTGGAATATTTGCATTGTATGGTATCTATAATGTCTTGGAAAGAAAACATGATGCATAAGGGTATAATAGGATTCCTTAGGGCACATTTTGGTGGTGGTTTCATGTTCCAGATATTTTAGTAAGAGACATAAAAACCCTAGTTTTATGGGTTTTTACAGTTTTAGGGATGAGATGGAGGTTCCCAAATGAAAAAAAATGTTCTAGAAAAATTGTGTTTTTTATAAATATCCATGAAATTTTTTAATGTTATTCAATGTATAAAATGTAATATACATGTCCTCAAAGGTGCACTGTCAATTTTGGCCTTAAGGGATAAAATGGTAGTCTTATGGTTTGAGTTGAGTTTGATCATTTTGTATGTTTTAGTTATTTGTTTTCATCATGAATTGAATTTAGGAACATTTTATTATGTGTTTAATTTTTTTTTTTGATGTGGTGAAGTTATTTTAAGTTGAATACTTAATGTCCTAGAAATCCCTGGTTGGGTTGCTCAAGAAGGTGAGTGAAACAAGTGTGTTGGGTTATTTTTCTCAACATGAGATATGATTCTTAGTGATTTTACATGTTGGTACAAGTTTCCTTGATACATTATAGGTGGTGGTTGATATTGTAAGATGTTTTGAAGGAGATTGAGCATTCATTCCTCAAGGCTAGTTCTTGAGCCCTTGGAGAGGAATGAGAAGTTTCGGACATTGGCTTGGTTGAAGGAATTCCACTATGAGTTGGAAGATTAATTAAGTTTTTAAATAAATAATATTTAGATAAATTTCCATTGATATGTTAATTTTTTCTTGATGAGGTTATTTGATATGTGAACCGGCCCAATTTTGAAGACCTAGTTTTGGGGTCTTGAAACTAGTTTGGAGTAGTTGTAGAGTTTAAAATGGTTGAAGGTGTTCCATTATGATTTGGATGAAAATGTGAGTTTTTAATTAAAATTCATTAATATAAATTTCCAATTATATATGAATTGAGTGATGATGATGGATTTATCTATGTGAACTCATTAATTTTCTAGGATTGAATTTCTAGGTTCTTGGAAACCTAGTTGTTTTTGCTTTCTCCTTAAAGTGTTTCATGGTGGATATGGTTGTTTTAGTGCTTCCTAAGATTTTTGATGATTATGAGGAACTATTCCTAACTTTTGTAGAGCTGATGGATCCATGAAAAATATTTTAGAATACCTTGGAAGTGCTTTAGCATTTGCTAGATCTTGGAGAGTGTATTTCAAGCTTGTTTGGGTATCCTTGTGCTTGTTATAGATGCTTTTACCTCGTCTGACATACTTGGATCATTTGAGTGAATTTATATGAAATTATTGTAATATGTTTTAGTTGGGATGACCAAAATACTTGGTCAAGGCTGGCCTATGGTTATTTTAAAGTTAAGTCATGTACATAAAACATGTTATATTTTCTTATTGTTACTAGTTGAGATTATGGGATAATGAGTGACCTAGAGAGGATTAAATAAGAGTTTTTATGGGTCATGTAAAGACCATATAAGAGGTATGAATACCTGGGAAATTTTTAGGTTCATATGTACAAGGGAAATTTATGGATTCAACCCATGAAGAAGAGAGGGTGAGTGAGTTAGAGGAGAGATTGATTTGAGAGGGTTTCAAGTTTATGTGAGCTAAAACTGGATCACTATCAATTCTGTGAGAAATATATCAACAGTGTTTACTCTTTTTCATGTGGTCTAGTTGGTGCTTTATCAGCTTAGGGGCTTTTAGCCTCTATGTGGGGTTGGTTCCTCACTAAAATAGGGTTTGGTGCTCTACTAAACTAAGTTTTAGTGATCCTTGTGAAGCTTTTACTTCACTAAATTCATTTTATTTGTGTAATATAAGAAAAGGTTTTAGTGGTTTTTCTTCACCTTGGTGGTTTCCCACTTGTATTTCATTTCTTGTGTTCTCTCTTTTGTCTCATGACCTTATGAATGGTTAATGCACATCTAATAATCTCACATGTGGTTCTGTATCATGAATGGCTAATTTAATATTGAATGCTTGACATGGTAAAATAATTTAAAGTTTTTTTAGGTCTGAATCACCACCCCTCTTATTATTTTTTCCTTCCAATAATTGGTATCAGATTTGGTCCTTGTGAATTAAGTTTTACAACATGAAGGATACTATGTTGAAGCATAATTAATGGGTAGATATTTTGATGTTGAAGCAACCTTAAAAAAGAAGTCGAATGTTCTAGAGTCCTTGATTCATGGTTTATAAGATCAAATCACTTACATGGAGATAGAAAATGGTCACTCCATCAAAGAGCTGGAATCACAATTTGAGATAATGACTAAATCCCTAAAGGAAAAGGAAGAAGTTTGTTCTAGGTATGAAGAAAAGTGTAAAGATCTAGAATCTGACATAAAATATGCATCTAGAAAGTTGAAGATGTATGAGAGGTTAGAAAAGAGATATGAATACCTTGATGGTATCTTGGAGAATCAAAGAGATGTTAATGATAATAAATGCCTATGTTTCAAAGGAAAGAAAGAGGATAATGATGAATAAGTTGGACCAAGCACTCAAACAGACATGAAGGTGACCAAGAAGGTTTATTTAGGAAGTTATAACCCAGTTAAGAAACCTAATGCAATGAGGTATGGTTTTTCATTTATTGGATATTGATAATTATGTAATGATTTTGGTCATAATGTTAGAAATCACAAATTAAGGTCTTCTAGGAATAGTGCACGTCTATTCAAAGGTGAATTCTACTCATGTTGTGGGTATGGTCATAAATCTAAGGAATGTGGTTGGAATCTAAGTGTATATGATTCAAGAGGAAATAATAATGGTATTTATTGATCAAAGAACACTTGACAGAGAAAGTACACAAGAATTCCACACGGGAAAGAAAGTCATACACAAAGGCACGAATGGATAGGGAGAACGCATGCGCGAAATAGAAGTTCAGTTTTTGGGACTTATCCATTTTTCACTCATAAGGTCTACTTTTAGAGATGGCGTGTAGAGCACACAAACAAGGCAGAGACTTTCACGTCATGCATTGGCTATTTTTGAGGATTGGACATGAAATACTCTGCATGGACACATGCCGAAAATAGATCTACTACTGTCAATTAGCTAGTAGTAGTCTATTGTTAGCGCAATTACATGTATGGCTAGTTTTGTAAAGTTGTGTGGCTAAGAATATCATGCGACCTATTTTTGGAATGGATAAGTAGTGAAGGGCAAGTCCCCACCATTTATATATGTAGTAAATTGTGTAATAGAGAGAGGATGAGATCGTGACATAGAAAGACACAGGGATCAAGACATACAAAATTATGTCGTTACACACATGCTACTGATATTATAATGAGGCTTATGTAAACTTATTGCATTGAATATAATGGAGGATGTTGACTAAATCTAAGTATTAGTTCTATGAGTATCTGAATCTAGTATGCTTTTTTTCTCATCATGGTTAGTACTTAGTTCTATTTTTCCTTGGATATAGATCTGGTATGCTCTATATAACGATGTGTTAGTAATGGAACTATATATGTTTAAGTCTTTGTCATGCTAACATCCTGGTACAACAACCCTAAAGAGGGACCTGGTATCTTTACGCGCTTTGGGTGAGCACTCAGTCTAGACTGAGTGATGTGCCAGCGTGAATAAGGTTGATTTGGGGTTTGTATCACTGAATCCTAGGTTGCATCATTGGTTTCGTTGTCGGGACCTCTTTTTGAGTTGTTTTCAAGATGGTTCGCAATGAATACATATCGGTTGACCTTAACAAGTATTGAAGAATGGATACATGATCTAGAAGAAGAATATACATTGCGGTTTAGCATTGGATTTGAGTTTAACACACGTAATTGGGTGGAACAAAATCTGTATGATAGTCTATATGAGAGTTTTTTTGCTATCTTTCCAGTAGAATTGTATGAGTGGCTAGTTGTTTATGCATCTAAATGGAATTGGAGGAACGGCGCACTTGTCTGGACACAGGAAAAATTCCAAGCCCTTTACGATTTTGATCTGATTTGGACTCGAGCCATGGATACGTGGTTTCATGGTGTATTGAACAATTATATCTTGGAATACTAAATTTCCACTTATTCGTGTCTAGAGGTAGTTGAATTCCAGTTTTGACAACATCCACAGGGAGCTTATCTACAAGGCATTCCACTGGCGATCAATATCATGATCGTAACTTTAAATTTCGAGAGTAAATTGATGGCTAACTAAACCCCACCATGTGTGGGGGTGGGAAAAGGATTGGTGAAACATGGCAGACCTAGCGACAGAAAGGAAAAGAGAGAAAAGATAGCTTAAGTATAATGAGGCACAAGAGAGGGAGATAGAGAAGCAGTGTGATG
Source organism: Taxus chinensis (assembly GCA_019776745.2). NCBI lineage: Eukaryota > Viridiplantae > Streptophyta > Pinopsida > Cupressales > Taxaceae > Taxus > Taxus chinensis. The sequence goes on from CM034147.1 coordinate 695,171,916, forward strand.
TTGCAGTTTAGATGGAGTTGAGGAGAGAGATGGCTCGTGAAGGATTTGGAGCTCACATAAAATACGTGGAGCCAAAGCATCAAGAACTCCCCCATCTAGGAAAGCATGACAGGGAACCTTCCTCAGCCTCATAAGGAAGCGCGCCAGTAGAGATGACCTGGGCTGTGGGCGTGCATCTGAATCCACTTGGTAACCTAGCCCTTGCGCTTGGTTTTCTAGTATCTAGTAAGACAAGTAATCAGCAAGCAAGTTTAGGAATTAAGAGAGCAAGTACATTAATGGTAGGATAGACAGCTTCATTGCTATTTGGAGGTGTGTTTTTAGGCGCATCATCCACACAGAATATGAGTGCACTGAATGTTGTATTCACTTCTGGAACTGGAACTACTTCACAGACCATAGGGGTTCAGTATAGTACTACTGCTGGAGCACATGGGAGTATTTCTCCATGACCTATTCCATCTACAGGTTCCAGATCAGGAGGCATGGGAAGTTCTAGTTCAGGTGGATCTAGAGGCTCTGGAGGCAAGGGAAACACTGGAGGTTCTGGATCAGGAGGGCAAGGTCCACCCCAACCCCAGAATATTTATATGGAAATGTCTCTTCATCTTCCAGAGTATAGGGGCATAAAATATGTTGTTGAACATGTGCATATGTGTGAAATATTGTGGCGCACAAAAGGAATAACAACTTCTGAGCTTAGGGAAAGAAAATTTGCTACTACGTTACAAGGGCATGCACACAGCTGGTACATGAAGTTTGACCCTGATTAGACTTGTGTGGATTATGCAACATTTAAGTATGCATTCTTAAAAGAGTTTCATATCCCCAAGTTTGAGTATAAGAGTATAAGTTCCCTCAAGGATATTAAGCAAGGCACTACTGAAAGTGTTAGAGAGTATGATGCACGGTTTAAAACATTGTTATCAAATCTCTCTAATGACATACACGCAAGCCAACATGCACAATGGTTTTTTGGGGGATTGATTACACCATTTAGGAGGGAACTATCACATAAGACATATACTGATCACACGAGACATTGGAAGCAGCCCTACATGCTGAGAAAGTTGGGAGTATTGACACTGGCATTAGCCCATTCTTAGAGGCACAGATCGCAACTATGGCAAAACAACTAGAGAAATTATCAGCAAATTCAGCCCATGAAACGTGCTTAGGAATTTGGAGTATAGATTGTGACGTAGAGGGTCACACAAAGGATAGTTGTCCTCATAGAACATTACGCTCATTGCTGATGGATTGTGAGATATGCCACTTAAACCATGATGCTATTCGCTTCCCATTATTGCAACATGCGATAAGGAAGAACGTTTCAAGCTACTATAAAATCTACATGTCCACAACACATGACATGGAGGACTGTCAGCTAACTGGATAGATCCATGATGCTATTGATATTAGTGTACCACAGACAGGAGTTTTAGATAACTCTAAGGGAAAGAATGAGCATCAAGATTGACAGAAAAATCAGGCATGCTATGATCAGAATAAGGGGTGTTTTGAAGGAATCTGTGGTAGAGGTCGAGCATACTACAGTAGATTCGGAGGACGAGGCTGTGTTGGTGGAAGAAGTGAGCTTCCCTGGGGGACAAGTTATACATGCGGATCTCTTGACCACTATAGGCGTGAATGTCCTCAGAATATTACTTGTTCTTTATGTGAGAAGAACCATAGCTATGAAGATTTCCTGGACTTATATGAGTATCTGAGTAACCAACATAAACAAGAAACAAAATCACATGGATAGTTAGGATACAATGTGCTATGGACAATCAATGGATGCCCAAGATGGTGAGTAGAACTATGAGGAACCACAAGTGAAGATCACGACTCGCGTCTGAGGATAGCACGTGTCAGGGAGGCATTACAACATAAACCTACTATCACTAAGGATGATGTTCTTCATGCAAGGTACCCAGATCCTGCCTATCAGAAGGAGGTTTACTAGGATACCATGGAAGTACTAAGGAATCTTCAAGGTGAGATATAATATTTAAAGGAGTAGAAGAAAGCATCAGAGATGGTCCAAACTAATATATATAATTTGAGAGAAGTGTACAAAATGTTTGCATCAGGAGAACATTATTCCACTATTAGGGAGTTGGTTTAAAGAGAACACTTCGCATGCGCAAGTACTGAGACCAGATGGAAAATCTTGCATGAAAATATCCCTCCTCATAGCATGGATTATGACAAGGAAATTACTCTAAATGCTATTGTGGATGGGTGGATGTTGAGTAATATATTGATTGATACAGGTGCAGAAGTCAATTTTCTTACTTTGGATGCATGGGTACCAATGAAGGAGACCCTTATTGCAGCCATCCTCTAATGTATTATTCATGGCTAATCAGACTAAGGTCACTCCCATAGGATTTTTACAAGATGCATCCATTACCATACAAGGAGCAAAGTTCACTGGAGACTTCAAAAGTTTTAGTGCTGAGCAGAATAAGATAGTTTTCGATCTTTATTAGGATGTCCTTGGTGCTATGTAAATAATGTTGATCTTTAGTTCAACAAGGGCTATATCAGTTTTGAAAATAAAGAGGATAATGGGTCATTATCCCTTTAACAGATGGAAAGTCTACACCCTATATTGAGCCCTAAAGTGAAGAAGATCTTAATAGGATTTATGTACACACCATCCGAGATCTAGTGATGATTAAACCAACTAAAGAAAGACTAATTCAGTGGGAGGATGTAAAGTCTATTAGTGATACTACAAGTGTTTCTTATGATAAATGGACACACACCACTTATGAGATGGTAGCACACGTAGTAAAGAGCATATTCCCTTGAAGCACTAAACTACAAATTATGTAAGGAGGACAGGTAACTAAATAGGTACCTTGTTACATAGAAGAAGGGGATCCCATGGTATTTCTATGCGCCATGGACGAAAAATGGATAGACCCACTGGAGAGAAGAAATATGCTAGCATATACACTATGTGAGATAACATCTTGCTGGTGGGTGGTCCACAGGGATAATTTGTTCAAATGGAATGAGATTGGGGTTGTTCTTGCTACTAGGTTCTTTAGGATCAATGCACCTACACAAATTTGCAACTATCACGGTGATAAACCTGTTCAACACCATGCTAAGACGTGTGAGAGACTCTTGACATTAGGATAGGAAGTTTTACCACCTTCATTATGGGTGCACCATTTTTATTCCAATTTACAAGGATGCATGCGTGTTTGGTATGTACTCCATAGAGAAACTAGAAATTGGAAGAATTTAGGTGCAAGAATGACATAGATGTTTGAATTCTTCTCTACAAAACCTCTGGTAGAAGAAGCATTGAAATTTATCAAGCGCTTAACTATGGGGATAGTGTCAAGGCTAAAGCACTCCTTCAAGAATTATTAGATAAAGAGGACTCAGGAGTGCATCTTGATAAAGAACTAGAGGCTGATGCAATATTACTTCAATGCACTTTCCTTGAGAAAGAGAAAGGAAAAATGGTCTATCTAGTGGATGATGAAGAGGTAGATAATCTAGATGTAAACCATTCAACATGAAGGCGTGAGGTATTGGATAGTGCGGATAAGACCAAGCACACCTATCATGAACCTATGAAGAAAAAGTGAGTAAATATTGGAACAAATACTAAGCTTAAGGAAGCCATAACTGGGGATTATTGGTTAGACTCTGAAGTGGAAAAAATCATTGAGTTATTAAGGGACTACCAGAACATATTTCCTAGGGGGTACCATGAACTTAAAGGTGTGCATGAGTCGTTAGGGGAGATGAAGATAAAGCTTAAAGAGGGGGTGCTCCTAGTTATAAAGAGGCCTTACAGAATGAACCCCAATCTGCGTGAAAATGTCAAAGAAGAGATTGATAACATGCTGAAATATTGAATTATCAAGCCCCTTGATGAGTTAGAATGGGTCAGTCTAATGGTGATCAGTATCAATAAGGATGCATGAATCAGAATATGTGTGGACTACAGGGAGCTTAATGTTGCATGTGTAAAAAATCTATTCCCTACGCCATTTACTGAGGAAATACTAGAAGGAGTTGTAGGGCACGAAATATATTCTTTTACAAATGGGTTCTCTAAGGTATCATCAGGTTAGAATTACACAAGAGGATCGGGAAAAGACTACATTTAGTACTGAATGGGGTAGCTTCGCCTATACTGTCATGCCTTTTGGTCTGAAAAATGCACCCGCCTATATTTTTGTGCACAGTCATCCAAGAATTTAAAGAATTTATTCACAACTTCTTACAATGTATATTTAGACGATTGGACGAGTGTTTGGATTAGTTAAGGACCACTATGACAATCTGTGCTTAATGTTCGAATGGTGTAAACATTTGAGTATATATTTGAACATCAAGAAGTGCATATTTTCTACACCGTTCAGGGTACTTTTAGGACACATAATCTACAAGGAGGGTTTGTTGGTCAACCCAATGAAGGTTGTAGTCATTTGTAGGCCTAGGGTATCCTACCAATCAAAGTGAGGTGCACAAATTTTTGGGACATATAGGATATTACAAAAAAATTATCAAAGGCTATGCTAAATTTGTTTCACCCTTAGAAGAGTTACTGAAAGGGAAAGGTACGTTCTAAAAGGGCAAACAACAGTAGTATGCATTCGAGACATTAAAGCAGAAACTTACTACCGTGGCCATTCAACATTTTCCTTCATGGGACAAACCATTCCATGTACATGTTGATGCCTCTAGCACAACCATTGGTGCAATGTTGGCTCAACCTGGAGAAGGTATTGTATATAATCCTATTTGTTTTGCTAGTAGAAATATGACTCCTGCAGAACAAAAATACAAAACTACAGAGTGTGAAGCTTTGTCCATCATCTATGCATTGCATAAATTTCATCAGTAACTACTAGCTACACCATTCATCTTTTATACAGATCACATGGCATTGAAGTATTTGGTAAATAAGCCTATTTTACAAGGGCACATATGTCGATGGGTGCTCCTATTTCAAGAGTTTGATTTCACAATTGTGGTAAAACCAGGAAAAAGTAATTTTGGATCAGACCATCTATTAAGAATACAGTCAGGAGAAGAAGCATACGAAATTGAGGATACCATGTCAGATGCACAACTATACAAGTTACAACACACAGGGATGGCACCAAAAGGAATGAAATCCTTGGAGAAGAAACAACTTGCTATACACGTTGCACCTTATATGTTAATTAGTGGTGACTTGTACAAAATGGGCCAGGATGAAATATTGTGCCGTTGTGTATTGAAACATGAGTGCATGGGATTTTTGGAAGAAGGTCATGGTGGAATTGTAGAACGCAACTATGCAGGTGATGCCACAATGCACAAGATCCTACTTGTTGGGTTATGGTGGGAGACCCTTTATAAATATTGTAAGGAATTTTGTAAGGCATGTGATCACTGTCAACGTCTTGGAAGACCAAGTCAGTGAGATGAAATTCCCCTAAGACCTATTACCAACACAGAACCATTTGAGAAATGGGTCATTGATTTTGTGGGTCATATTTCCCCAGCTGTGCGTAGAACTAGATCACGCTATATTATACCTTACATAGACTATTTGACAGGGATGGAAGAAGTAGCACCTACCAAGGAATGTACAACGGCTACATAAGCTCGGTTTCTATGGGAACATATTATTACAAGGTATGGATGTCCTTTGATTTTGACCAATGATAAGTGCACACATTTTCTTAATGAGACAATCATAATTTTGTTGGATGAGTTCATGATTACACACCATAAACATATACCCTATCATCCTCAGTCAAATGGAATTACTGAGGCTTTCAACAAAATTTTGGGCCAGACATTGATAAAAATATGTGATGTTGGAAGAAAGGATTGGGATGATAAAGTATCTACAATAATTTGGGCATATAGAACAACATATAAAAGGTTGAACAAGGCCACACCATTTCAGTTAGTGTTTGGTGCAGAATCCATTCTTCCTATGGAGTTTATGTTACCTTCTTTACATATTGCGTGCACTAGAGGTCTAGCTGATGAACAATCTTTAGAAGAACGAATTGAAAAGATAATTCAGCTGGATGAGCGATGAGCCATAGCACGTTAGAGTCAGAAGCAATAAAAGGCCATGTAGAAAGCATGGCATGACATAAACATAAGAGATAAGAAATTTGAAATTGAACAAATGGTACTTCTCTATGACTCTAAGTTCTGGGCCATCCAGGAAAACTTAAGGTACATTTGTTGGGGCCATATGTTATCACTTACATCCTTGAAATAGGAACTTTCCAGTTAGAAGCACTTGATAGAACACAGCTACCCCGTTACTTCAACAGGATTAGGCTGAAGCCCTACTATAAATAATTCTTCTTGGTGTTTGTAATAAGGTAGTATTTCCAGTTATATTAGGTTTTCAATTATATATTTCCTTAATGTGTTTCCTTCTTTGTTGCTATGTTTTTTAAAAAATTTAGTTGGTGTGTTGTGAAATAAGCACGCTTTCACACATGAAGCTAATTAATACATGAAGCATGATTATGCATAGAGGATTGCACATACTTTTAGTGTGGGGTGGTTGGTGATATCTAGGTACAAGATTATGGGAATTGAAAGGTAAAAAGAATAAGCTACTACACGTGCTCTTCAATTCAAAGAATTGCTTCTAAAAAGTTACCAAAGATGAAGATGAATGAAGGAATAGTATAACACAAGGTAAGTAGAGGCCATAACAACTACCAGTGGAAGGTACAGTGATGAGGTACTTGGGTGTAAGGAAGTGCACTGAAGATAAGTCTGTGACAAGTGGGTAGGAAGCCACGCTATAAGTTTATATCTTATGTGTGAGGATGTAACACACAGAAATGATGGAATTGGTCAATTAATGAGAGGATATTTGGTAGGTGAAGGAGAAATGAATGCATCAAAAATTTGAATATCTATATAAGGATGGGATGTGAGTTCATTTTTACCATTGTGATTACGAGTATTTGAAAAGGAGCCAAGTACGAAGAGCTAAGTGATTGTATTAAGGTGCGAGAGGTGTGTAACCAATCATGATGAAGAGATCTATGCACATAAAGAGCTTGTGTCCTAAGTGGTGAAGGGTTTGATCGAATCAAGGTGACAGAGAGGAGCTAGGTCACATGATTGCACTTAGGGCATGCTGAATCAAACTAGGGTTTTCTTCGCATATTGTAGAATTTGAGTGGTAAGAATCTACAAAGGATTACAAGGTCGAAATGGCACCCAAGAAATCATTTGTAGCAAGAGTAAAGGGAAAAAAGAAGGTGGTAGAAGAAGAAGATGAGATGGCTCCTGAAAGCAAATTTTTTGAGATGTAGTATCCAGAAGGGGTTATCGTTGGCCAGAAGTGGGATTCTCATATAAGGAAAAGTAAGGTGAGTGAGTTCAATCATCATACCACAGAGAACAAGAAGGAGCTTGACACGTTGCTGAACACAGAAAAATAAACGCATAGCAGAAGACATGCTAGTGTATGACGATACTGGTGAGAATATCTTGTAAAAGATAGGATTTTACCAGCTATATGAGCTCCCTTACTTTGAGAAATATGAGCCCTTGTACCAATGGCTCATGATCAGAGTGAACAAATATTTTTTCTACCTTTTAGGTCGCAGAGTCATAATTTCATCTGTGCTCATCTCCATGGTAACAAGGTTAAAAGGAATAGTAGATGATTTGCGAGATGATCTAACAGAAAAGACATCAATATTGGAGACCAGAAAGGAGTTGGGGTACACAAAGGGTCTGTGTGGTATGGAAAATCATAAATTGAAGAAGTATCTAGTTGTGCATCTTGTTACAAAGCTAAATGACCAGGAAAGGTGGTCACAAGTGAATACCATGTGGCTGCACATTTCCAAAAATATGTCTGAAGGGGTAGTCTACAACATTTCATGGTATATTGTAGAAAAAATTGTCAAGGAGGTGCACACAAGAGGAAATATTAGCTTTAGAACTATTCTATTATCATTGGTGTTCATGGAGATCAGAGTACCTGATGGACTAAAGGAGAAGGTATGGGAGTATCTAATGGAACACAAGTCACCTACAAAATTCTTGAAGAATTACTTTTGTGAGGGGTCCATGACAGATCAAGTCAAGAAAAGGGCTGATAAGTGGTATGATAGGCTTCGTGTAGCTTTTGAGGAAGAATGGCGCATTCCCAAGGACTTTCCTTTGGTGGTTGGAAAGGTAGTTTAGTTCATTGTATACCAGCATTTACTTATAGCATGGTTGCCATGAAAGATGGAGAATGGAGCTCTTGGTGTAAGTTTCCATATGCCTTCACAACAAGGTACTTTGAGGTGTCAGTACACATGTTTACATATGCATGGTGACTGACATTCAATGTGGATAAGGTAGATTGCGACTACCACACACTAAGGAAGAAATTTGTGTTTATAGGGCAGGGTGCATATGTTGAAAGACTCATTTCAGATGTATTGAGAATTAAACCAATAAGTTTGGCAGTGGGAGATATTGAAGCAGCGCTGGCGTATCTCCAACTAAATCCAAAGATTGAGAATAACAAGTATGTGGAAGATGAGTTCACACTTCCAACACCACAAAAGGGAAATCATGCAATGGAGAACATCCCATTGCCTAAGCCCACATAGCCAATAGAAGTGGAGGATGAGGAGGATGAGAGTGAGGATGGTGGTGGTTTGGCGCATAGAGGTAAAAGGTGTCCTATGAATAAGGATGAAGCTAAGTGAGTCACACCACCTCAGCCACAAGAGGGGGATGATGAGGACTTGAATACATTCCAAGGAGAGAACAAATTTAAGAGAGTGTTCAGGAGAACAAGAATCCAAGGTGCTACCCCACAAACAATGTGTAGATCACCTAGAATCTTTCCACAGAAGGAGGCAACCATGTAAAGAATGACAAAACTGAATTTGAATGAGGTGGAAGAGTCAGAGGAAAGCATACCTAATTCCCCTACACTTCCAGAGAACATAGAAGAAAAAAAGGATGAGGAATTGAAGGAAAGATAAGAGGAGGAAAAGGGAACATAGGAGACATATACAGAGGCTACTTAGGATATGGAGACACAACTCCCAAATTTGGAAGCTAAAGTTCCTAAGTAGTAATGGTCTAGAAGAACATGTGGAGAACACATTCCACCAACCATAGGTTATGCAAAGGATGCAAGTAAAATTATCTATGCCCATTTCCAAAGCATGCTGACACAAAAGGACTTATATCACTGGGAACTAACGGGTGAAGATATGGCCATGGTATACACGAGGAAGTAGTTGTCATGGTCCATACACACACATGGATGAGCCAGATTTTTATGTATGTGAGGAGTCATGCGTATCACGAAGGTTGAATAAAACACCTCAGGCCAAACACATGATAGTAAAGCCTATTGTCATGTCAGATGAACAAGTGAGTAATGCATTGATCAAAGTCTCAACAGAGGTGGCAAGGTGGAATATGGACAAGGCTGCCATAGTTAGGGCGCTCAGGGAAGAGATTAAAACTAAGGATGGAGGAATAACATGCCTAACACAAGAGAGGGACTTAGCACAGAAGAAGAACATTGTATTTATCAGCATCATAGAGGATATTGGCAACAATTTCATAAGAGCTAGGCCAAACTTGGAGCCAAAGGTACCAAAGACATTTCCCTCAGCAATACATTATGTAGCAAAGTTGGTCGACCTAGTGCTTTAAGATGAACCTCTGCACATGCCAGCACCAAAGGATCCAACAAAAGAGATAGAATGGGAGAAGGCTTCAGTGATGTAGAATATTGCATCCTATGAAGGACTACTGCAAGTGATATAAGAAGAATTGAAGAAATCATACTAGGCTTTAAACATCTGTACAACTCTAGAGGCACTTATCAATGTAAAGAACTTGGAAGAGAAAAATGAGGTCTAGAGAGAAATTAAGGACGAAACATAGGGCCGCACAAAAATATTATCAATGGTTAAGCAAAAGCGCAAGGCCCTGGAAGTAATACAAGAAACACACAAGACTCAGCTAGAAGAGATTCGGAATCTGATTGCATAGAAGATGGATTTACTAGAGGGAAGAATGACCTCAATGTCCAGCATTGTGTTAGTCTTGCAAAATGAAAAGGGAAGATTGCAAGGGATGAATTAGAGTCCATTGCTGTGAACATTTTAGAAAAAGTAGAGCAAGCACTCGCTGAATGACAGACCTTGGAGGCTGAAATAAAATAGGAATATCCTGAATTAGTTATTCAAGCTGAAGAAGATATTGCAGAGTAAAAATATTCTTTCATACATTTTTTTCATTCTTTCCATTATTCTATTATTTTCTTACATTTATGGGGATAACCATTGTCAGGGCGGAAATGAAATTAGTGTGGGGTAATGTTGATCAAAGAAGACTTGACAGAGAAAGTACACAAGAATTATGCGTGGGAGAACAAGTCATACGCAAAGGCACGAATGGATAGGGAGAATGCACGCACAGAACAGAAGTTTAGTATTTGGGACTTAGCCATTTTCACTCATAAGGTCTATTTTTAGAGATGGCGTGCAGAGCACACAAACAAGGTAGGGACGTGTGCGCCATGCATTGGCTATTTTTGGAGGATTGGATACGAAGTAATCTGCATGGACAGAGGCTGAAAATAGATTTGCTACTGTCAGTTAGCTAGTAGTAGTCTATTGTTAGTGCAGTTGCATGTATGGTTAGTTTTGTAAAGGTGTGTGGCTAAGAATAGCATGTGACCTATTTTTGGAATGAATAAGAAATGAAGGGAAATTCCCCACCCTTATATATATGTAGTAAACTATGTAATATAAGGATGATGGTGTTAAGATCATGACATAGAGAGACACAGGGATTAATACATACAGGGTTATGTTGCTACGTGTATACTTTTGATATTGTAATAAAGCTTCTATAACTTATTGCATTGTATATAATGGAGGATATTGGTTGAATCTAAGTATTAGTTCTATGAGTATCTAAATTTAGTATAATTTTTTTATCATGGTTAGTACTTAGTTCTGTTTTTCCTTGGATATAGATCTGGTATCTTTGTAGAATGATATGTTAGTAATGGAACTATATATGTTAAGTCTTCGTCATGCTACCATCCTTCTACAACAACCCTAAAGAGGGACTTGGTACCTTTACAAGATTTGGGTGAGTGCTCAGTCCAGGCTAAGTGATGTGTCAATGCATATAGGGTTTCTTTGGGTTTGGATCACTGAATTCTAGGCTGCATCAGTATTTTGTTCTACAATTGTCACAAACAGGGTCATATTACAAGATATTACCACCATAAGTGAATCTCCATGGTATATTAGCAGGTTTCAAGCATCCAAAAGGCAAGAGAAGAAGTAGTTCAAGAGAAAAAACAGTCCTAAGAATGAATCTGGGACAACCGAGTTTGTTCTTATGGTCAAGAAGGATGTTGATCAAGCAAAAAAGGTCACGAAAATTAATCCTCAGTTCTGAAATGTATGGCATGAAGTCTAATCCAATCATTTTTGTCAAAGAAGGGCCTAATTCAAACAAGGATGGGAGACAAGTTAATCCAGCTCAAAATCAGATCAAGGAGGTATGTTTGCTGTGGTTGAAGAAGCAAGGGTGTTAGGAAAGTCATATGTATCCCAATATGCTATTAAATCCCTAGTGCATGAAAACGTTGAGAAGGCTAGGTATTTGGGATACTTCAAGAGTCATAAGGTATGGGTTTTGATCTATCTATGAGGTTTGAGTTTAGTCATTAGGATCCCCTTCTATTGGTAGGTTTCTGGGTTTGTAAAATGTAAGAATGAGTAAGGTATTTCTAGGTGCATCTTTCATGTTGATATTTTTGGTCAAACTGCTCTAGTTTTTCTAAAATATGTACTTGAATCTGTGTCTCATTATATGTCTTATCATCTATCAAAATATATTCAAATGTGTTAGTGTCTTTGAGCAAAGAATAGTCCATCATGTCTAAATACCCCCATCATCTTAAGGTTTGATCTGCAAGAAAGACCAGTCTATCAAGAATTTGAAGGTTTGCAAGATTGATGAGCTTTGATAAGTTTGTTTGATCATTTAAAGTGACTCCATGAACTTGTGTAGTCAGTTGTGTGATCTTTTATTGTCAAGTTTCATCTATAAGTGTGAGTACCTTGAGTCAAAAATGTATGTTGAGCCTTGTCTATTGATTCTGCATAGAACATGATGGATCCCTGTCCCTTGGTGTTTCATCATATAGGAATGTCAATGCTTTTGTTTCGTGTCCATGTTCATAAGGTAGTAATGTGTAGCATCAAGTGTACTTGGTCTAAGTGTGAAGACTTGATACTGATCATTCAAGAAAAGGGTCTTTAAGTTATTGTCATATGTTATGAAGTCTTATCTATGGTCAAAATTCTCCAAGAGTTTAAATCTGAAAGATGTCATCAGGTTTGATGTTACCAATCAGAAGATGCCAAAGAAAATGTCTATGGGAATTTGTCATCAATTATAAGGTCTAGTGCAATGAGAATGAGGTCTCAAGTAGTGACCTGAGTTATAGTCAAGTGTCTGATTTAACAATAAGATTGGTGTTCACTAAGAATATTTGCACCATGACATTTCTAAGCTAGGTAGTCTATGTAGCAAAGAGTTTATGTTATGGTTGGAAAGAATGAAACTATGTCATCTTGATCTGGTGAGTGTTGATACCATGTCATACGAAATCTTCAAGAAGTATGAGGTCCTGACCTATGAAGAAGGATAATCTATAGTTTCAATCAGTTGTATCATAATATCACGGTGTGCAGATTTGTTTGAGAAAAGGTAAAATGTTCTCAAAATATCTATGAAGTGGTTGTCCATCATGAGAGGGTTATGTTATGTTTGGCTATTGATCTCAAAAGTGGTATATATGATTGTAAATCATGAATTTGAAGCTTGAATGAGTCATGTCATTTTGGCAAAAGCTCATCGTGTGCTGACCACAAATGTACATGAATTTTATCACTAAAGAGGTATATGTGAGCCCTTTATGCCTCCATGATTCCATACTAATCAACAATGCTTGAAGAATGTATTGAAGGTTATGAAACAACAAATGCATCTAAAAGAAGTTCAAAATGTTGACATTTGTGTTGTAGTTCTGGGTTGTGACAGTGAATCTTGAAGTTAACAAATTTCTTTGGGTTTGTTCCAAGAAGAGGTTGACACTGTAGCAGAGTGTTCATGAGTTCAAAATTTGTAAATTTTGTTTATGAAGGATTCAAGTTGCTATGCTTTGGCATAGTTCTAGTTGTGTGTGTGCACCAAAAGGATGGTCAAGATAAATCTGAGTTACTAGTTCTAAGCTTGGTCAGTTGAATTCATTAATGATTCAAGGTGTTGAAAATGATAAGTAAACACTATGAAAATGTTTGAGAAGGTGATCTGAAGAAAGGGGAGAAATCTTGGAAATTTTATTGATTATTTGCATGTATCGTAATGGAGGAAAGGTGTTTCTAATCTGACCATTAAGATACAAGGTGTGTTCTTGATTTTCAGGTGGTTATATGTGTTTCTTAAACACATATATGGTGTCTCGGTCCTTGATCCATGCTTAGAAGTGTATCTTGTGTGCTCATACATTATATAAGTAATATGAAGATTGTGAAGTAATGTCAAGACTATGAATGTTTATAAGAGTTACATCTTAAAGACTCAAAAGTAGTTTCAAGAATTTTTTGTGCTCTAAGTCAAGCTAAGAATGATGGTTATCTCTAAGTATAATTGGTATCTTGAAGGATTATTTAAACAAAATGAAGAAGGTATACTGACACCTTGACCTGATATTGCTTGAAATCATGTGTATATGCTTTAAGTTGGACACTATGAGTTTTATCTATGCTCCTACTAGTATGATTAAAGTCTTAATCTATCATATTAAGGACTTGAGTTTTAGAATAAAGGTTTCATTATTATTGGTACATAGTTATAAAGGGATATTAAACTCTTCATTCAAATAACTTCATCTAAGGGATGATAGAGATTTGGATATAGTCACAGGAAGTACAGGAGCAGATAATAAGCATGTGATAGTAATATTGAAATATATTACATCAAGAAGTGAAGGGGGTCAAGTATGAAGCTAGAATGTTTGTTATCTTTGAAAATACAAGCCAAGAAGTGTTATAAGACTGTTATGGTTAGATTAATGAATCATAGGATTTAGTGTACTATGATAAGGTACAATGCACTATTATACACAATACTAGTGACCTACTGGTTTTTAAGGACTACATGAGGTAATGAAGCTATCAATTATCTTCTTGTAGGTGTGTTAGGTGTTAAGAAGGTATTGTATGTAGTGGTGTTAGTTTTATGAAAGAAAACTTTTTAGGGGGATTATTATGACCTAATAGTATAATTTTGTTGAAATAATGGAAATGAACTCTAAGAAATTGCTTTAGGACCATGGTATTGTTCTTCATCTATCTACACAACTCTTTATCAAGGTGTGCACCCTAAATTTATCACTATCGGGTAGATTTTGATGGTATAATAATAGGGGGACTAGTTTGACTATGATTCATATGGATTATATGCTTCTATGACATGGAGAAGTTTGACCAATATGGACTTCAAATGTTGTTTAGGGCTCATGGTCCTAAAAGTTTCAAGAATAGTGTTAGAGGCATAATTAGTGTTTTTTGCATGACACGTACCTAGAAGATGATGTAGAACATATATGAGGACAAATTTTGGTGAGTATAAACTTAGGGGGGTTATTTTGTTGATTATTTCATTTCCATGGATCATTTAATATTGTTGTTTGAAGACAAAAAAAGTAAGTATAGTCCAAGGGGGAATCATTTGAGGAAGTAAGTCATTGCTTCTTTTTTCATGTTAATTTTTCATTATTAAACTTTTTCATAGATGTTAAAGGGGAAGATTAGGCTCAGAAACAAGGAAAATATTCATGTAGGTGTTTGTCTTGTTGGTTTCCATCAATATTTCTAAAGGTGATTTCCATCAATGAAAAAGGGGGAAAGTATTTTCCATTGTGTCTTAGTTTTTTCATTGATGTCAAATCCATTGATGGAAAAGGGTGTCATGGTGTGATGAGATTTTCCTTGAGGTGTGATTCAAGGTCAAACATGAATTTTGATTGATAGTTTCTAAATTTGGTGAGTTGTTATGTTGTTATGGAGTACAATCTAGTAGACATGGTCATGGTCTGTGCTCTCCTAATTTGGTATTAAGTCTTCATGAGGTCAAAAAAGGTTGGTAGGATGTGTTAAAGGTGTCAAATTTTATGCATATGGTCTCCATGGTAATTTCATGAGTTTTCATGTGTTGATTTAGGTCATTCTAATCCTATTCCTAGACCTAGAGCATGAGGTTTGGCATGGTGGTATGAGAAATGGAGTAGGGTAGTGATATCCAACCATGTGAAAGCCATTTTGACATGTTATAGAAGGTGTATGAGGAGTTACAGGTTTGTACTCATCTATTTGATGATGTTTCATGGTCCTTGGGAAACAAGACAATAAAGACAAGCTATGCAAGCACATGTAAGTCGTTGTGGCAAGAGATTTTAAGGAAAAATTAATTATGGATGAGAATTGGATCAGATATAAGAGATAGATATGGTGATTTAGGTAAAATTTTAGGTGAGTATGATAAAATTTGTGCTAGTTCTATATTTTTGGTAAATCCAACTTGAAAAGAAGGTAAAACCAGCTCAAATTGGCAACTTCATATGCTCACCCACTCGCACACACCTATCATGGGACCCAAAGGTTTTGGGAGATTTGTTTGAATTGTGATAAGATAATTTTGTAGAAATAATGGATTGATTTGAATTTTATGTTTTTATGAAGAATATTTAAGAATGAAAAGTTGTTTAAAACCTTAGTTAAACCCTCATAGCAGAGTGAATTGGAAGATATGTATTGGATTCTCTCTAGAATGTCTTTGAAAGAAAACATGATGCATCAAGGTAGAAGATGATTTTTTTAAGGACAATGGAATGAGAGGGGGGTGAATCATTCCTAAAAAACTTTTATTTCATTTACCATTTAGCATATGTTACCATTCATGGCATGGGTCTATTCATCATGAGGAAGGGGGCAGATCTAAAAGGTGAGGTTGAAAACATGTTCAAACCACCTAGTTGGTGTTTTAAGTGATGAAACTTGATCTTGTCATGTGGTGACGCATTATAGTGTCCATTATGTACCTTTTTTCAAGGGAAAAAGGGAAATCACCCACTCAAAAATGCGCAAAAGTTCAATTCATCATGATAAGGGGGTAGGTGGGGTTAGGTGAGTGTATCACATTTTCTAACCACCAAGTTGTCCTTTAAGTGACACAAACTTGTAGTATCATGTGGGGGATCACTTTTGTGTCCCCCATGTCCCTTTTTACTTTGGTAAAAGGTAAAATATGGACATTGTGGGTCTCTGAGTGTGAAATAGCCAAAAATAGATGTTTTCCTTCACTGAACACTGCCTGAAATAGCCACCTGAACACATTTTCTCGCCACCGGAGCTATGAGTGTACTTACAAGAGAAAAATATATATTATTTTGAATCCAAAATTACATATAAGAATATTACCACCATTTTAAGGATCCAATTATGCCTAAAAT
Organism: Taxus chinensis; assembly: GCA_019776745.2. NCBI lineage: Eukaryota > Viridiplantae > Streptophyta > Pinopsida > Cupressales > Taxaceae > Taxus > Taxus chinensis. The sequence continues at coordinate 695,188,501 of CM034147.1, forward strand.
TTTCCATTTTTAGCCTTTTGCAATTATGTTCAAGCTTGTGCGCCAGTGAAAGAAACTGCCATTGAATTTTATGATTATCAAAAGGAGAACCAAAAAATTAAGTGTGAAGATGGATTCAAATGTGTCTCATTGGAATTCGAATCATCTTCTAAATCTACCCAGAACTCCAATAATCCTTAGTTGAATATTCATTAGGATTAAAGATTATTACTTATACTGTTGAGCCAATATCTACAAACCCACTCCTCAAAAATTCTCGAAACCTTTTGAAATATTAGGTAGGAATTATTATCTTTCCTATGAGTATTTGATTAATTTCCAACTCCTACTGAGGATCCTGAAAAATTTGGAACAAACCACGTAGTTTTTTCACCGCTTTCATTTCCTTATATCATGTAATAAATAACCTGGAATTGCATAACTTGTTCCTAAACCTGATTTTTCTTCCACAATTTTCCTAATATTCCTCATATAATTGCATATATCAGTCAAACACTTCTTGGAGGCTTTAAATTTTCCTGTACGCTCCCGTGGGTATTCACCTTGTGCAAAAAGCCTGAAAATAGGCCTTTTTAGGCCTCCGGGAGAAATTCCTTGTGAATGGTTAGGAATGAATCCATAAATCAGCTCCCTGCACATGAAACACACTTGAAAATCACATTATCACATTCCTCTTGACCATTATGATGATAACATAGTGACTGAATTTGTTGGAGGACAAGTTTACATTGATTGGGAGAAGGATTTTCAAATGTGGCTTAGGTTGTCATGGATTTTTTTTTTAAAAATTTATGCTGAAAAATTTTCATGACAAAAGATATTCAAATTGAAAATAGATTCAATGAATATGAAAGGTCAGGACTGTACAAGTAGGCCAAGAACAGATTTAACATCCTGAACAAACTGTATGGTTCTATACAAGAGAGATGTGATGTAAAATAGAAAATTTTAGCATGATATATAGGGATAGTTTACTAATTTAATTAATAATATTTTTTAAATTAACGATAGGGTATATTTTAAAGATGAGAAAGTAACAATAGAGCTAGAGATATATATTGATTGGATTTTAAATGTGATAATTTGTCTTAATAAGGGAACATAACCAAACTTGGAATTGTAAATGGATAAATTACCAAATTTTAGTGTCGTCTAGACCTTATTAGCCCACATACACATTTAATTGAAAAAAATTCTCATATATTAGTATATAAACCTTTTTTTACTATGTGATCAAAATACATATCATGTAGAAATAAAAATATAACACTAAAACAATAAACACTCAATGGTAAGAAAATCATGCCCTATAACAAAGAGAATCACACCTTACACATTTTTAATGGTGGTGTCCATGATTTTTATAGACTTAAAACTATAAAGATGTATATTTAATGTATTTTCAACCATTTTCTCATATTTCAATACTCATCAAAAGAGTTTTGAGTAGTGCATCGACTATTTCAATGCCTTTATTACTTCCAACACATCAAATCAAACAAAATAATATTTGTGAGTGTATGTTATTTATAATTTAGAATAAATGAACATGTTTTAATTTCCTTTTAGGAAGATAAATCATGTCATGATTAATTTTAATTAACTCATCCAATTTTCTGATGTTGTTGGTAGTATTGAGTTCCCCTAGAAAATTTAATGGTGCCCTTAAGAAAAACCCCTAGAAGATTAAAACATAGATAATCATGCCACATTTTTAAATAAAGAACAATTTTCAAAATTAAATGGTGTTTCAAAATATTTATGGTGTTTCAATAATATTTATGGAACTTCGTGAGGTTTTTACAAAATCTTTATAATATTTATGAGTCCTTTTTAAATTTAAAAAAAATTCTTCAAACTGTTTCAAGCCTTTCTAAGATTAGGAGCCCTCTAAAAAAAGATAAAGAAAAAACTCGTCTCTAACAATTTCTTCTCTATAATTTATTCACGTAAATAAATTTTAGACAAAATTAACACTTTACTAAAGTTAATAAAATATCACTCGGAAGAGAAAATTATTCATCATGTCTCTCTTCTTCACAATAAATATTCATGGATATTCCATGAATTTTACTAAGACCTGTTATCCATATTTCACCCCCCGGGCCAAATATTGAATCAGGTACGACCCCACATAGAAAGAACCTAAGAAAACTCATTCAGATATGTAAATAGGTTACAGAGGGATTCAACAATGGAATATCATGGTTAGAAAAGAAGGGGCAGTGCCATAGAGGAACCAGGAGCAAGAAAGGGGAAGAAACGGTGAAGATCCGAAGTCCTCGGGTTCAAAATAGTTCAGGAAAGGTTCGAAATCAACTAAGTATGGAGGAGGTAGCGAAAGAACCACATGTCCTAATGGTGATTCTCCAAAGATGAATCTAAAAAGGGAAGCCCAAATGAGTGCCAGGCTGCCGTGTGGCCCTGGTGGGTGAAAATTGAGAAACGTCTTCAGGCCTTCAATGCATATCTCTTTGCCTCAATAACCAGATCAGGTTTGATTTTTTCTGCCATTTCCTCTTCCTTCAAGGTTCTAAACCAAGGATTGACGCAATAAAGACATATTTGGGGGAAGATTTTGTCAAAGGCATTAACAGCAGTGGTTGAGCTTCAACCTACTTTTCTCATTTCTCTCTCTCTTCCTTCTGTCTGATTAAATCTAAAAATATGGGGGCAGGATTCATTGTAAAGGGTTGGACATTCCTTGTTTTGTAGGCTCCCTTTTTCTTCTAGCAAAGGAATTCATGGAATTTCAAGCCTTCCATCAAAGTTGCAATATATTTCTCGCCTCCTGGTTGTTTTGTAATGTTTTGTAGATCAATCTACAGAGCAATAAAACATGTTTATGATCGATTCTAGATCCTTTCTGTATCTTTTGCTCGCATCTAGTCTTTCATTATAAATCTAGTTATCTGTGTTTGATTATTGCATGTATTTGTTGGTTTGTGTCTATCGACATAACTAGTGTTCATCATTCCTTTGGTGCATCACCTTGTAGTTTAGTTATTTTTATTTCTTGTACCCCTTTCTTATCACTGTCTCCTTGGAAAGTTTTAGATTAGGTATAGAGATAGATCCTCTGCAAGTTCTCATGTATGCATCTAAACAAAGGAATAAGGAACCAACCTTTAACCTGGAGAGCTTTCCCATTTTCCAAGGTCCCACACCTTGGGGAAATTTCAATGTTATGCAATCACACCAAATGAGTCTTCCTTAGAAAATCATATTTTTAGAACTCATTTGGGGGTGTTGTGATTTCACACTAACAGTTTTGGCATGCCGGGTGGGACAGAGAAGTCTCCATTCCATCGCAGCAAGATTGATGTGCACTTGTTGTGATCTTCAACTTATACAAAGCTTCAAATTTGCATATCTAGAAACTCCAACAGAGGAAGAATCCACTAGTTTCAAAATCCCAAGCTTGGGAGATTCATGAGAAAAACATGGTCTAGAGCAAGGAAAGAAGGTATATTTAAATACTTGTGTCTATCCCCAGGTAGAGAAAGGAGAAGAAGAAGAGTTCAGAGGTCTCCATCTCCACCAAGCAAAATTTTGTCAACACCTCCACCTACAAGGCCTTTCTTTCAGTCTACAAGGGTGATTAGACCGATCAGAATGGGTCAGCCAAATCCTTATGTCAACTTCACTAGCAGTAGTCCACTCGCCTTGAATGCACAAAATTTAGTCCCGATTGTAGCGTTAAAGAGAATCCCATATTTCACTGGGGAAAACCAAACTTCTCCTGGTGATCATGTCCAAGATATTGCAAATGTCTGTACAATCCACGAGATCCATGAGATGGACATTGCAATCAAGCTGCTCACCTCTTCACTCAAAGGTAAAGCTTTAAAATGGTTTAGAAGTCTTGAAGCAAGTTCTATCCATAATTGGAATCAGTTATGCACAGCTCTTCACAACCAGTTTGGAGAGAAAGGTGATAAATTATCTTTATTGGAGAAACTAAAAACAATCAAGAGAGCCCCAAACGAGTAGTTGACATACTTCAACCTCACATTCCAATGGACTTGGGACATTATTCCAACAGCAGTAAAGCCCACTAATGAAGGTGCCTTCTTATACTTTCTTAAGACTTTAAATTATGATATTTCTTTGATGATTCAGTCAATGGCAGGCACAACCTTACCTGTAACCTATAGCCTTTCCATAGGAGCTGAGAACCGTTTGATTCAGGCTAGAAAATTTACCCCTAGGCCATCCATGCCTCTGTACCTTGAGTTAGGAAACTCAGATACTATCCAAATGCCTACATTAGCTCTTTTACCCACCCCTAGGAGTCAAAGCTCAGCTGAAGCTTCCACTTCATCATCTAACACCTCTAAGGAGCTTTAGGAAGTGATGAAGCAACTGTAAAACTTGGGAAATGAGCTAGTGACCATCAAAAGAAAGCAGGCTCAGAGTTCCATGCCATATCAGCCCCAGGATCAATATCAAGCTAGACCCCAGTACCAGCACAATAGGCCACCACCTCAGATTGTAAATCAGATCTAGAACCAAGGACAGCCCCAAGCTGCTAGACCTTTTAGGTCGTATGATCCAAACACAACTTCAACATCAAGGGTATTGGTCCTAGCACAAAACAATATGGCACATGAATATGATTGGTGTTTTCCATGTGATCAGCCACATAACCAATCAATGTGCTTTAATGGTGCTCTAAATCAAGCCTTAATGGTGCAAACCAGTATGGTGTCACATGAACCTAGCCAAGAGGGAGATCAGCAACAAGGATCTCAACAAGCTGGACCCCCAAATGAAACTATGCTAGCAAATTGGCAGGCTGAAGACTTTTGTGGAATGAATCAGTTCCCTTCTCAAAGTGTAGCTGCCAATACACGGTTAGAAAAGAGAAATATTGGAGAGGGTCAACCACTGAACTCAGGTGACCCTCAACCTTCCATCACACCACAAGGTCCTAGTGTTCTAAATACAACTCCCAACATGCAGAACTAATCCAAGCCACCTTCCAAATCCAGTCAGACGCTGGTTGTAACAACCCATGTGCAAGAAAGAAATGTGTTTGGGAGGGGGCACCAAAAGGATAGCTCATTCAATATTATCAAGAAAATTAAGAGGACAAGTGTGAACATTTCACTATGGGAGTCATTGGCCATTCCAGGGTAGAGGGATCTATTACAAACTGCCATAAAAAATTGGTCAAACTCAAATCAACCCCCTAACCAGCAAGAGAGAGTGTTTGCTAATGCAGTTCAACCTAGGAGGAGCCATGGAGAACAACAAGGTAAGAGCCTGAGACCTCCTCCATTTTATGTCTCATTGATTATTTGAGACAAATTGGTGCACAATTGTATGATTGATTATGGGGCTAGTAGTTCTGTGATGCCCAAGAAAATAGCTGATCAGCTGGGTCTCCAATATGAAGTCATCTCCAAAGGAGTAGTCCAATTAGATGGGACAACAGTGACCATTGTGGGAATCATCAAGGATTTGAACCTCACTCTCCATGCCTACCCCAATGTGATTGTTTTGCAAAACGTGTCAATCATATATTTTCCACCACATTTTGCTTTGTGTCTGTCCAGGGACTTCACTACTGAATTTGGAGGGTACTTGTCTACTGATTGGTCACACATGCTCTTTAGGACAAGGTATGGGGCAAAGGCCAAAATCAGATCTGAACCCATTGTTGATTATCATATTGAATCCTATGTGCCTAGCCCAATCAATGCCAACTTCTTAGCTTTTGATTAAAAAGACCTCCTAAGTGCTTGCGAAGCAAATACCAAGCTGGGGTGTATCCCAGACTTGACTCTCAATGAGTGGGCCAAAAAAGTCATACTTTTGACCCCTATAAGGAGATGGAAGAATCTAAACTAGTTGTCTACTGCCTACATGAAGAAAATCATCCTCTTCCTAACCTAATTACACCAGAATACAAGGATGAAAATGAGGTATGGCAATTTTTCTTTGATGGCTCAAGGAGTAGATAAGGAGCTAGAGGAGGAACTATGACTGTGTCCCCCAAAGGTATGAAATATTATTAATCCTTCAGATTTTTTATCCTGTAAAATTGACGAGGGAAATTTTATAGGTAACCATACCAAAATTTGTTCTGGTCCCTCGTCGTGGACCCCTCTGCGTTCATAACGTTGCAAAATCCCTTTCCGAGAAATCTAGTTCTCTGAACTTAGCCAGTGTTGATCCCTTTTTGGCTAGGTGCACCTTTTATCAATGTTACACAAAGTAAATCTGTGCCCCCTTCATTTCCTTTGGTGCACCATTTGACGTATCGAAACATGTTTTGGTGTGCCTTCCTATGATGCGCCATTCATGCGTGCGCCAAGGCGCATGCACCTTCATGTTAACACATAAATTATTGCGCCGTGTTTTGGTGCGCCAAAGGGTGCAAGGAATGGAGTGTTGACAGTCTTAAAATTGTGCCAAAGGTGCAAGTATCCCTGTGTTGACACGAGTTTTGGTGCGCCTCTAAAAAAAGTGGTTGGAACATTTATTGCACCTTTTCCTATATATAGGTGCACCCGCCCTTTCACTTTCACAACTGAAAACACGTGATTAACTTTATTCCTCTGCACCTGTCAACATGCCTATCGTCCTTGTGTCACATTCGTGGACCCCGCTTCGTCTCTCGCATTCTATATATTCTAGGTAAGTGGTCATTGTTGCTCTCATGTTTTAGGTTTTTACTGTTGGTTGATTGTAGGAGGATGAATGAATATGAGAAACCCATAAACCCCTCCTATTGTTTTTCCCTCCCAAGCTTTCTCTACCCTCTTTCAAGATCTGCTGTCAAATAGGGCTCTCCCTCAAAATACCAATCTGGATCTTTTCATTGTGCCCCTTCACCCTCTGAATCCCTGAAGAAAAAGGCTTAAAACACATGCAAACCCATCAGAGAAAGAAATAAAACTTGGAAGTTAGACTACATTTTCCTCTTGGCACATTCACCATTCCTGTTGCATAAAATATAGTCACACTTAGAAGGCACACTTTTCCTGCTTGCAACACCCATTAACCCTGCGCCCTTTGGCACACCGAACTTCTATGTTGCATGGCAAATATTTGTGCCATTGGCGTATCCCCTCTTACAGCAACACAATGTCATGCAAACCTTCCCTACGCCACGCCAATTTCCCTTTTTTCGCACATAAAGCTGATGTTACACACATTAAACCTACTCCCTTCGGTGCACCAAAGTTCCATGTAACATGAAAAATATATGCGCCATTGGCGCATCCTGTCCCCGTGCAACATGAAAATTATCTGCATCGAGTATAAAGCGCATGAATGGTGAAGGCGCACTTTTGCTTACAATAACAAAATGTCATGTGCAGCATCATTGCGCCCTGCACCCTTTGGCGCTGATTTTTTCCTTGTAACACCCTTCTTCTGTGCGCCATACTATTAACCCTGCAACCTGCAGTGTTCATATGCCCTGCGCCCTGAGGCCTTTAAATTGCTAACTCCTCATTCTATTCTGTAACGCTTTAATGGAAGAACTGACAGCTAATATGGCTCTTTGGCGTTGGGTTTCACTTCTTCTTCTTGCAGATTAGCAACTGAACTCAGATCCACATATGTCTACGTCAAGCAATAGACCGACCAAATCAAAGGGCAAAGCTAAACTTACAGAGGAAGAGATGAAGTACAAGTATCAGAGGGTCAGAATGCCTGAGTCCCAGACATAATTTGACTTGGATATAAGCGACTCCGAGCTCGGTCACATCGACATGGAAGATTTTTGGGCCAGAACTAGAAGAGTCACAGGAAGTCCTTGGATGGACAAACTGGTAGGCAGTGGGCTGCATTTTGCTGGGGGGATCCCCGTCAGTGCAGTAAACAACAAATTCATGATGGTGGTGGCCCGTTGTTACAACAAAGACACAAGATGTGTTGAGAATGAAAAGGGCGAGGTCATAATCAACCTGACTGCCTGACACTTCGAAATAATGCTTGGCATCCCTCATCATCGGCATTTCATGGCCATAATCCAAGAGGACTACGTTAAGGCATGGGAGGATAATGAAGACTAGTGCATGCAGCTGATGAATGAAGTGTATTTAAAGAACAAGAAGGTGGTAACCAGATGGCCACAGGTTATTCATCGAAGCAATTTCTCTGAGGAACTAATTGATACTATCACGTTCCTAAGTAGAGTATTTGGGATTTCTGACACCCATTACTTTCATATGTGGATGCTCAGGTACCTGGAGACCATGAACAAGAACGTACCTGATCAACACTTCGAGTGGGTGGAGATAATAAGCAGTACCATATCCGAGCAGCTCCAACAACTCACCACAACGGGGAGGTTCTACATGAACTCCTATGTAGTTTACGTTGCAGCCTCAGAAAGGGATTATCTAGCACTGAACTAATGCGGGGTTTGGCCCCAGGTGAGAATATATGAGTACTACCTAGAGCTGAAACTGGAGAACAACATCCTGCAGTTCACTAAAATTAACAATGCTTTCTTTTATGGCATCGTCTGCCTATTGAGGCCCAACATGACTCATGGTTGAAAGACCAAGAGCATCGTCGCAGCAACAGAGAAGTAGGGGGAGTTATTTACACAGTTTCCCACCTTCACCTATCTCAGGGCAGCTAACTTCTTAGGGGAGCCCACTAAATTTCTGAGGTATGCTGGTCCCAAGCTGATCCTATTGGAGCTATCCAGACAGCTCGTAACATACCACGAGAAGTGTATGAAGAGAAAGAAGGGTGGAACTCCTTTCCCCCTTACAGTGGGTAGATACACATGCATCTCTCACCACAAGGCCCGGGAAATGGTTGTCGAGCTAGAACTGGTCAATCTGAAGCAAAACTTCCCGGCAAGGCCCACTTTTGATCCAAGGAATTGCCTTCCCAAGGCAAAACTCGATCCTATCCACCTTCCACAGATCAAGGACATTTATATCGACATGTATCATGAGGTCGAACTTAGAAGGAAGGACCACTCCTGCTTGGCTTTGGTAGAAATCATTCAGTATGGCGTGGCCATTATCCCAAAAGGTTATCAAACTACTGATTAAGAAGTTGATCAAGTGTATCTTAACACAGATGGGGACAACTAGCCGTTTACTACGATTGATAGAACCAAAGCGCCCCAGACCATTGAAGATAGGGTTAAAGAAACTCTGTGGAGGACATAACACTGGTGTAGGATGAATGGCCTCATCTACCTCGGGGTAGATTTCACTACATCCCCATTGGGCAACGCACCTGCCAGGCTAAAGCATCTGCCAAAGGGCAGAGACAAAGACAAAGAAGATGAACTGAGCTTCGCTCGAGAAGAGGAACCCAAGAGTCCCCCTTCCGCCACACAAGAACAGGTTGTAAGCCTGTTATCTCCAGAGAAAGAAGTGGCCGAAGATGTTCCGATGGGCACATCCACTCAGGATGTTGCCACTGCTATAACTGCTGAGGTCCCTTCTCTCTCTCCTCCTCCTCCTCGTGTGACCCAAGTGACCATTCCTTTGGTCGTATCCTCTCCCCCATCTTCTACTGTTCCCCCCTCCTCGTCATCCATCTCTTCTCTCGCGGAGCTATCCCCCACTATTTCTTCTCTCATCTCTCAGCTCCCTTCCTTTCCCACGTCTTCCTCCCCTACAGTGTACCTTCCCCCTATGAGCACTTTTTTGGCATCCCTCTCGATGTCGCCACCAAGTGTCTCTATGCACTTTCCCTCCACTACTGCAGTTGCCCCCTCTTCCACTTCTGGTCCCACTCCCATAAATCCATCATGGATCTCCCAACATCTGAGCCAACAAAAGAGGAAAGTTCCTATCACACCGATGGACTTCTCCATCATCCCAGCAAAGGGGGCTAAGAAGCAAAAGCCTATAACCCGCTTCTCTCAGAGTGCATCGGGAGAGAGAGTAATGGAGATTGCATATCCCAATCCTTTAAAGGATAAAAAGGATCTGTCTCCGACAGATTATACAGTGACCCAAGTCACAATGGGAACGTCTTCAAAAATCCTTCAAGGAGAGGCCCTATCTGTAGTCGATGCCCTTTGCAAGAAGCTCCAGGAAGAAAAGGAAGAAAAGAGGCTATTAAAGGAGCAAATAAACATCTTCTCCACACCTTGTAGAAAATGGGCAGTGCACCTCCTACAACTCCCACCAAAACTCCTGAGCCCCTGAGCCAGGATAAGATAAATGAATACGTGAAAATTGGCGAGAAGGGTATGGCAGTATCCACCTGGAGAGACCAAATCCTCAAGGAAAGTGAGGGAGTAATCGTCAAGTTCACTGATTTGTATCAGAACATCAATCAGGGGAACAAGGCACTCCAAGCGATTGTGGGACCCATCTCTGAAGAGTTGGACCATGCCAGGCTATAGCATAAGACCTTCCACAAAATGCTCAACTATTCAGTCGAAGATCTGGTCAAGTTCGGTGTCTTCAATCACCCCAGAGCGCCCAACAAAATCCTTTCTACTTTGGACTACCAGGTCGATCAGTTGGAGTTTGTCCTCAAAAATATAGATAAATTCAAAGAGGAAGCCTTGGAGGCTATGCACCAAATGGATAAAATCATCCTGAGAATGTCCCCAGGCCTACTTACTCCTTCTTTCGCTTTGAGGAAGGCAGACCAAACTATTCGGATCTTTAAGGAGATCGTCTCGTAAGGGTTAGGGCGAGAAGTCACCTTCGACACCGAATGCATCAACAACCTTCTGGCCTGTCGTGAATTTATAAGGTACTAGATAGAGGCGGGAAATGAATATTCCAAGCTCCCAGAAAGGCTCGTGGATGAACGTGAAACTTGCGAAGTTATCAGTGATCACCACAAGGATCCTGCTCAAGATCAACTTCAACCCATGATCAACAAGTTCATGGAATTTAAGACCCAATTTAACATCACTTCTCCTGAGCAACAACAGAAGCAAGACACTCCCTTTCGGCCACAAGATGATGACGAATAGTCTCTTTCCTCTCGATCTTCTTTTTGTAAATATCTAAGAGTATGTTGGCACAAATGATGACATCATCCATGTTGCACCATGGGATGATGTCATCCACCAAGTTGTCCAAAGTCAACATTGACTTTTAGATATTTTGTAGATATTTTGTAATTAGGTTGTTGGTTGCTTTTTGGCCTTCTCTCTTTTCCTTATTCTATAAATACTTGAATACTTGTTGTATTCAAAAAAAGGGTGAATACTTTTCAGATGAAAAATTGAAGTACGAAGAAAAGACTTTGAGCTTTTTATAACAGAAGGAAATATTAATACAATATTTAGACTTTGCATTGAATACCTGTGTTATACATCAGAGCTTTCTTATGTTAGATCTGTATGTTTGTTCTATTGAATCTACTTCTACTTTATTGTCATTTATTCATCAGTATTGCTTTGTTCGTCTATGCGAGTAAGTTCGGCTCTGTTTACTACCAGCCCAAAACATAGACCCTCTGACCTTTCTGCTTTGGAATTCATTTCTTTTCTCCCTTCAGAGCTTTCCTATCTCCCCATTTCATTTCTTCCCCTTCTTCTTGCAGTTGGAAACACCTCTACTAGGATGAGATCCTAAAACCCCGAAGTCAGAATATTGTGAGACTTGCACAGATTCCTGCTGGTAAAATAGCAATAAACCAGTTTCGCTTTGCTGACTCAAAGAGGGGCTATGACCTACACACTGTTGGCTCATCTATCCATAGATTTGTCCACCCGAAAAAGATTTGGACCAACATTTTTTGGCGACTCCGCTGGGGATCAAACAGATCTAACAGATCTATGATAGTGGTATGTCAGAAAATTAGTGAAAAATAAATAAAAAATGACTACCTGTTTGCAAATTTCTAAACTTTTGTTCAAAATCCAATTTTTTTGCAAAAGTGACCCAAACTAAAAAATTTCTTTAGAGGTCCATAGATCTGGGCTAGTTAGAGATCTTTAGTTCACTGAGTTTTTACAAAAATATGTATTTTTCCGTAGATCTGAGTTTTTGACAGTTTACCAAAAATTTCAAACTCTTCAAAAAGTCAACGCTTGATATGAAAATCATCTTACTAAGCTTTACCATCATTTTATCCTCGTTGATCTTTGTCATTAAAACCGCAATCGGTTGTTAAAAGAGGGATAAAATTAAGTATTTAGAAAAGTACATGCTGCTGATTTTGTCAGAAAATTCAGAAAATCAGCAAGTACAACCAAAAAGAGTTTTTAGGATTTACTCCAATATATTACAGATCTGGGAGGTACACTGGTGGAAGAACCATTTACTCGTAGCAGGAGAGCTCATGGAGAAGTTGATCCTACTTTCGATTTACTTCAAAGGCACAACTTCAGTGTTACACCAACACGCTTCTCGTCACTAAGCTCAGCTGACCGGTTATCCAGGATTGTCTCACCTCCACGAAGGAAGCACCTCTCACAAGGTGCATCCACATCACTTTGCAGTGCTTTATTGCTCAGTGGAACTAGCCTCCCAGCACGCGTTCTCTTTCCAGCTGTTCAAATGGTAGTGTCATGGGGAAATGCCATGGGCCCTTTGGCTTTACCACATCCTGTTCACGCGCTCCCACACGAAAACCGAAAGAATTTTCCTAAATTTGATGGGAGCGGGAACTAAAGCACCGATTCGCACATATCTGTGTTCATCATGTCATGCAGTATCCTAGATGTGACCCATGAAGATGTGTCAGTTCACCTCTTTCTAGAAACCTTATAAGGACCCGCAGCAGAATGCTTTCAACATTTTCTGGCCAGATCTATTACTAGTTGGGCCACCTTACGGACTACATTTGAAGAAAGATATAAGCCTTCTGAGGACGCATTCGCGTTACTGTCAAAGATCACTCACCTCAAGAAGGAGGTCAATGAAACCATGCATGATTTCATCACCCGTTTCAACTCACTAATCAATAGAGTTCCACCTACCATGCTGCCAACGCCAGAAAATCAGAAGTGTTTCTTCGTCAACGCCATGAGCTCAAAAGAAATTTTCTTACTCTTGCAAGAACAAGTCACTACTTTGGTTCTCGCCCAAGCTTCTGCCATACGAATTGAAGATAACTTGATAATATCTTGTGAATTAAAAATAGAAACATCCAAGCCTAAAGCTTCAACCCCTTCTCTCACCACTTCATCTGATCCAGCATTTCAAAAGATGGCAAATGACTTGCTTGCTTTAAAGAAGTAGCTAGCCCAAGCTTCTTCGAGCACTTCATACCGGGATATTCCACGAAGAAACTTTACTTCCAACAACATCCCGCAAAGGCCATGTTTGCCCGCAACCGCTCCGCGGTTGGCACTTGAGGCTCCTCCAATCAATGCTTTAGCTGAGATCGAAGAAGAAGAAGAACAAAATTATGAAGAACCTTCATCGCCAAGTGCAGATGATCAAAATTTTGGTGAACCGACTGGTGACTCTACTATTAGGTATATGGAATTTGATGAAGAGGAATCTGATTAAGAAGAGGGTACACAAGGATATGCAAGTGGACAATCTTATGTTGTTTTCACCCGCTCTCAAGAAAAATAAGCAGAAGTTGCTGCCAAGATGTAAAAAGAGAAGGCCGTGTCAAACACGTCGCCAACCATTGTAAAAAGAGGTAATCCCCTTCCTGCTCAGCCTGTTACTAAGTCTTTTTCAAAGAAAGCTTTTTCCCCTTTTTCCCCTCTGAATCAGCCTCCTCATATTCCTATCAACGCTAGTAATCCTACCCGACCATTGCGAAATGAGGGACTCATTCCTTCATCAACGCAACCCTTGGCCGCGTTCGATATCATTGATCATGCTAAAAAGACCAAAATCCAGATGTCTGAAGCCGAATATCTTCAGTCAAACCCTGAATAGCTTGTAAGGTTGACCGAATACATCCAAAGCCAAGCTGTCATAACTACTCAGGTTTCTCCAAAAGGAATCCTTTCTACTCCTCCTCCATCTCGCATAAATGTTGCCTCAACATCTGTGTCAGACAAGATAGAACCTTTCTATCTCTCCCTCCAAATCAATGGCCACAAACTAAGCAATTGCATAATTGATTCTGGGGCTTCCGATAACGTCATGCCAGTGAAAGTCGCCCATGCCCTGGGCCTCACCCTTACTAAACCTTTTGGCATATGTTACTCCTTGGAAACCAAATAGGTTCCGTTGATCGGTCAAATCAAGGACGCTTAGTTTGCATTTGAGGCGTTCCCAGAGAAAAGAGTAAAGATGACCATCCTCATTGCTGATATTCCGGTAGCATACGAAATTCTACTAGGAAGGATCTTTTGCAGTGAATTTGGAGGGGAGATTCATATGGACTTGTCTAAGGCTAGAATCCCCATTAAAGGTATAATGTAAACATTGGAGCTAGAATCACAAAAGAAGTACTTGGTTACTAATTCCGATGACCCCAAAGCCCAAATTCTCTTTGAATCATCAGAGATGGGAAACTATTTCTTGTCTATCGAGTTTGACAAAATGGATGTCCTCATCTAAGTAGAGGATCTTAACAAGATCTGGACTTTGCAATTTGATGGCAACTGCGCAACTAGTGGATGCGGCGGTGGAGCCGTGCTAATATCTCCCGAAGAGGAGATTATTCCTCTCTCTTTCAAGTTGCAATTTTTCAACACGAATAATACTGCTGAGTATGAATCTTTGCTACTTGGCATGCAAGCCACAAAGGAAAGAGGAATCAAGAATCTGAAAGTACAGGGGGATACAGAGCTGGTCGTAAATCAAGTTAGAAGGATATACCAAGTGAAGAATGAAAGGCTCTGTCGACACTAAAATTTTCCTCCGTAATTTCTATTTCATTAATGTATGTATTAGGAATAGGATGTTGTTAAGTATAATTAGTAGTAGCGTTTGATAGAAGATAACGGCGCTACCAGTACGACGCCGCCAATAATGTATAGTATGACAATAGTCAAAAGTACAATAGGAATGTTGTGGTAAAAAGTAAATAGTTGTCGTAAGTGGTCCAGTAATGTTAAAATGTCAAAGTTCGGGTAAGTAGAGAAGTAGGGTCTACATGATTAGGAATTAAAAATATTATATTGGTAATAAGGACAAGGAGTGAGGTCATAAATATTTTGTGTATTTTATTTGTAAAAAGTCTAAAAATGTAGAACCCATGTGAAATGATAAGGTTTATCTTATCTTAAAAGATAAGCTTACATGTACAGATAAGAGTTAAGGTATGGAATATGATTCGTCAGAGTGGATTTCTTATCTTATCTTACAGATAAAATGGATAAGCCTAGAAGTTCTATAAATAAAGAGGCCACCACCCTCATTTAGCATAGAAGGAAGTAGTGAGAAATATTGTATGAGTAAGTGTGTAAAGGAAGCCATCAGTTTAAAGGTGTGTTGAAGAAGCCATTAAGAGGTGTAATTGTGAAGTTTCTGCCATAGTATTGGTGGAAGGCAAGTGAAGTCAATAACACTTGAAGTACCTCATGGGTGAGATTGTAACAATTTCATGCTAATATTATAATTTACTCTGATATTTCATATTTATCATCATTCCTTTTTATCATAGTCTATGGTATTATGTTTGTTGTTGTGTTTCCAGATTACATCCACCAAACTAAAGGCTGTGCATTAGTAAATAATCATAGCATGAGGAGTTCCCAGTGAAGAATTATCATAGTGCCGGATTGGTGATGACAGCTCAGACATTATCGCAACGCGATATGGGACAGTATTGAGGAGTTTGACGCTTTTTCAATAAAAGCCATCCGAAGAGCTCAGAATGACCTGGCCAACTCATTAGCCGTCTCGGCATCCCTCATGCTCCCTCACCCAGGCTTGAAAATAGACACATATACCATTGAGGTAGTCTTCCACCCAAGTGTGCCAGACAACTCTCAGCACTGGCAGGTATTCAACGATGATAATCAACTTATTGCCTTTCTAGAAAAGGTAGAAAATTTCAGTGAGCTTCATTTTGACGGATCCACTTCCACATGTCGTGAGTCTGTTACTGATCAAGATGGTGAATCAAAAGGAAATGATGGCATATGTCAGCTCAAAGGAAATAAAATTCCAAAAGGTCTGGTTTCTCTGAAACGTTTGTTCAATAGACATGATCATTTTGTAAGGAAGAGAAGGTGAGATAATCCTAACTCCTCTCTAGAGACTGAGCCGGTCAACCTAGGTACTGTAGAAGATCCCCAGTTTGTGAACATTGGGAAATGTTGCACACCCGAAGAAAAGTGGAAGTTTGTCAAATTTCTGAAGAAATATATGGATGTATTGGCATGGTCTTATGCCGATCTAAAGTCTTTCAAGCCGAAGGATGTCCAGCATGACATCCCGTTGAAAGAAGATGTCAAACCCTTTCACCAGAAACAGAGGCACTATAATCCTAAGATCTTAGGTACTATCCAGGCAGATATTCATAAAATGTTAGATGCAAGGATCATTTTTCCTATCCATCACAGTACCTGGGTAGCAAACATTGTGCCAGTGAGAAAGAAGAATGGCAAGATACGCATATGCGTAGACTTCCGCAACTTGAATCAAGCGTCCTTGAAGGACAACTACCCCCTTCCCATAATGGATTAGGTTCTGCAAGCAGTAACTGGATCAAAAATGTTGTCTATGCTTGATGGTTTTTCTAGTTACAATCAAATTGAAGTCTCTCCTGAAGACCAATTCAAAACAGCATTCACTACCCCCTGGGGTACATTCGCCTACAGCAGGATGCCCTTCGGCTTGACCAATGCTGGTGCCACTTTCCAGCGGGCAATGGAATTTGCATTCAAAGGAATGATGGGAAAAGTCATTGTAGTTTACTTGGATGACTTAACTGTATTTTCTAAATAGCGTAATGATCATTTGCGATCATTTAGAGCAAGTATTGATTAGATGCCGAGAGCACGGGATCTCCATGAATCCAAAAAAGTCTGTTTTCGGAGTCATAGAGGGAAAGTTGTTGGGACACATTGTAAGAAAGGAAGGGACAAAGATAGATGGTGAAAGGGTTAAGGCCATTCAGATCCTTACTTTACCTACAAGCAAGACCGGCGTTCACTCTTTTTTCAGAAACGTGAACTTTCTTAGGTGCTTTGTTCCCGACTTTGCTGAAAAGACTTGCCACATATCGAACATGATGAAAGGATCACCAAATTTCCAGTGGAGCGAAGAAGGTAAGAATTCATTTGAGGAGATAAAAGCCTCCGTTGCCCGCACACCAGTCCTGGTATGTCCTGATTTCTCCAAGGATTTCATTATGTATAGATATGCATCCGAGCATACTGTATCAGCTATCTTAATGCAAAAGAATTCTAAAGATGTTGAATCCCCAATTGCATTCATGAGCTCTCCTCTCAAGCCCCACGAATTAAAGATGTCCCAGTTGGAAAAGCATGCCTTCACCATGGTCAAAGCAGTCAAGAACTTCAGGTATTACATTCTAAATTCTCATACAACGGTACTAGTCCCTGACGCAGCAGTCAAGTCCATCCTAACTCAACAGGAGTTAGGGAGTTTGTGAGGAAATTGGATTGCAAAATTCCAAGAGTATGATCTCGATATAAAAATGACTAAGTTGGTAAGAGGCAAGGGTCTTTGTCATCTCATGGCTGAAAACCGAGGTTCAGAGGACCCTGACGGAAAAGATGATTGCGCCGATGGAGCACAAAGCCAACTGGAGAAATTTGATTCACTACCCATGGTTCTATTTGTCACAACCAGCGACGAATGGTATTCTGATATTGCTTTCTTTCTCACTTATGGTGAATACCCAGCCCATCTAACTACAAAGGAGAAGCATGCTATAAAGCTCAGAGTAGCCAGATATGTCATCTGGGATGACGGTCTATATAAACGTGGAATAGATGGCATATTCTTGTGATGTGTTGACAAGCCATAGCAGATAAAGCTACTGGAGAGTTTTCATGATTCGGCCTATGGTGGTCACTTCTCCTCTTCCGTGATGGCACACAAGATCATCCGGGCCAGGTACTATTGGCTGACACTGTTCCAGGATACAGCCACTTGGGTAGCAAAGTGTGAGCCTTGCCAGCAATTTGTTGGTAAGCCAAAATTGGTTGCTTTTCCCCTCAAGCCGGTCATCATTGATGAACCATTCAGGTAGTGGGGAATCGATTTTATTGGTGCACTCAATCCCCAATCGAGTGCCGGACATAGTTATGTCCTGATAGCAACAGATTACTTCACGAAATGTGTGGAAGCCATACCTGTCAAACATGCCACTTCCGAGGTTGTTTGCAGTTTCATCAAAGAGAATATCATTGTCAAGTTTGGCATTCCAAACAAGATTGTTGTTGATAATGCTTCCAACTTCTCCTCACGAGAATTTGTTGGTTTTTGCTATGAATACGGGATAGCCTTGGCTCACGCCTCAGATTATTACCCCCAAGGAAATGGTCAGGAAAAATCCAGTAATAAAAACTTAGTGACCATCATACGGAAGCTAATTGATGAGAATCAGCGAATGTGGCACAAGTCATTATACGACACTTTGTGGGCGGACCACATTACTCCCAAGAGGTCTCTCGGCATATCACCTTTTCAAGTGTTATATGGGATCGACGCCGAGCTTCCCATTTCTGCAGAACTTCCCACTATGCACTTGGCACGAGCAATCGAAGATGAGACTTTCCAAAATTCCCTTGAAAAGAGGATCATGTATCTATCAGAGCTTGAAGAGAAAAGCATAAGAGCGGTCGACAGGATTACCGAACATCAGAATCAAGTTAAGAGATTGTTTGATAATAGGGCTAAGCAAAGAGATTTCCAAGTGGGAGATCTCGTCCTTTTGTGGGACAAAAGGAAAGAGCCAAAGGGCATGCACGGGAAATTTGATTCTCTATGGAGAGGGCCTTTCAAGATCAAACAGCTCAATGGAGAAAATAGCTTCTATCTCTTGTATCTAGACGGAACTGATCTCCCGCTTCCCTATAGCGGGTAGCACCTCAAAATATTCAGGAAGTAGAGCTTGCTCTCTTCTTTGTACAGTTTGATTTTGTTGTGTGGTTGCTTTTGTCGTGTGTTTTCTTCCGTCGTCGCCCTTGTTTTTGACTCTCTGACCCAATGGATAGGCACACGTAGATCTGGGGTTCTCTACCCTTGAGTTTCGCTCAAAGATAGTCCCCAGAAAGAGCCAGCTGTTATCCTATAAAATTGACGAGAGAAATTTTATAGGTAACCATACCAAAATTTTGTTCTGGTCCCTCGTCGTGGACCCCTCTGCATTCAGAACGTTGCAAAATCCCTTTCTGGGAAATCTAGTTCTCCAAACCTAGCCAGTTTTGATCCCTTTTTGGCTGGGCGCACCTTTTATCTATTTTACAAAGAGTAAATTTGTGCCCCCTTCATTTCCTTTGGCGCACCGTTTATCATATCGCACATGTTTTGGTGCGCCTTCCCGTGATGCGCCATTCTTGCGTGTGCCAAGGCGCATGCGCCTTCATGTTAACACATAAATTGTTGCACCGTGTTTTTGTGCGCCAAAGGGCGCAAGGAATGGAGTGTTGACAGTATTAAAATTGCACCAAAGGCGCAAGTATCCCCGTGTTGACACGCATTCTAGTGCGCCAAAGGGCACACTGTTTTACGTGTTGACACGAGTTTTGGTGCGCCTCTAAAAAAAGTGGTTGGAACATTTATTGTACCTTTTCCTATATATAGGTGCACCCGCCCTTTCACTTTCACAACTGAAAACACGTGATTAACTTTATTCCTCTGCACCTGTCAACATGCCTATCGTCCTCGTGTCACATTCGTGGACCCCGCTTCGTCTCTCGCATTCTATATATTCTAGGTAAGTGGTCATTGTTGCTCTCATGTTTTAGGTTTTTACTGTTGGTTGATTGTAGGAGGATGAATGAATATGAGAAACCCATAAACCCCTCCTATTGTTTTTCCCTCCCAAGCTTTCTCTACCCTCTTTCAAGATCTGCTGTCAAATAGGGCTCTCCCTCAAAAAACCAATTTGGATCTTTTCATTGTGCCCCTTCACCCTCTGAATCCCTGAAGAAAAAGGCTTAAAACACATGCAAACCCATCAAAGAAAGAAAGAAAACTTGGAAATTAGACTGCATTTTCATCTTGGCGCATTCGCCATTCCTGCTGCATAAAATATAGTCACACCCAGAAGGCATACATTTCCTGCTTGCAACACCCATTAACCCTGCGCCCTTTGGCACACCGAACTTCTATGTTGCATGGAAAATATTTGCGCCATTGGTGCATCCCCTCTTACAGCAACACAATGTCATGCAAACCTTCCCTATGCCGTGCCAATTTCCCCTTTTTCGCACATAAAGCTGATGTTACACACATTAAACCTGCGCCCTTCGGCACACCAAAGTTCCATATAACATGAAAAATATATGCGCCATTGGCACATCCTGTCCCTATGCAACATGAAAATTATCTGCGTCGAGTATAAAGCACATGAATGGCATAGGCGCACTTCTGCTTACAATAACAAAATGTCATGTGCAGCATCATTGCGCCCTACGCCCTTTGGCGCTGATTTTTTCCTTGTAACACCCTTCTTCTGTGCGCCATACTATTAACCCTGCAACCTGCAGTGTTCATATGCCCTGCGCCCCGAGGCCTTTAAATTGCTAACTCCTCATTCTATTCTGTAACGCTTTAATGGAAGAACTGACAGCTAATATGGCTCTTTGGCGTTGGGTTTCACTTCTTCTTCTTGCAGATTAGCAACTGAACTCAGATCCACATATGTCTACGTCAAGCAATAGACCGACCAAATCAAAGGGCAAAGCTAAACTTACAGAGGAAGAGATGAAGTACAAGTATCAGAGGGTCAGAATGCTTGAGTCCCAGACATAATTTGACTTGGATATAAGCGACTCCGAGCTCGGTCACATCGACATGGAAGATTTTTGGGCCAGAACTAGAAGAGTCACAGGAAGTCCTTGGATGGACAAACTGGTAGGCAGCGGGCTGCATTTTGCTGGGGGGATCCTTGTCAGTGCAGTAAACAATGAATTCATGATGGTGGTGGCCCGTTGTTACAACAAAGACACAAGATGAGGAGAGAGAGAAGGGACCTCAGCAGTTATAGCAGTGGCAACATCCTGAGTGGATGTGCCCATCGGAACATCTTCAGCCGCTTCTTTACATAGTTTCCCACCTTCACCTATCTCAAGGTAGCTAACTTCTTAGGGGAGCCCACTAAATTACCGAGGTATGCTGGTCCCAAGCTGATCCTGTTGGAGCTATCCAGACAACTCTTAACATACCGCGAGAAGTGTCTGAAGAGAAAGAAGGGTGGAACTCCTTTCCCCCTTACAGTGGGCAGGTACACCTACATTTCCCACCACAAAGCCTGGGAGATGTTTGCAGAACTAGATCTGCTTAACCTAAAGCACAATTTTCTGGTGAGGCCCACCTTCAATCCAAGGAATTTCCTCCCTAAGGAAAAACTTGATCCTATCCACATTCCACAGATCGAGGATATCTACATCGACCTATATCATGAGGTCAAACTCAGAAGAAAAGATCACTCTCGCTTGGCCCTGGCAGAGATTATTCAGTATGGCGTGGCCATTGTTCCAAAAGGTTATCAAAACTACTGATCAAGAAGTTGATCAGGTGTATCTAGACATAGATGGGGAGAGCTGGCCATTTTCTGAAATAGATAGAACAAAGGCACCCCAGACCATGGAGGTAAGGGTTAAAGAAACATTGCAGCAGACAAAACACTGGTGCAGAATGAATGGCCTTATCTACCTCAGAGTAGATTTCACCATGTCCCCTTTGGGCAACGCACCTGTCAGGCCGAAACATCTGCCAAAGGGCAAAGGCAAGGATAAAGAGGGAGAATCAAGCTCCGCTCAAGAAGAAGCTTCTGAAAGTCCTTCTTCCGCCGCACAGGAACAAGTTGTAACTCTGACATCCCCAGAGAAAGAAGCGGCGGAGAGTGTTCCAATGGGTACATCCATTTAGGATGTTGCCACTGTAACAACCATGGAGATTCCCGCCGTCCCTTCTCCCCCTTCTCATGTGACTCAAGTGACCATTCCTTTGGTCATATCCTCTCCCCCCATCTTCTATTGTTCCCCCTTCCTCGTCCTCCATCTTCTCTTCTCTCGCGGAGCTGTCCCCCACTATTTCTTCTCTCATCTCTCAGCTCCCTTCCATTCCCACGACTACCTCACCTGATGTATCTTCCCCTCCCATGAGCACTTTCTTGGCCTCTCTCTTGATGCCACCCGCCGCATGTCTCTACGCATTTCCCCTCATCCCCTGTAGCTGCTCCCTCTTCCACCACTGGTCCCACTCCCTTAGGTCCAACATAGCTTTCTCAGCACCTTAGCCAACATAAGAGGAAAGTCCCTATTGCACCAATGGACTTCTTTGTCATCCCAGTAAAGGGGGCTAAGAAGTAAAAGCCGATAACTCGCTTCTCTCAGAGTGCATCGGGAGAAAGAGTTATGGATATTGCGTATCCTGATCCTTCAAAGGATAAAAAGGATATGTCTCCTACAGATTATATAGTGATGCAGGTTACAATGGGAACGTCTTCTGAAAGTCTTCAAGGGGAGGCCCTATCTGCGGTGGATGCCCTTTGCAAAAATCTCCAAGAAGCAAAGGAGGAGAAGAGGTTATTAAAAGAGCAGACCAAGCATCTTCTCCACGCCCTGCAGAAAATGGGCAGTGCACCTCCTACAACTGCCACCGAAACTCTTGAGGTCCTAAGCCAGGATAAGATAAATGAATACGCCAAAATTGGAAAACAAGGTATGGAATTTTCTACCTGGAGAGATCACATCCTCAAAGACATTGAGGAGGTAAATTATCAAGTTCACCGAATTATATCAGAACATTAGTCGGGGTGAACAAAGATCTCCAGGCGATCACAGGGACCTATCTCTGAAGAGTTGGACCATGCTAGGTTGCAACACAAGACGTTCCAGAAAATGCTCGACTGCTCAGTTAATGATTTGGTAAAATTTGACATTTTCGATCACCCCAGGGTGCCCAGCAAAATCCTTGCTGCGTTGGACTATCGGGTTGATCAGATGGAATTCATCCTGGAGAAGATTGACAAGGGTCAAGGAGGAAGCCCTAGATGCAATGCATCAAATGGAGCAAATTGTTCTAAGAATGTCTCCGAGCTTTCTCACTCCTTCTTTCGCCTTGAGGAAGGTAGATGAAAACCATTCAGATCTTCAAGGAGATCATCTCGCAAGGGCTAGGGCCGAAATCCACTTTTGACACTGAATGCATCAATAACCTTCTGGCTTGCTGTGATTTTGTGGGGTACCTGATGGAGGTAGGTAATGAATATTTCAAGCTCCCTAAAAAGCTCAGAAAATGAGCAGGAGACTTGTGAGGGTCATCAGAGATCATACAAAGGGTCCTGCCCAGGATCAACTTCAGCTGATGGTCAGTAAATTCATGGAATATCAGACCTAGTTCCATATTACCTCTCCTGAACAACAGCAGAAGCAAGATACCCCCTTTCGGCTGTGGGACGACGATGAATAACTTTCTTCCTCTTGGTTTTCTTTTTGTAAATATCTAAGAGTATGTTGGCACAAAATGATGACATCATCCATATTGAACCATGGGATGTTGTCATCCACCAAGTTGCCCAAAGTCAACGTTTGACTTTTAGATATTTTGTAATTAGTTGTTGGTTTCTTTTTGCCTTATCTCTTCTCCTTCTTCTATATATACTTGGATACTTATTGTATTCAAGTGGTGGACACTTTTTAGATGAAAAAATAGAAGTGAGAAGAAAAGGCTTTGCACTTTTTGTAACAGAAGAAAACATTAATACAAATATCAAGACTTTGTGTTGAATATGTGTGTTATGGGCATATGATATTTCTTATGTTAGATTTATGCGTTTATTCTATTGGATCTATCTCTACTTTTTTTGTCATTTGTTCATCAGTATTGCTTTTGTTCGTCTATGCAAGTAGGCTCGGCTCTGTTTACTACCAGCCCAAAACATAGACCCTCTGACCTTTCTACTTTTGAATTCATTTCTTTTCTCCCTTCATAGCTATCCTATCTCCTCTACTCATTTCTTTCCCTCCCTTTCACAGTTGGAAACACCTCTACTGGGATGAGATCCCAAACCCCTGAAGGCAGAATATTGTGAGACTTGCACATATTCCTGCTGGTAGAATAGCAATAAACCAGTTTCACTTTGTTGACTCAAAGAGGGGGCTATGCCCTGCACACTGTTGGCTCATCTATCCATAGATCTGTCCACCCGACAGATTTTCAGACCAAACATAGCCATGAAATTACATCCTTTAGATTTTCTTTAAAACAAAATAAAGATAAAATCCTGTGGACCTAAAATAAAACACTCCTCACACAGGTGACTGATGCCGGTTACCCAACCAATGACAGTCCCTACTTTCTGACCAACACTGGTATGCCAATTGATGTTGGTTACTATGTAAACTAGACACTCTGTAATGCAGGGTCCAATGAAGCTATTTAGCTCCACAACCCAACAATGTATGCTCCCCCACGTTTGGGGTGTATGCGACGTCACTAGGAGGATACAACTCAAAGGAGAGGATCGAATGGTGATATGAAACTGATACCCTGTAGGGGAGAGGGAATGTGCATGGTAGAAACTAAGGCATATGCAAACAAAGTGGCTTAGAAACATGTGTTAGTAAAAATAAGACAAGTATGCATATAGAAGATAAAGTGTAATCTAGCAAATAAGAAGACCATGTAGATCACAAAAAACAAGTTGCAAACATAGGGACATTGCTCAAAATGTTGCAAGATAATAAAAGAAAAAGTAGAAAAAATCATAAAAGCAATGATTAAACAAGATAAAGGGCATTGCCGAAAAATAATGGCATATAATAACAAATAGTGAAAAACAAAATGTAATAGACAACCATGGTGGCAAATATTCCTGTAAAGCAGATTCTACACATGAAGAACCCATTAACATGTTAGAGAGATAAAAAATTATGTCAAAGCATGTATATATTAATAGATTAGTTTTCTAGTAAGAATAGGAAGTAGTACAAAATGAAATAATAACACTTGTAGTGTGTACGAAAGTGGATGCCCCCAGGAGCCTCAGTGGGATTGGTAAGAGGTACAATACCAAGCATCCATGTTACATGTAAAGATTTGTAGGAAGTCTACATTCATAGCTAAAGACCAAGTGAACGCACATATGTATATTTTTGATAAAGACATATTAGATATCTGACTAACATATTAAACAAAGTATACATGTAAGTAAAAGGAAGCAAGAATAAGTACAACCAAGATATGCAATATGTTGTGAGTGAGTGAGATGGAATGATATGCAATGTGAATGTGATAGGAGTAACTTGCCCCCCAAGTGGATGTGGATGAGTGTGAGATGAGGTTCATTTATAAAATACCACTTGACTGTCAAGAATGAACCATAGAAGAAGAGTGCATCATCGGGAAATTGTTTGAAAATGTGCGCTAGATAGATAGATTAATGAAGTGTAGAGTGTAAAGAGTGTGAATGTGGTGAGGTTCATTTCAGATTTATACCCTCAGCAGTTGAGTATGAACCGTGGAACTAGAGTGTGTCATAGGGTAATGAATGCGGTTTATGTGTAATATTGTTTAATATGCATAACGTTAAGTGCGTTCTTAAGTGCCTCACGTAGGAGATTCACAAGACAATAAATGCCACCCAAGCTTTTCTGTGATTTGACATAAGGACCGGTCTAGTTAAGTTTGAATTTCCCCTTTATGAGAGATTTAATGGTCATGTTTTTTTATTTTATTTTTATACGAGATCACCCACATTGAACTCGCGAGGATGTATTGTTCGATTATATGCTTGGGCAATGCGGGATTGATATACTCAAAGATGCTTAAGAGATTAGACATGATAAGAGTCAAGAATTTCAAGCTCATATAGGTGTTTTTCACAATATTCATTATATTTTAGTATGCCTTTGAGTAAGACTTGTAATGATGTTATTTCATGTTGGGAATTAGGACTGCAGAATAGTGTTATAATTCAATAACAAACCAAATCATGCAAATAATGATCTATACAATTCCTCAAAATCTACAGTAGTGGAAGTATAAACTAGAATAATCCAAATCAAAACAAAGTACACACACATAACACAACATGTATCCTGGTTCACCCAATGTAGGCTACGTCCACCAAAGATAAAGATCTCATATATATAATACATGAAGGGGTAGTACAAACCAACTCTTCCATACAAGAGTACAATGTATCTCTCCAAGAGTATCTCCTCTCCTCTCCTCTAGATATCTAAACAAATATCCATGAGTGCACTATAACCGTGCCTTCAAAACACTACCAGATCTCACATACCAAGAACTACTTTATCTCCCAATGTGCAACCAAGCTCTCATGTGAATCTGAATACAAGACCTCTCATAAGGGGTCTACCAATGTACAACCATATATGTAAACCAAGAAGTAAGTCTCTCCTCCATCTCATTGCATCAACTTGTGCATACAAGAATACTTCCTCTAAAATATTTGCATACTATATGTACCCATAAGCTCTCCTCCAAGCTACAATACTAGATCTACAATAGACCGATAATATAACATGATCTCATGGATCTATAATACAAGATCTCACAATAACCTGTGGATCTACAAGATGAAAGACTTTGTGCTTTGCATATTATGCAGGACATTACACTGAGATAAGACAATACAAAGGAAATCACAGCACCCCCCAAATGAGTTATGGATCTAATTTTCTAAGGCAGGGTCATTTGGTGTGATTTGCATAACATTTGATCATTCCCCAAGCTGTGGGACTTACAAATGGGAATGATCCTCCAGAGAAGGCTGGTTCCTCTTCCTAAACTACCTACCACAAGCTATTCTAGTGCAGGAAAGCTAATCTAATCTAATCCTAATCTAACTTTCAAGGAGACAAGGAGAGAGAAAACTGGAAAAAATAGAGCCTACACTAAAATGGTGATACACCAAAGAAGGAAAATGTTGATCATCTATAAAAAATGCCATGGAAACAAAGAGAGGTGAGCAATGGAGAATATGGACAAGTGCATCATAGACTAGAGATGGAATTCACACAGAAAATGTTCCAAAATCCCTAAAAACACATCTCCAAAACCTGTAAATGACATTCAAACATGCACAGATTCCCTGCAATAATGAGAGGCAAGAAGAAACAACCAAAAATGAGCAAAGGATGGACAAATGCATCACAAAAAAAACGTTTTTATTGCTCTAGATTTACATAGTGCACCATTTCATGGGAAAGAGGAAAACAACACCATTACAAAGTAGGGGAGGAGGTTCCAACTCCATTTTTGACCCTGGGGAATAAAAGAAGAGGGAGGCAGAGAAGAAGAGTGAACAACCACTAACTAACTTCTTGAAAATGTTCCTTTGTTACAATATATAGAAAAATTCAAAAAGAGAGGGAAAAAACATGAGAAAATCTGATTCTCTGCTCCAACCACCAACAACATTCATAAATTTGGTCAAAAAGTCAAGGCTCCATCTGTAAATTCCAATCCCAAATGCATTTTGTCTACTCGAGGGAGAAAATACCCATATTTCATTAAATTTGGTGGTTGAAAACTGGTTATGCATTTTTTCCATGCCAAATCGCATTTTGAAATTTTCTCCCAAAAATCTCTACCAAAATAAAAAATTGAAGACTCCATGATGAAGAGAATCTCCAGATCTTTCCATTAGTACCAAGATTGTCAAAAATGGAGCTATGGATTTCAAAAGATACGGCCTTCTACGTTTTTTCCTTACGTTTCCTACAAATTTGGCTTTGGACGAATTTTGAACTTTCCCCCCACAAATTTTCTGATGACTTGTCATCCATTGGGGGTTGGCGGAGGCAGGGGCTTCCTTTTTTCCATTTTACATTTTTCGACAAAAAGTCAAAAAATCCAATTTACCTCCGAAGTCCCCGCATCCTCGCATTAGCTTTTTGATGGGGCCACGGGTCGCATTTTGATTTTATGCCTTTTGGAAGAAAATATAATTTTTCACTTTTTCCTCAGATGCCCTACCGGTCCGAGTTCCTTTGGCAAAAAACTCTCCCAAGCTCTACAAGTCCACCTTGGGAAAATTTTCCCTTCTAACTTCGCCGAGCCATAACTTAAAAAATACAAGGAGTTAGAAAGAGTTCTTTACCTTTCTAGAAAGGGGAAGAAACAACAAAGATTTGAAGTCCTCGGGTTCAAAACAATTCAAGAAAGGTCCAAAATTGACTAAGTATGGAGGAGACAATGGAAAGAACCACGTATCCTAACGACGTTTCTCCAAAGATGAATCTAAAAAGGGAAGCCCAAACGAGCGCCAAGCTTCCACGTGGCCCTAGTAGGTGAAAATGGAGAAACGTCTTCAGGCCTTCAATGTAATATCTCTTTACCTCAACAACCAAATCAGGTTCGATCTGTTCCACCATTTCCTCTTCCTTCAAGGCACCGAACCAAGGATTGATGCAGTAAAGACAAATTTGGGGGCAGATTTTTTCAAAGGCATTAACAACAGTGGTTGAGCTTCAACCTGCTTTTCCCACTTCTCTCTGTCTCTTCCTTCTGTCTGATTGAATCTATAAATACAGGGGCAAGATTCATTGTAAAGGGTTGGACATTCCTTGTTTTGTAGGCTCCCTTTTTCTTCTAGGAAAGGAATTTTTGGAATTTCATGCCTTCCATCAAAGTTGTAATATATTTCTCGCCTCCTGGTTATTTTGTAATGTATTGTATCAATCTGCAGAGCAATAAAACATGTTTATGATTGATTCTAGATCCTTTCTGTCTCTTTTGCTCGCATCTAGTCTTTCGTTATAAATCTAGTTATTTGTGTTTGATTATTGCATGTATTTGTTGGTTTGTGTCTATCGACATAACTAGTGTTCATCATTCCTTCGGTGCATCACCTTGTAGTTTAGTTATTATTATTTCTTGTACCCCTTTCTTATCCCTGTCTCCTTGGCAAGTTTTAGATTAGGTATAGAGATAGATCCTCTGCAAGTTCTTGTGTATGCATCTAAACAGAGGAATAAGGAACCAACCTTTAATCTAGAGAGCTTTCCCATTTTGCAAGGTCCCACACCTTTGGGAAATTTCAATGTTATGCAATCACACCAAATGAGTATGCCTTAGAAAAGTAGATTTCTAGAACTCATTTGGGGGTGCTGTGATTTTGCACTAACAAGACCCATCATCACTATTAACTCTAATACCACCGTTAAGAGTTGAGGCACAATACAAATAGAAAGGAATTACATATTATTAATGCAAAGAAATATTACATTATAGCAAATTTTTGATATGTTTCAAGTTTATATCCTTTCGTGTTTAAATAATCTTTCCTTGTGAACTGGCTTCCCCAAGGGGAATTCTAACCTCAAGTACCTATATAAATAGCCAAATTACTATCTTGGAATTCGTTATATAGTTCTAATTGGGGGTATCTCACATATGAGATGCATGCCTTGTACAACAAATAATAAATATAAATTAAAAATTATATCATAAACTAAACAATTGGAGGGTGGTGAAACACGTGTAGTCGATAGAGGTTGCTTATGATACATCATGTGAAATTTATCATAATTTTTTTGTTATGTAGTATGGTTTCAAAAAGCATTCATAAACTCTTTCAAGGGTTGATTCATTGATGTGACTATCTCATTAAATATTAAAAAAACCTTCCATTTGAATAGTGTTCTTAGTAATTATAAAATGAATCTTATGTATCAATCTAAAGTATTTATTCATGAAATGTCCTAAAGTTGAATGATATTCAAAATATGCATATATGTCATAATAATTAGGAGATGTCATGTTAGATTCAAGTGAAAAAATAGAAATTGGTGATGACTTTGAGATAATCATGTAAATTGTCTTC
This sequence comes from Taxus chinensis, assembly GCA_019776745.2. Taxonomy (NCBI): domain Eukaryota; kingdom Viridiplantae; phylum Streptophyta; class Pinopsida; order Cupressales; family Taxaceae; genus Taxus; species Taxus chinensis. The sequence continues at coordinate 695,218,321 of CM034147.1, forward strand.
TCTTTGTAGAAAGAACGACAAGCTTGTCATTTTGTTGTGATACCAGATTATCGTTTTTTCCCCTCATTATTAGGTTAGAAAGTAGGTGCATCATTATCCTAACCCTTTAATAGTGTTTTGCATTTAAATTTTTCTCTAGTAGGTAAATGGGGTATTAGTCTCATATTTAATTATATCTTTCCACAAGGAGATTGGTCTTATAGTTTTTTATCATATGAAAAATCTCATCAAAATATTGGTACATTTGAAACATTAATGGTTATAGTAAACTTTGAGTAAAATTTTATTGTAATTATTTTTGATGTATAGGGCATAACATTTTTATAAGAACTGTATTTAATTTAATGACATCTAGATGATTAGGTCCTTGTTTGAGATGTGTAATTTGTTAAAATGTGACATTTTCACTAATGTTTATTGCAAATTAAGGTAAGAAGCTATTGGAAAGAGAATTGAAAAAATATTACAAATCCAAATGGTAGGGCATAAATAAATGTAAGACATGATCCTTTGTCCTTTACAAGAAGAGTTTGGTTAGAAATTTGTCATTATATGTATAGTATAGAATCATAGAAATCCTTGATGTGTTGTGAAGGGTCACCCTTGTTGTTGAATAATTAAAATTTAAGAGCACTAATAATGGTAGATCAATGGGAGATAAGGACCTCATGAACCAATGGGTTGTGTAATATCTCATCAAAATTTACTAGATGTCTTACTCTTGGGAATCTTAGCTTACATATCTCAAAGTTGTTGTAGGAGAGTATCTTGAGATAAATTTGTAGCAATAATCATAATAGTAGGCAATCTAGTGTTTTACATATGACCTTTCATAAAACAAATAGTTTTACAAATAGGCATAGGAGGCATAAAAGACACCATAGGCTAGTACAAAATGTTCATAGTAATACGAGTAATAGTAAGTGGTGTCACCTTACTAGTTATACAAAATGTATGCAACATTTTAGAATCAATAAGTCTAGGAATATGGGTAGTATCAATAGTAATAGCAGTCTTGTCACCTAAAGTAGAATGTGATCCTATAATAGTCAAGACATGAACATTTAAAGGTTAATTGTCTATATGTTCTTTGTCATATGTGGATTCTAAGGCTATCTTACTTTATTCCTCTCTAACCACATTAATAATTTCATCAATTTCTTTAGGATGTAGTAAAAGATTATATTTAAAGAATACAAGGTATGATCATTTAGGCTATTCCCCTTGGAAATATATTTTTTTCTAACATGATCTTCCCAAGAATTATCATTCACAAAATAGTTATTTGAAAAATTAGCATCACAATTGTAATCAAAATTATTGATGTCAATAGAAGGAACACGTACATTGTTAATAACCACTATTTTATTTTTCAAACATTCATTACAATGAATCAAATCAATTGGAAAACCACTCGATCAAGAATTTCTCAAAGTATGTGCAGTTGTTCTATATTTATTAATTTTCATAAGATGGAAACCTATAAAACATTCAAGAAGATAAGTATAGTTATATGAATTAGATATAAAAATACATGAAATATATCATACCACAATGGGAAAGATGTGATACCCTAAGGAGAAACCCTAGGTAAAATATTTCAACAAAAACACTGGTTCACTAATATGTTTAAAGGTTTTTAAGAATAGTACGAAGCACGGGGGGTTCATTAGCTAGGCAATATACTAGCACGTGCATTCATATTGAGGTAATTAATTTAAATAAAATCAAAGTCAATATACCGGTAGACATTAGGGGGTGAAAGGGTTTAATTTATTAATATTTTGAATTAGCTATTGGGGGTAGGTTAAAGAGGTGGGCCAAAGAAGAGATGGTGTTGATTTTAATATTAAACTAAAATATTTGATCCCTAATTTATAAAACTAACTACCTTAAAATTGCAAAAGGATTATTTTCATGAAGTTAAATTATAATCTCTATTTGAATAAGGAAGTATCAATTAGAAGATTCTTAACCAAAAAATAATAATATTGTAGAAAACTAGGACTGAGTTTTCTTTTTAACTCAAATCATATTATTGCACCATCTTAATTATTTGAGTAATTATTGATAAATGATTAAAAATTAACATTAACATAATTAATAATATGTCTTGAATGGATTTGAAATATATTTTTAGAGAAAATATATATTGAGAAAATAATAATTGGAAACATGATATATTTTCTATTTGATATATCAGGGTAGAAATAAAAATATTTTCTATTTGATATATTAGGGTAGAAATAAAAAAAGGTAAATAAAATTGTAATGGAAAATGGGTAAGTAAGGTACATGGAAAAAATAGGGGGAATTTTCATTCTAATAATATAACGTGAGGGGTATTATCAATTGAATAATTGGAGGTAAAAACAAACATTAAAGGTATTCTTTAAAACCCTTCAAACGAACGTGTTATACCATAATTTTACTAAGTGAACCCCCTTTGGTACGAAGCCTCTAATGGAATTTTACTAAGATGTATAAATATATGGAAATATCACATTTTTTGTTCTATCTCCAAACCTTAATAATGCACTCAATAAAATGTAAATAAAATGAAAAGAAATAATTTTGATCTACCCCCAATGGAGGTGGTTGTGCTACATATCAATGTGGAATCATATCATGTGTAGTTTAATACACATTTTCTTCCCATGTACAATTAAATTGGTGGTCATTCACTCTCATTATAATCACAATCAATGCAACACTATATATCCTTTTCTTGGCACAAATAACATCACAAAATTAATCTATTGGATTGTAGGAAAAATGTGGATAAATTTAGACGACTTCGAATGCTATTGTGAATGCTTGGACTGATAGATAGATAATGGATTCCTCTTGGTAACATGTTGTTTGAGAGGACCTCTTTAAATGAATTCTAAGTGTTTGTTTATGTTTGTGTGTATCAAGGTTGATTTCTCATGTATTTCAAACCCAAATTCAAACATAAGTTGAACGTAAAAGAGTTTCTAAATCATCTAGTAAATGGGTTCAATATTAGACCCACATATTATGTACATCCTATAACACTATTAAACCCATTTATAATTTAGTTTTCCCACACTGTAGTGCCCACCAGTTTCACTCCCTTTGACAACATTGACTCCATGTGTTATTTATGATTGACACAATGAAATCAAAATCATCATGGCTATCTAATTTTAATCATTATGATTTTATTGTCATGTTAATGCTTAGTGCTAACTTGTTCTTGGAAGGAAGATGTGTGAGGCATACAATGCCAATTCACTACTTTTATCGTTATCATTTGGTTTAGATATGATGTTATGGATATGTTGATGTGAGATTTGCATGGATTATATTTTGAATATAAATTTATGGGCATTATCAGTATCATCTAATTATGATAGTTTAACAACTATACATTGATGTATTTGTATAGTAGCATGCAATTGGTAAACAATTGTGAAACATGCCATGGTTGAATTGTCATGATTCCTAACATCTTGTATAATGGGTGGATGAATATGTAACTATTTGGATAATTTCATATGTATGGTGTAATTTCTTGAGATGTGTGTGATAGTTCATTTAACATGTTTTATAGAGAAGATGTGATGTTTGTAATCGAGTGTGTAGGTGATAGGTTCATGGTACAAGAGAATGCGAGACTCAAGCCTGGGTTGCACCTCTAAGATTGCATAATAGGCTATTTAGGCCAAATCCTCACTTTGTTATTGATCCACCTTACCTTGCTTATATTTGGCTTGGATGGAAATAATAAATTCATCATCCTTATATGTGTTTTGTCATTTGGATTGGTCACATTGGTTTTTTGTCTCATTTTGATTCATTTTGATATTAATTATTCTAATAACATGTTTAACTTAATTTTATTGGTTAAATTGTACCTACTTGGATTATGGATGAGTTAATACATTTAATATTATTTTAGGGAGGTTTGGGACACCTAATCGTGAACTAGGTGGGTGCCACCACCTCTCTAAGTGTGCCATTTTTCCCAATCCCGAATTTGGTATAAAAGTGGAATTTTAAAGGGGTACTTTACTTGTGGGGGGTCACTCTTACACCAAAATGGATCCATTGGACCCTATTGATAGGTAGGGATAATCCTTACAAGGTTAAAAAGGGATTTTACATCTCATTTGGACTCTCTTGTTCGCCATCTTCATTTATGAGTTTATTTTGTGAGCCACTTGGGAATTGGGTGAGGATCTTATTTGGTTTTATATTTATTTTGTGAGATTATCCTCAAGGAATATTCTTGTCTTATTCATGAAAGGGAATTTTGGTGACATGGATTTGAGAAGGGGATGGGTGAAATATTCACCATCACATAGGTTAGTGTCTCTTAGCTTCTTTGGAGAGGGTTGGAACTTCTTAAATCATTTTTCACTTGGATATTTTGGAGAGATTGAATGAGAAAGGAGATTAGAAGGATTGGATTTCATTTGGAATTGGTATCAATTATCTTATGAGGTTTTCCTTACACCTCTTGTATTTAGTAAATGTTGTCAATAAATCTTGTTGTTAGTTTGCTGGTGTTTGGGTGTAGGAATGCATGTTGTGTTTGTGTTGTGCTTTAATTTTTCTTTGTTTTCTCCATCCATCCCTTTTGTGGATGGATTTTAGATGATTGGGGAAGAGGAAAGAACCCCCTTGTGCCCACATGGCTCGATGGGAAATCCATTATGGAATTTATACTATACTCCCCTCATTTTGTTGATGTGGGTGGTTTGGAGCTCATCTCCCTTTCTTGCTAAGGAAACCTCTAAGGCTTTAAAAAACTTGGCAAGGATGAGGAAATGAGAGATAAGATCTATGAGAGGAATAATATTTTTTGTGTGGCTTGTGAATTATTGGATTTTTTTTTGAAAAATCATTTTTTTATATGGAAAATATGAATTAAAAGGGTCTTATATCCCCTCTTCTTGTCTTGAGAAGCATGGAGTTTCTTGTATGTGATTTTGAATTTAAACTTTCTTGCTTGAGTGTTTATTTTGGTTTTTTCCTTACTTACCCTTAATGTGCATCTTGGAGGCATGTTTCCTTTCTCTCCCAGGGGCTTGGAGGGAGGATAACATGCCCTCCTTATTGGGAAGTGGTGTGTAATGATGCATATAGGTTTGGTGGACAACCAAAAATATTATTCTTGTGGTTTTTGGTGATTTGCTAATGGATTTAAAGCTTACCTTTATTGTGGAGAAACTATTGAGGATTCACTAAAAAATTTGGCATGTTGTTCCACTTCTAGGGAGGCTTATCCACTTGCATTTTAAAGTTGTTCAATCTTCTTGTAAATTGTAAGAGAGGGAAAATGTAACTTGAGTTGCAATTAGGTGGGAAATTAGTTTGAGATAAATGATAAGCTTGCATTTTATATTTTGTTAGTAATTTGTAGCTTCAATAGAAGGAAGGAGATTGCTTTTGTAGATAGTGTTTGTAAATATTCGAAACCATATATATATATATATATAACTTGCTTATTAAAGGTGGAAATTTTCATGTTGATACATTTTAAAATTAATTCATTCATTGTTGTTATAAAATTTTAAAAATATTTACATACATTCATTTAATTCATTCTTTGTATTAATTGTAAAAGAGGATATATGAATTCTTTGGTTATTGAAATTGATTGTGGAAGAGTTTTTATTACACTTACATTACTTGCAATTTATTTTATTGAGTTGTTACAATTAAAAAATAAGAAGTATGGTATGAGTTTGATCTCTAGAGTTAATTAAACTATTAACTCTAGAGATCAAACTATTCATGTAATTCAAATGCATTTGTAGAATGTCAATTTGGGAACTCATCAAGCATGCATATCTTGCATCATGGTCACGTAGCCTTTTAGAGGGATAAAATTGCAAGGAAGGGTGGAAAATGGATAATATGGTGCTTTGTATTCTATAGGGATTAAAATGATTTTTTTTCATTATCTCTATCTCACAAAATAAATTTGTTCTTATCTTCTCTAAATTGTTTATTGCTCTCTCATTTACTTTGTTGTTGCAAGGAAATTAAGAAATCTAATTAATTTCAAAATGATGATTTTATTTAAGCATATTGTTATAGATTATATTCATATATAATTTTGTACATATGTCTATATGATATGTTATTCATTTTGTGGATATAGACAATATGAAAGAGGATAAGTCCAAATATAAAATACATGGATTTTATATACCCGAGTTGTTCCCCATCTCTAACCCAACATATACCTTATGTGAATCCGATATTTTGTAAAATTTTCCTATTTGGATAGGAGTTGTGACATTACTTATTCAAAGTGTTACAAATCTGCACGCACACACACACACACACACACACACACACACACACACACACACACACACACACACACACACACAGTGTGTGTGTGTGTGTGTGTGTGTGTGTGTGTGTGTGTGTGTGTGTGTGTGTGTGTGTGTGTGTGTGTGTGTGTGTGTGTGTGTGTAGGATTATCATCTAAGTTTAGTGAGGAAGTTTAATCATGGAATATATGGTTTTTATATAATTTTAGTTTTATTAAAAATAAAATAATAGTTTCTTCTTGGAGAGTAAAAAAAATATATTTCATGGAATTATTTATTAGAACACCCTATATATATCAATTTTGTATCTCAGTTCAGAGGAGGGTCATGCCCTGCCCAAAACCCTTCACCTTTTTTAAAGCCTAAATCAGAGGATTGGGTCATGGACCCTGCCTTTCAAAACCCTTGCCTAAGAAAAAAACTAAGTCTTATTGGCACAACCCTCATTTGGGTCTTAGACCCACTACATTATAATGGACTCCTATACGACCTACTATCCCTTTCGAGGGCCCTTCGGCCTTATTATTATTTTGACACACATATGTATATAGAGTTAGAGTAGTCACTTTGTAAGAGGGGTCTAAATATAAAATAATAACTTGTGTATATGTGTGTGTTTGTGTGTGTGCAATGCATATATATGTTATAAATACACACTTATATTACACACAAACACACACAAACACACACACACACACATTCCTTACTCATACCTTATAACCTTAAAACAAATAGGATAAAGAAAAATAATCAAAAATTCATGTGCTTCCAAGGATTCCCTTCTTTCTAAATGTGTAACAAAAAAATATTGAAGAAATGAGAGGCAATAAAAATGAAATGAGAAGAAAAAGACTCGAAGTGAAATTATAAGGAAGTTAAAAGAAAGAAATTAGGGTTTATAAAAAAACCTAGAATCAATAGTGGAAATCCATTTGATTCTAGGGACCTTATTCCACCTAGATAATGCCACTTGCTCTTTTGGTTGACTATAAATGGTCATGTAATTCTAATTTAACATTTTGGATGAGTAAGTGTATTTTAAATTAATTTCATTTGATATATGGTGTAAATGGGAATAGGTAATTTGGAATCCCCTTAGTGGGAAAAGGTTGGTTAAAACCAATCAACCATAAATTGTGAAAATAATGCCATGGTCATTGTCATACTCTGCAAGAGTTTTTCAAAGTGGAACAAATGAGATCAAAATCGAGACACCTTATTTGCACAAATGATATTTAGAATGAACTTAATTAACGTTGTTTGCAAAATGTAAAACATGATTCATATATCTTACTCCACGGTACAAGTTAAAAATGTGGTATAAAAATGAAATTATAACCCTTACCTTGTTTGGTTGGATCCCTTACTGTGGGAAGGTTATGATTTATGTTTGATGTGTCAATAACTACGTAAGCAAGCTTATATGGACTCGGGGTTGTTTCAAACATAAGTAGATATTTATAATTTGCACAAACAAAATATTGGTTTAGTTTCTTCTAGCCACCCCTAAATTGCAATAAAACATTATTTATGATTTATATAACAATCGTAAATGATTTGATTCCCTCTTAGTGAAGAGATCGTAATATACCTAACTGGACTCGCAATCATGCAAATAATGGTAATGAGGCGTGCAGTAACATCTACTTTCAATACAGTTTAGTTCATCCCTAGCAAACCTAATGGCCTTGGAATAACAATAGGTGAATTCATGTTTAGCTTCTCAACTAACATTTACAAAAAAAAAAATGTTCCAATTTTTTTACCGACATTTGGTTTGTTATTTTGGGTTGTGAAATCATGGGCACGACACACATGTAGTGAAATGTATCAAACATAGGAGTATATGAGTTTGTAGAGGTGGCATGGTCATCCTAGAAAAATTATAGATGGATGATTCTCAATGTTTACAAATAATTGGTGGCAATAGAAATTCTGTGGGATTGACTGAATGGGGGAAATATGCCAAAAAAGAGCCTAATTTTTACCAATAGTTCAACTGTCGTCAAAGGTGTCAAAATTGATGTTGCCACATACCTTGTACTAAAAGTAGTTATTTACATTTAAGGATTGGTGTTTTGGTGTGGAATTACATTTATATATGTTAATGAACCCAAATCAAATTCCACTAAGAAATGGCATGGATATACCAAGCAAGCTTAAACCTCTTCTTGAGAGAGAGTATAGTAAATCAAAACATTGTAAGTGCCTTATAAGGCACCTCGGTTTGGTTATTTGGTGTGGACATACATTTAAGAGTTAGTTGACTTTAGATCAATTCTCATTGGAAAATGACATGTCTATACCAATCAAACCTAAGCCTCCTCTCGAGAGAAGCTGCAATAAATTAAATAAATTGTTAGTGCCTTGCTAATTTACCCAATTTAATATTTTAGTGTATACTTATGCTTTCATTTTAATTGACCCGAGACATCACAAATACATTAACATATCTTTTTATTTATATACATGCAGACAAATAACATACACAAAATGACAAAAACACACAAAATAACGATCATAGTACCCACACAATAAAAGCCATATTACCCACATGAAAAGCGATACTAGAATTATACAAGCATCTAACTACCAACAACAACAATAACAACAATTTTAAAAAATAAACAAACACTTAAGAAGGAAAAGAATTTGAGAAAAAAAAATGTAAAAAAAAAAAAAAACAGAACATTACATAGAAAAGTAATGAGCACACCCCTAATATAAACCAATGATTGACAAACACATAACGAACATTCCATACCAAAATTGGGTGCCCACAATAGCTTATGGTTTCTTTTCAATTATTACACATTTCATGCCTTTGAATCATATATATTAAATTCATAAAGCACCTCCATTTTTACTTTGCAAGAGATCCAATAAATGTACTCTATCTATGGTGGAGCAATACAAATCTAAAGAATTATAAATGCATGCAACGTGCTATATCATAGTGGTTAATTTTCGTCAACCTGCACACAATGAGGTTACGTGTATTCTTCCTTCCTTCAATGTCATTTTCTCTAAGATCTTACATCTACGTCAAGATATTAGATGAGCTTCATCATTAAAAATTGTTGCTTTAGGATAAACATAGCAACCTCGCATGTGAATGTAGGGTATATTAATTGTGTATAGACGTGGGTTTGGATATATACATTTGACTTGGAGTGAATAGTTAAATTTTATTTATAATGAGAGGTACACCTAATTTGCAATCATGGGAAAACACTTTTTTAAAGAAAAGGTTCGCATTGCTTTTATTTAATATTCAGAGTAAAGTATCAAGAAATGATGAGTGTGTGTCTCTCTCTCTCTATATATAGTGTGTGTAGGTTGAGTTGAGTACAACTATATCATTTAGATATATTCTTTCTTTTCTTTTTCATTTTTTAATGGATTTTATTATAAGTTTAATAAGATGAGTTGGATGGATCATATGTAGTTGTACTTCAATGTACAATTATATGAATAATGTATAATTAATTATTTAAATTGATTAGGAACATAAATATATAGAATTTAGGAGATCATTTAAATATGAATGTGTTCTCTAACTTATAAGATATTTCACTTTAGAAATATGGATTTGATTTAACTTAATGTCATGACTCCATCAATGTTTAAGTAAGAATTAGTAGATAGTTTAAAAATTGGGACATGGAGAGGCTAATTGGATACATCGTGATATGATTATCTTAGGTGATGTAGAACATCTACCTATGATGTGCTTTGACCGCGCTATGCTCAATACTTTTGTTGAGTAATGGTATAATGACACTTGTATTTTTTTATTTCCAACTAAAGAGATAAGGAAGACACTAGAGGATCTATGATATATTCTCAAGATTCTTATTAGGGGAAGAAAGGTTATAGTTGAGACTACTATGAGGAAAGAAGATTTGAGGGCTCGTGAGACTTATTTGAGGAGGGTTGTGGATCCCAATGTTGGATTTGGAAATTTACTTAGTGTTATCTTCTATGGGAACACAACATAGTTCCATAAATACATGTCTGCATTTATTATCTCCATTGTGGAAATCAACATGGGGTTTTTATTGTCTATTTGGCCTTCATCACATTGGTCAAGAGATAGAGAAGAGATGAAACATATACTCGTGGAGATGCTACGTGGATAGCTAGTTTTAGAGGTATCCCTATCATTTTTTCTATGAGATAAATATAATGGGGATTACAATAGGGGCACTAATATATTTTTGTCCTATGAACATCTGATAAAGGATAGTCCTATGAACCTACCCACCGCCCTAGAACACATAGATAGACTAATAACATGGAGATACTCCATGATGGGACAAAAAAAATATGAAACCTTGAAGTCTTGCAATTCTATGATATAGAATTTCTCAAGGAGGTAGTCATCACCTTGTAATAGCATAAATATCATCTATTCTAGGCTAAGGATTCCACCCATATGCAGTGGATTAGGAGGATTGGATGACACCAATGTCAATATGCATACTCGAGCATAATTTTAGTATGAGATACTCAAGAAGTTCAATATTACATAAGATGTTACTCAATAATTTCAAGATTACATAAGATGTGCCCATAGCCATTGTTATTTATCCCATAAGACATGACGATGCCCATAAAGGAATATAGAGCATACGAACCACCTTCCTTTGAGTATATTATAAAAAAATATGACAAGGAAGATAATGATAGGTATCCCAACCATGGTTTGATGATGTTGGAGATAAAAAGGTTGGAGGGCATGGTGGATTTTGGTTTTCCTAGTACCCATTTTCCCACTAAAGGAGGAGAGAGATAACCCTAATCAAAAATATATATTAGAGGATCCTAATTAGATGGGAGTAGGACGAGTGAAGGAAGAATAATTTTTGGTTTCTCCAATACGAGTAAGAAGGGGCGTAAGATAGTACCAAGGAGATCAACATGAACAATTCAAACAATCATAGTTTTATATTTGAATTAATATTTATGAATTCATTTATTAATGTTTTTTTTAATGTGAATAATGGCAATGGAGATTTGAACCTTCACCATATCAATCACGATGAGGAGACTAACTTAATGCATACTAGAAGATATTATAAGTATGATTGAGTGAGACATGTTCCTCTAATTTATCTAGTGAATAGGGATGTAACAGCATACTTATACTCATTTGTAAGAGTAGATGTGTAGACACTCAAATTAGGAAATTCACTCTTTGACACTACTAGTTTTGATAATGTACTCTTGTTAAGATAAGTACAACCTTCCCTCTCTCAATTAGAACATTTAGAGGTCTTTTGTTTAGCTTTTTTATCCTTAGACAATGACATGTTTTCAAATTTTGAGAAAAAAATGCATAAAATCCACTGAAAACATCAGGAATGAACTTCCAAACTTTAGCATGTTTTTTCATGTTTTACTTCCCTAGTCAAGTTTGTATAATTTGATCATGATGGTATATCCATTCCTAACTGACTTGTACATTCTTGGAATGACATTTCCTCAAAATTTTCTTTCAAATTAATATATTTTCTTGGGCCTTATAATTTCTCTAGTTCAAAATTTCATTGATAAATCATCTATGAAAAAATATATAATAAATTAAGCACTACCTCATTTTCTAACCTATAAATATCAAGGAAATATATTAATACACTCACTTCCTTCACTTGTAAAAGGAACCAAAGGATCCTTAAATCTTCCAATAGTACATCTAGTCATTATAACAACCATCTATATGGGGATGAAGCTTCTTACCAAGTTAAGCCAACAATCTCCCTAATCTAAAAGTACTCAAACGTCCCTTCCCCAAGTATCTTAGTAAGGAAAAGATCAATTAAAGAATTATTAAAGGTGGTTTTCTAATATAGTTGCATTCATTTAGATATCACATGCTAGGTAAAGAACACCATGTGGTTTGGGGCATATATGAAGTAGTGCCAATGTTGGTGGTGTAAGAGGGTACCGAAAACCCAACTAATGTTTGTTTTGTAGAACTTATCATCCATGGCTAGGGTTTGAGATAAATATTCTATTATTCTAAGAGCTTTATAGCATGATCTAAAACTAGGGTTTAACATTGAAAAAAGAGTTTAGAAAACTGATAGTTTCACAAAGTTACAAATCCTATATTTGAGTAGGTTAGAGACGATATAGAAGAGTCAAAACCATATGATATGTCCTTGATAGAGTTGTATGGTCTAGCCCCATGTTTATTTCTAGTCATAATCTCTAGAATGAATCTTTTTCAAGTTTATGTCTCCCTGTTCCTATAGTGCATCTTCCCATAACCTTCCAAAATATTTTAGAATAAGCTAAGTGCACTCATTCCTTTGTATTTTCAAGTTCATATCTTATTTATCATAATATTTACTAGTATAAAAGTGTTATTCTGATTGTGATAATTAATGTTGGAAGTTAATTAATTAGAATATACACATTTTTCTAACCCTTACATCCTTCAATGTACTTAATTCACTACAACTGATTAAATTAAATGTTAAATCTAATTAGGGTGTAAAAATTTTTGGAGAACCCAAATCCTGATTCAACCTTAGTATCCACCTTAGATTCCCTAGGGATTTTTAATGTTAATAATTTTTACTCTTGGCATTTTATTTATTTTCTTATTTATAATGATTATTAACCCTTATCTCTTCTACAATATTTTCCTTTAACATATGAGTTATCAATCCTATGTCACTAGGAAATATTACCCCCTTATGTTGGTATATATTGTGGCTCCATGCCACCTACTATAGAATCCTATTTTTAAAAATAATATCTTTTATAATACTATTATTACCATCAATTTTGATCCTACACATGGTGAAGGATCCAACAACAACCCCTCTACTCACTCTTATGATCTCCCTAAAGATGAAGTATAACACCTTATATACTTATTTCAAGATAACCACACTTATATTTATATTCTCATTTATACTACAAGAGACCAAATTAAAAATAATTCACTCTCTCATATTGATAACTCTATTATTCCTACATTTTTGGTGCATACCTCATTGGTGGCATCTAATCTTCCAATACATAATGTTTCTAAGTCTCTTCCTATAGCCACTATTGTTACTAGACATCATATATCCATTAGTCATTTTTCACACATTTCTTCCACTAGAACACAAGCCCTTAAGACCATTTTTCATACTCTCCAAGCTCAAATATTATAATTAAAACAAGGTGTATCTACTTCTAGTCGTGATATGGTTCTACTTAGCTACTTCACATTCCTCTTGCACCAAAAGGTGTATCTTATTCTTTTCCCATTGGTTTTATTTCTCCTAAACTCCATTTTTATGATGACAAAGGATATCTCGTCAAGAAGCTTCACTCTTTCTATGTAGCTTGTTTCGATTATGTTTATCATGTCATCTTTCTCACAAATCTGTTTCCCTAGATCCTTAAGGATTTTGCACTATAATGGTTCTATGATATCCTCAAACATTATGTGCACTCTTTTACTACTTTGGAGAATAAATTCTTCACACAATTCTCTATTAATATCAAGGATAATTTCTTATGCACAATTATATAAATTTCGATAAGGATCCATTGAGCCTATCAATGATTATGTTTTATGATACAAGACCATGATTACTAAGATGAGTTATATATTATACAATAGTTAATTTCAATATATATTCACCCAAAATTTTCTTCTCCCTTTGCAATACTCAATCTTATTTGAAAAATTCTGATCTTTTTACCATCTTTGTCATAACATTAGGAGAAAAAAACTAAGTTATTACATATGAATAATCTCAAGTATGTTTCTAGCACTCCTACCACATCTACTACTGAGTTTATAAGAAAATCCACATTCAAAGGAAAGTATAATGATGCTAAGTTTTCCTCTAAATATGCCATCAATTATGTTTCTCAACCAAGTTACAACTACAAGTGCCTTAATTTACCCATTTCCTTGTGCCCCATACATTGTATTGAAAAAATTACTTGAGTGTGAACTTATGTATCTCCATCCACTATTTGAGGTTGTTACAAGAAAGCCTCAAAACTAATATTTTCATACCAATTCCTACTTATATTGTCAATTGTGTATTGGTCACTTAACCAAGATATATATTAATCTCCACCATATCATTCAAGACCTCATAAAATCTAATGTTTTTGAATGAGATGAACCAAAAAAATATTCCTACCCAACCAATGATAATGTCAAACTCAAAATATTCAATGATCCAATTCCTAAGCATAAAAATGCTAAATCTACATCTAAAGTTCATAATACATATCACATAGTGTAACCACCACCCTCTTATGATCAACCCTTAGATGTAATGATAGGAAGAGTCACCCATACATCATCTCCTATACTTCTTATTACTTTTGACGAATATGATATATAACACACTTATCTTTGATACTTTATTTATTCTTGTCTCTAATAATAAAGTACATATATGGAGTGTTTTGGTTGACCCATATAACATAGATAATGTCTACACTCTCACATTACTTCAATCTCTTGGAATTTATACAAATAATATTACATTTAATACCTAATCTTTGATATTTTTGTATTACTATTCATATGACTATTAGTTATATCACTACTAAGAATTCATTTCTTTAATTATTTCCACTCTTAGTTCTAGTAACCTCACACTTGGGTCTCCCTTGGCTACATGATCTTAGGGCTATTCATTTTTTCATCCACTAATGTTTTTTTAATTCATAACAAGAATGTTATCACCATTCAAGGAATTCCCTTTAAGGCTTCTACTTCTCTCTTACATTAGTCATCTCATTCTTCCATAGTTCCTATTACTACACATAGTGCATCTTTGGATAGGTCTTTGGATTCACATGATGTTCATCATACTTGTATGATTCCTTGGTTTCTCCACAAGTCCATGGAACTACCAGGTAATTCTCATCATTCCAACTCTCCTAGGTATCTTGATAGCCTCTTTGTTACCCCCTACTTCCTCTCACATCTCTTGATCTTCTAGGTATCTTGATAGGCTCTTTAGTTGTACCCACTCTTCCTCTCACATCTCTTACTCTTCTAGGTATATTGATAGAATCCTTTTTTTCACAAACTACCTCACATGGATCTTGACTTTATAGGTCTCTTGATAGGCCTTTAGTTTCACACTCTCATTCTCATATCTCCTCCCCTCATACAGGTTCTCTCTTGGTCCTCTAGTGCACATACTCTCTACCACATTTCCCATAAGACTTATATTACCCACGGTATGTCTAGGAGTACATTATCTTCTATCTCTCCATGTAGATGTCTTTTCCTCCCATAATCCTCATACATCTTCATCATCCTTTGGATCTTATCTTTTTAACTATTATCAATACTATACCTATTGCATTTGACTTCATCTCCTTCCATAAAATTGAAGCCTAATCCTCCAACCCCTTCATTATTTTCTCCACTCTTCTATGGAAGATATCATTTCCTAGCTCAATACTAGACCTTCTTCTCATGTGCATAGCTAAGAACTCTGAATATAATGAACATAAAAAACATTCATCTATTTACAAAAATACAAAATTAGAACTTGTACATTTTACTTGAGCTATTAGCACTTTACATTATACATGTTATTTGTTACTTCGGTTTAATAGATAACACACTTATTTAATATTTACACACATATATTCATGAGGTATTTTGAGCATGATGTAGGACATCCACAAAATATTACATGATGATAGGTGTTATTTGAATCCTTTACCATAATTTATATTCATTTGGGGGGATTTATTTTTACACTGCATATAGGTGTTATGGTTCCATTATAATTCCTTTCTACTTCCTCATTATGCTTTCTTACATAGATTTTTTACATGTTATCTATTGATCTAGTAAGACTAACACATATTTCTTGTGCATCGTTGACATCTCTTGTTTCACATATTTTCACATATCTTGGAAACCAAATCATATTTTTATGTTTTGACAGTCTTGTTTTACGTATACTTGTTTGTGTGTGTGTGTGTGTATTACTTATCGATTATTTTCATTTATTATAGCCCTATGTGGCCTTCACTTGTCTTGCGACATCGTATGTGTCCCCATGTTTGTGGCATCATGTCATATCTTCTTTGATATTGACTTGCTCTTACTTGCAGGCCTATGTGGCTTAATTTTTATTATGACACCAGTGGGTGTCCCCCTGTTTTTTAGATTTACGGATGTTTTATCTGACATGGTTTATATAATTCTCACATCTAATTTCATTATTGTTTTACTTGTCTGCTCTTAAATCCATACATATTATCAATTTTATCAGCTACATGGTTTCTATTTATTAATATCATTACTTTTCTTTCTTATGCCCCCTAGATTCTCACCATGTACAAAAACCTTCCTTTTTGTAGATACAGGTTATTCAAGGTGGCCACATCTCCAAAATTATATCACTCTCACTATGGATTCTTAGAAATATTGTGTTTAGGCATACATATATCTCTTTTGATGCAAATTATCATTGTAATTTTTTCACATGTCTTAAAATATGGGGCATTCATCCAGGCATATTCTACACTTACAGTAGACACAAGTATAATTCAGGGGTAACATACATGTACAAACATGGTACAGGTACTCATAAATCAAGTTAAATAAAAAATTTAGACAAAATGCACATGGTTAGAATTGTACAGACTGGTCAAGACCATATGGTATGGTCTTGACCCTTCCACATGTTTTTTCCCATAGGGAAGTTATATTAACTTTCTCAGTAGTTTCAAATTTTCAGCTACAATTACATTTTTTGGCATAGTTTCATATCCAGTTCATTCAATTCAAACTAGTATAGGGAGGCATGGATTACTTTACTCTTTTCTTCACCATGACATTTAGTTTCTACTATAGTTTCAATAATCTTGGGGGAATGAGCTTCCTTCCTCCATCATTATTTTAGTACATTACAATTTCTATACAGTTGTGCAACACATGAGAAGTACATGGGGGCGCTTATTCTCTTTTATATTGTGTCCTTGTTTACAAAATTGATCCTAGATCCATCTGCAACAATGTGTTTCTATGGGGTTATAAAAGGTATCGAAGTGGATAAGTTCTTCGTAGATATAATTCCCTTTCCTCTTTTACTCAACGGGGAAGATATTTGATTTGCTAAATAACTTTGATACCTAGTCTTCTTCCTTAACGGGGTGTTTTCAGACTCCTCATTTTTCCTCTTATCTCCATCATCATTATATGTTTGGGTTACATGCACCTAATAATTTAGTTTATCCTCAGCACAATATTAGGGAGCTGATTACCCCCAATTCCTTGAGCAAAGTTCAAGCAAATTCCAATGATGGAGAATATCTTTAAGCACAAACAAACAACATGGGAGTTTCTCCCTCCAAAAACAAACAAGTGTATTACTTCCTCTGTTTACATCTCTTTTCATTTCATTCATTATGCAAATGAAAATATTTTCATGTTACACTTTACATTTGAGTTAAATTCAATTATTTACCATGGATATTGATTACACTTTGTGTTGCACAGTTTCATCCTGAGAGTATGCCAACGCCAAACACAATGGGATTCTGCAAATATATATACTTTGAGAAAAGAAAAAGTGTGGTGTACACACCCAGGTATCTTTTCCTTAAGCATGTCATTTTATTTCATGTTTAAAGGGGAAAATATAGACACTCAGATTTGGAAATTCACTCTTTAGACCCTATTAGTTTTGACAATGCACTCTTGCTAAGATAAATGTAACTTTCCCCATTCCCACTTAATACATTCCAAATTCTCGTGTTTATCTTGTTCATCATTACAAACTAACATGTCACCAAATTTTGATAAGAACAAAATGCATAAAATCCACAGATAAACATTAAGAAAACAAAGTACCAAACTCCAGTAATACAAGTTTTATTTCCCTTGGTCAGGGTTGTACAGACTAGTCATGATAGTACATCCAGTCTTGGATGGCTTGTATGGTCTTGGATCAAAATTTCCTCCAAATTTGCTTTCAAATTCATATCTTCTTATTGGGTCTTATAATATCTCTAGGTCAGTCCATTCATTAGATAAATCATATGTACCGAACCTCTATATAATCAAGTACATACTACCTTATTTGCTAACCTAGAAATCCTATGGCACTACATTGATACACTCACTTCCAACACTTGCAAAAGGAACTCAAAGGCTCCCCTAAATCTCACAATATAGCACGTCTACAATCATTAGTGAAAATATATATATATATACATGTTTGAAGCTCCTTAGGAGGTCAAGACATCAATATCTCTCTTCTATAAGAACTCAAACATCCCTTCCCCAAGTATCTTAGCAAGAGAAAAAATCAAATCAAGCATTGTCAAATGTGGTTGTCAAATCTAGTTGCATTCTTTCAGATATCACATGATAGGTTTAGAAACACCATGTATTTTGAGGCCTCTTCAGATTACTGCCAATGTTAGTGGTGCTTGAGGGTTTCCACAACCCAACTTATATTCCCATCCATAGTTGGGGTTTGAGATCATGTTCAAAGGATTTAAATAGATTCACAACATGAAGAATAACTAGAGTTTGAAAACAACAAATAGCTCCAGGAAACTGGCAGTTTTGAAAGTTACAAATCCAAAAACCAAGTTGGTCTAAGACTGTATAGTAGGGTCAATAATGTATAGACAGTACTGACAAAATTGTACAGTCTTGGCCCAGGTCAGTTTCCAGTTACAATCTCTATAACAAAGCATATTTAGGTTCGGATCTTCCTATTCCAGTAATGCATCCTCCCATAATCATTTGTAATAGAAGAGATATATAAACACAAAAGTGAGGCAATCATGTACACAGTCACTAGTGATGGGATTTCATAGACCCTATTTTTCAAGTTTAGGAAGCTATTAAATTTCTAAAGATATGATATTCAAGAGATCAAGAGATATCAATATAGATACACCTTGGGGTTGAAACATAAGATTGGGAGACAAAATATGACACAAAACCATGTCCATAAACATTACACACACAAGCTAGAGGAGAGAAGCAACGGGATCACTTGATTATACCTATTACATGATTTATATGGTCTATGTTCTTTGTACCTATAAATATCCAATATATTAATCTTTTGAATATGATTGTCTCTACGTTCATTTTTGTGGATCTTAGTATGTGAACATGCTTGTGCTCTAATATAATTACATTATTGAAAATATTTTATCAAAACACAATAGCAAGATAATTAATAAAGTAGAGAAATTTGTCCATATTATTACCTATGGAAAAAATATAAAACAAATCATGATATGTAGTAACTAATTTTTTCTTGCACAAGTTGTATACATAGAAAGAATTTGCAATAACTAACATGAAAGAAGACAAGTATTTTACAAAGGGGGGGGGGGGGGGGGGGGGGGGGGGGGGGGGCGGGGGCGGGGTGTGTGGGGGTGGGGTGGGGGGGTTGGTAATTAGTGAGTGGAGAAAAGATGATCCTTAGTCACTTACTCTTTTTATTAGAATATGTGTTGAATTTTCAATATTACCTAAAATACGCATTTATTATTAATAAAATGTTGTAGGTTTTATCAAAAAGGAAAGGAGGGAAAAAGAGATAAAAGTATTAAGGAAACAAAATTACATTATAAAATTGAACATTAATATAAACGTCGTTATAAAAATTCATGAAAGTAAGGATTAAACTCATATTTAAAATGAAATCAAGGAAGAAAGAGGCATTAATTTGAAAACAAAATAGGAAAATGAAGATAAGATCAACTTAAAGAAAAATGGAATGAAAGGAAAATGGCAAGGAGAAAATTAATGCAAAAAATGTAACACAAGAAATAGTAATTTGAAAAGAAATGAAATTTACGTAGAAAGCATTTACTAATAAAGCCACAATTTGGATCACAAAACATGAAGTAAGCAGAGAAACAAAGCCAACATGGATCAAATATATCAAAAATGTCTCAAGCAAAAAATAGGATAAGTCACGTTAGACTATATTGGAAGAAGCAAATTGATAAGGATAGTAA
Organism: Taxus chinensis; assembly: GCA_019776745.2. Taxonomy (NCBI): domain Eukaryota; kingdom Viridiplantae; phylum Streptophyta; class Pinopsida; order Cupressales; family Taxaceae; genus Taxus; species Taxus chinensis. The sequence goes on from CM034147.1 coordinate 695,238,630, forward strand.
ACAATAAACAAAAATATGGAGAAAATTAGGAAACAAACATATATAATTAATGGATAAATATAACTAATAAAATAGCTAAAGTTTCAAAATAATCATAAGAATCATTAGGTAATTTATATCTAAATTAAAGGTTTTGAGCCACCTGAAAATCAAGACATGGGAAGTCATATGTTTCAAAAAACATCTTCCTTGATGAAATCCTTTAGAAGGTATTCTTCATCATTATTAGTCTTCATGAGTGTCTACGAGTTTGGTTTTTTTATATTATATGCATTTTCTGTGGGATATAATTATGTGTTTTTGTTGTATGCTCGCTTTTCTTATACTTACACATTTGTTTCTTAGTTACTAACTATTTTTTAAATATTTCTTGTTGTTTTTTTTTCTATGCAAGCTCTTATATTTTTTTATTATAATCACTATGTCTCTTGTCTGAATTGTATACATTAATGCATAATTAAAGGAGTATATTTCTGATGTATCCAAAGTCTCCCAAGTAGCATTGTATGAACCATTACTAAGTACAACATGAAATAAGGTTTAAAGCTTGTTCAGACCAACTTGAATAGGAAATATAATACAACCATGGAAATCATTGCATACATCATCATAACCTTGTATAAGTGACTCAATGTATACTAAATCTTCTATTCAAAAGTTAAAATCATAAGTACAGTCACTATTACATAAATTTAGGCTTGAGCTATTGTATGACATTAGTCCCTCTTTTTTTTACTATGATATATATGAAAATATTATTAATGAAGGACCATTTTGTGAACTATCTCATGGTATGTTTACTTTCACCAAATACAATTTTAATAGAGGATTTTATTCTCTTGGTTGAGTCAATAAGACCAATAAAGTTACCAAATGGATGAGCTCCAAATTTAAATGGCACGTTGTTGCGATTCTCTTTTTCAACCATATGGAAATTTTATGTCATTTTGTTGGTTGTTGTAGTATGGAAGAGGATTAATAATACTCTTGAAGTGTTGATTTGAAGTATCCACTAATTCATTTAGTTTAGTATTGAATCCTAGTTGTATGTGATTACTTTAAAAAGGTATTTAGATAGTACATGCTTCAAATCCATGCAATTTTATTTTGACATTTTTTGGACTCAATGATAATTTTAATAAATATTTGAATTGTAGTTTCTAGGAAAAGGTATTAATGGATTGTTTTTTCTTTGATAGGGTAAAGTGATCATGTTGCACTCAAACAATTTCATCCAGACATGATGTGGGATCTCATTTATCCTATTGAATTTCTAAGCCCTATTTGTTGGGTCAATATGAATCTTATGATATGATTGTTATATAGCATTCATAAAAATATTGTAATCATTATTAGGTGTGAAATTAATCTAATTACTTCTATTCTTATTTTTTCCCTTGTTTGGATTGGAAATTTATAAGCATTAAAAACATAATAATTTCATTGATATTTCAAAAAAAATTCATCCAATATTTTTATTATAAATTCTCTAACAGAACAAATCTCATCAAAATAGTGATATATGTTGAACACAACTTTTTCCATAGTGATTGAAAGAATTTTATTGATAAATATGATTTTGAGCTCACTATATAGTGGCTCATAACTCATTTTAATGTGCATTATCAATGTGAATGTCTTAAACATAACCATATATTGACTAATGGTCTCATTTAGTCCATGTTTTATTTTATCCAAATTAACAAATGTAGTTTAGATACGATTATTAACTTTAAAATAGGCCAAAATTAATCAACTAAAGTGATAAAAGAATGCATAGATCCAAATAAAAGAGTTTAAAACCAATCAAGAACATGATCTTTTATAATTCTAAGAAATATCTTATTCAATAACTTACATCATTATGAGAAAAATATAACTAAGAGGCATAATAGTCTCAAATATGATTAGAAGTGTCTTATTGTCTATTATGTATTTGAAATTTTAAAGGTAAAAAACCTATTGGAAAAGGGTATGAAAGAAATTCATTTTAACCAAATGATTTAATAAAAAAAATTGAAAAAAATCCTGTTATTCAATCTATGTGATACTTGAGAAAGGATTTTAATCTTGTTTTGCATGTCATGAAGAATATGCACCATGGTAGTTATTTCAAGATTTGGTGAAAAGGTAGTACAGTTCTACAAATACATAGGTTAAGTTATATAAGAGACAGATAATGAAAAATTGAAGGATTAACAATATTAGAAGATATTAGAAAAATGATTTAAGTAAGAGGATATTAATAATAGTCATACTATTAGCAATAAAATTATTTTGAGGAATGTTGAAAATGAATAAAATATGAGTAATTAGAGGAGTATTAGAAGTAATACCATGTTGATAAAATTAAGAAACTAGTGGAATATCACAGGTAAATAGATTTTGACAAATTTGAGAATGTTGATAAATAAGAGCATATGAGATATAAAAGGAATATCAGATACATAGAATGTTTTTTGATTTGTGGAAGTAAGAGAATGTTCATAAATGGAAGGAATATTTAAAGAAATTTAGCATGCTAAGAAGTAGGAGGAACGTTTGAAGCAATAACACACTAGAAAATAAGAATACTATTTAACACAACCAAATATTGAGAAACATTGGGCCTAGAAAATTTTGGGATATAACAACACCATGCGAAAAATCATTCAAATCATCAACCAACCCCAAAATCTCTTTTGGGTAATTTAAGAGGTATTTCTTAAATTGGACAATGAATTTATCTCATCTTTTTATTGTCCATAGAAATATTATTATCAACTTTTTCTATAGACAAGAAACTGCATCCAGATGTGCATATGAGAGGTTGATAGGCATACATAAAAATATGCTAATAGAATATATATTTGTTTCCATCACACACACACACACACACACACATACACACGATCCATGATAACATATAAACATAATTTACCATGATTTTTACACAAATGTTGGGGTTAATGTGATTATAGAAGTAGCTCCCTATTACTTATATTGGAAATCATCTCTCCCTTAAGTTTGGAGGCATTCTATAATGGAAAAAAGGTGGGAAACACATGATTACCATTGTAATTTGTCAAAAATTAATGTTTGACTGTCATTTAACCGCCACATGATGTTTTTAAATCAAATTTGATATCCATTTGACGATCTCTTAGATTTTTTCTTTTTTACTTTGAGATATATATTAGTAAGTTAATTGAAGCCTTTTTTCTCTAACTAATATAACATTAATCAAATAATTCTTTTATATTACCATATTAAAGAACAATTACAAAATCTATTAGTTTATAACAACAATAATTTAACAAGTTTTTAAAATATAAATAATATTGATATTGGTATCATTAATATCTAATTGTCAAGTAAAAGTAAAACAATATTTAAATAATTATAAAGAATTGGATAGTACAATACAATTTCTAGTATGTTGTTTTGTTTTCAATTTGAACATACAAGATTTAGTGGAGGATATCACATTTTCTCAAATGCATGAAAAATAAATAGTTTGTTACATTTGCTTTCATATGTGTTTGGAGGCATATTTTGATGAATATACGGGTCTATTTCAAAATGTTTCGAAGGAATTGTTAAGTGTATTATCATATAAATCATAGTTTAAAGCGAAGTATTTAAATGAGGTTATCGGGGTCCATGCCATTGTTGTGCATTTTGGTATTTTGATTATAGTATAATCATATTGCTTCTTTCATATTGTCAAAATTCTAGGATAAATACTCAAATTGTTTATAAATGGATCAATGTACATTCCATTTGTTTTTAATCATATTATTAACAATGGAATCATGTATTAAAGGTAAATTTTGTCAGTAAAAAGAAATGTTGGGTTGTATTTTATATGTGAAAAATTAGAGCTTTATGATCAAATATAATTGTTATTATCATTATTATTGCATTTTAAGGTAGGTAGGAAAGCATATACCAACAAAGGAAAATATATAACATGAAACATATATATATACATATAGTATAATCATATTGCTTCTTTCATATTGTCAAAATTCTAGGATAAATACTCAAATTGTTTATAAATGGATCAATGTACATTCCATTTGTTTTTAATCATATTATTAACAATGGAATCATGTATTAAAGGTAAATTTTGTTAGTAAAAAGAAATGTTGGGTTGTATTTTATATGTAAAAAATTAGAGCTTTATGATCAAATATAATTGTTATTATCATTATTATTGCATTTTAAGGTAGGTAGGAAAGCATATACCAACAAAGGAAATTATATAACATGAAATATATATATATATATATATATATATATATATATATATATATATATATATATATATATATATATATATATCAAGAATTTACAATATGATCTATAGATGGTCAATGTTGCAGAGACTATAAATCTTGATCTAAGAATTGAAATAGCTCCATTTGTTTTTTGATGGAAATTTCTAAGAAATATCTATGCTACCGTAAGTTGTACTATCTTTTTAGGGAATTTTTTGACAAGTTTTGGAGGCCAAAATCAACCTTTTTTTACATTTTAAAAAAAAATCAAAATACCATATATTTGTAACTATGAGTCAACCTAAGTTGAAACTCAAGTAATATGTATTAAATTAGGAACGTGGATAATGTATGCAAGTTTTTTGGATCAGGAAATTTAAAATCAGAAACTTGCTAAAAATAAGTATTATTAAAAATAGTATGTCTAGTCAAGTTTAGATTAGAAGTCAAGTTTAATTAGATGTCTAGTCCAAGTTGAATAAAAAGAAGTTCTTGTGTGATTCAAAGGTAAGGAAATTAGAAGAATTACAAATTTTATGTGGGAATTTCACTTTTCCTATTATATATTTTTGTTGTTTTTTGTTCAGCCTCATCATTTATAATTAAGACTATCCTTATTAATACCACAAAAGAGCTCGTTGTACAATATTTTTTCTTGGCCACCAAATATATACTTTCTACTTTAAATGAGCATTGATAATATGTTTTTGATAATTCCCCTCCATTTCTGACCTATGGTCTAGAAATACTTAGCTAGTACCTTGATTACACACGAAATGAAAATAATTACAACATCAAATCTCTTACCGACCACTATTTTTGAAAGAAATATGCAACTTCAATAATGGTCATCACCCTTGAACAACATGCATGGCCTATTTTTCTAAGGCATGACTCCTAATAATTTTGCATATTACACTTAATATAAGGCTAGACTTTTATTTAAGGCAAGAGAGAAATGGAATCACAACAATAATCTTAAACTTCGAGGAGATAAAACAATCAACTAATGATTTTTTTTTTTCAAATCTCATATTTAAATGGCTAATATAATCAATTTATAAATATGAAAGTTTTTATTACACCCTTTTCACTTCCATACCCATTGTATAGGTTTGTATGTTTGTAGATTGTGTTTGCATGTTAGAAATGTTGTACAATTTTTGAAACACTAAGTATTATCTTGGAAAATAATAATATAGAAATATTTATAACTTGTACCCATATTTATACCCATCTCTATCATCTTCCATGTGAAGGAATTCTTTGAAAGTTCATAATTTGACATTTTTAATATTTTCATATTATAACTCGATATTTAAATTGTAGGAAAAACAAAAATATATATTCGTACAAAGACTAAGACAAATAGAAAAATCATCTCTAAGAATTATAACTATTAAAGGCCCATTGGCCAATTATATGCTTACTCAAATATTCATTATCCATATTATAAGGAGCATCATGAATTCTAGCATTGTCTCAAGAGCATGCAAATATCCTTCATGATCAAAATATTCTTCTTGACTTTCATCCACAAAAACATAGTGATATCAATTGACATTGTCAATGTGATCATCAATGAAATTTAAAGAAGAAGCAATATTTCGCACAAATACATCATGTAAATTTGCATAATCTTTTTTATTAAAAACAATGCATTATTAGATGTATTTCTAGGTTCTATTTTCTGTATCCAAATTTAATATAGAATTAACCAATGAATTTCAAAAAAAAAATGGCTTCCTTATTAAGCTGGCAATTATTCTAATTATAATCTCAAATATAATTAATTTAAGTAGCTCAAATTAGAATCAAATATGAAGCATGTTTACATAACATAAAACAAACAAAATAAGGTTTTTAAAAGACCTAGGATTCAAAATCAAACACAATATAGATCTAAGAAGACGATTTAAAGGAAATAAACTCTAAATGGAATATACTTCACCTTAAAAGGTGAAAGCCTAATGAACATGCATAAAGGTAATTCACAAAATGTAGATAAGAAATATGTATAAAGTTAATTCACAAAATATACTGTAATAAATACACTATTTTATTAAATATTATAGTATAAGTAAAAAATAAAACATTAATGTTTAACTAATCAATTAAATTAGCTAGAAGGAAAATACATTGGATTGATGAAATGTATTTTGAATATATTGGTGTCAAAGATCTATTGTTTAAATTTAAACCTGAAATGCAATGTCATATTTATCAAACACCTCACCCAAAAATCTAGATATGATATAACCTAATGTTAGCACCTTCCTCAGTGCTCCTAATAGACCTTGTTGGGAAACGACCACCCCCTATACTATTGGCAAATGATAGAAAGTTAAAAATTGATTTGAGGACTTTGTTCACTTACTTCTATTCTTTAGTTTCATTTCTTCTTGTTGTGACTTGTTATACATAAAAATGGATAAGTATTGGAGACTCGTGTTAGGGTTAGTGATTTTTGTGAACTAACTAGTTATATTATTGTAAGGACCCTCGATGAAAGAAGGTGCTGAATAAATATGATTTGCATATTAGGAATTACATAAATGGAAATGACTTCAATTAGGGTTATATTGAACTATATGTGTATTTATAAATATGTGTATTTATAAACAATTGAATTTTCAAATTATTACCTTAACCTTTAACAATTGAATAAGTGTACGCACCTTAACTTATTACACATTTAATAAAGATCTATAAAAAAGGGTCAAGAATGTAAGTGGTGCGCTTGACAATTAGAATTGTAAGCATTGAGAGAACTACTTTAGATGAGTAAGAAACACAAAAAAAATAAAATTATGATGCTTGTTGAAATAAGAAGAATCATTTTGGGGAGTATCAAACATTGACAAGCACGCTTATAATATTTAATTTAAACCAAAAAATTAATAAATATATAAACACATGTACATGAATGAAAATTAAATAAATTCCAAAGGGCCATTTTTAGACATCTAGATTTATAATAAATTCTATATTAAAATATCAAATCTATTGAACTTTTCATATAAAAATTTCAAGGTTGCAGGACATAAAATGTTTTTTTATATCTTGAAATAAAAATAACTATTTGTAAATATAAATCTATTTTTAAAATTGTAAAGTACATTTTTATTAATAAAAAAAAGTACGAAAAAAGTCACACCTTGAAATAAGATCAAATCAAGTCAAAAAGACCTTGAAAAAAAAGCCACCCCACCTCAAAAAAATATAAAAAACAAAAACTGAAATACATATTAAAAATGTTGTTTTTAATAATAATAAAATTATATAAATAGTCAATAAACTTCAACCTCATAAACAAAATAAAATATTAAAAATGAGATGAAATACTACATCAAACAAGTAAAGTGTAACATAATATCCAATATTTTATTGGACTAAGAAGACTTTTAATACGTGAAACCCAATAAAATAGGTAAACAATAAATTTAATGTGGCTCATTTCGAGAGTGTATGAATTTTTAATTTTTATTCCTAATATTTTAATTAATAATCACAATTAAAAAAACTCACCTTATAAAGGTAATTAATTTTTTAATAAAATAGCTTAAAGTTGGAGACACCGTACACTTTATATAGTTTCCCGTATAATATTTGATTTGGATTTGGTTTCATTTTCCCCGGGATTGTCGAGCCGAAAGATTAAATTCGATTAAAGAGTTATATTATATTAAACCCCAAATAATATTTTATATAATTTCAATCTTGCCATTTTAAAAATAAAGGATATACATTTTCCCACATCAATGTGGGATAAACACGTTGTTAAGTAGATAACTCGGAGCAGGTTCACTTTTTGTCTTGGAATGATGCTCACGTGGTGAAGAGAATATGGGCATGATTTTCAATGGGTAAAGAGCAAAGTTTTTTATAGTGTTTATTTATTTTAAAACATATCACTCTCACCATGGAAAGTTCCATAGAGGGTTATGTGTTTCGCTAACATATTAGAGAGAGACATATTTATTCAAAGGCACTCAACAATAGGTCCACATTGAGGGGAAATAAATCTAAAAAAATCAAGGGAAAGAATAGAGTTTGACCAAAGTTTTGGCACTTTTGATAAGATCAAAATTGTAGTAGTATAATTTTGGTAATTATTTAAATTATTTAAAATTGTGAAATTAATTTGATAATCATGTCTTTCTACTCTTTGAATCCAAAAATTGTGTGTACGATTTTATAATTTGTTATATGTCACTAGAAAATAATTGACCTTCCTTGGAACCCTAACAAATCTATAACACCAAGTACAAAACTATTAAAGCTAGAAGGATTTAATATGGATCTATATTTATCCCTCCATTATTACTAGGTCTCTAAGAAATTGAACAATTTGGCAATCATCATACAAGTGTAATATAGTTTGGCAAGTAGTCCAATGTAATGCAAGTGTCATATCCCTTATCTTTTCGATGAATACAAGTAATACAATGCTAGATTCTCTTCTCTAAATGCTTGTATTATTTTTAGCACGAGGGTGCTTCAAAATTAAATAAGTTCATTGCTTTTATAACTTCAATGAAAATTCATTCATGAGCATTCGTTTATTGCCCTTCTACCTCTTAAATGCACTGATGCACCTATGTATTTATTGACTTTTTAAATTTAAGTTAGGGCCCTATTGGCAAGTATGTTAATACATAATGGGCAAGAACGTTCAACAAATATGGCCCACAAAGCTTGCAACACCTTAATCAAAGGTCAAAACAGGGCCCACAAAAAGGGCACCAAAATTGTAGTGGTATGTTTTTTGTTGACCATAATTGTATTATTATTGTTCTACAGAGAAGCATAAAAACATGTGGAGAGAGAATTAGCTTGTCTCATACCATAATTGGGTGTTTAAAATAGTTTTATGAGGCTAATTATTTATAGGAACATTGGAAGAAGATTGAGCAAGGAATTGTTACATTTCACTACCTATATTTCTTTAGATAAAAAGGTGAAAGCGCATTTGAGTGGACAATAAGGGTTACATCTTGTAGGCATAAGGTTCGGGCACATGACTACTTATTTGTTATAGTTTCGTATAATTCTAATGTGTGTGTGTACATATACATACATACATACATACATAGTGTGTGTGTTTATCGATTATTGGTCTAGAATATGTTCTTATTGGTAGGGGTTTCATGTTTTTGGTCATCTTATGACATTTGTTTCCCTTATCTCTTCTATTTTCGCTTTTGTCTTTCTTCCTCATTTTTTCTCTCTCCTTTACTTTTTAATCTCTCCTCCCCTATTTTCCTGCCTTTTGGATGTTTATAAAAATTATATTGTGTTGTTGTAGAATCCTATTTTGTGTGGTCCTTTAAACCTTATTATGAGTCACATAACGTATTGGCCCTTTTGTCATCTTTTCACCATGTTGTATGTTGACATGTGTGTCATCAAGGTCCTAATTTGAATTCAAAAATTCAATGAATACATACGTGAAAATGTCAGTGCATTTAGGACAAGTTGTGAAAGAAACACATTATCAATTTAAGTGATAGAGAAGAATCATTGTGCCAAAATAAATTATAAGCATGTAAGGAAGAGTATCTATGGGTCACTATTTGAGTTAATTAGGTCATTGAAAGTTATAAGAGTTTAGTACTTACATTACATTTGTTTCTTAATGAATTATTACACCAGAGGTGTCCTTTCTGGAGAGAGCCCTGTTGGAAAACATCTATTTTCAAATTATGCATTTTCGGTTGAATCTTTCTTGGCAACACATTCTCGACAACACCATATTTCCAACAATAATACAAAATCTCTTTGGAATGGGACATGCAGAGAATGTAAGCCGAGACAAAAAATTCTTCCTGTAACTGCCAAAAAACTACATTAAAAAATAAAAACCAGCGGGTTTACAATCACACAGGCAACTCTAGGCATCAATAGAGAAAATGATATCTTATGTTCTCTGCCTCTATAATTTTATGATGAGATATGTGTTTAGGTGTGTCTTTTTTTTGGGTGAAATGTGAAAATATTTCTATGAATGAGCGTGCAGGAAGTTGCACAATACCCAATATATTTATCTCCCCATTATACCCTCAGGACTCTTTCTATTGATTTGTTATTGTTAAATAATATTTCATCCTCCTTTAATTTGTGTGTGGTGTACTGTGCAATATGCATATATTTGTATTGTACGTGCATTTTGGGCTTCATGTTGACTTGCATATAGAGCAAGCAAAGATGTTGATGAGGTGAAAAAATAAAGGTTAACGTCGACGTGGAATTTTATAAAGGTGTATTAAATTCTTTCTTCATCGTACTACTAAGGATTGAGGGGTATCTACTTTAGTGTTATGGATTGAGGGGTATTTTGCTTAATTTTTCAAGGGCAAAATTTCTAGGCTCATCCAATTTGCCTGGGGTATGACTTTAGTCTCATCCATTTTTTTGGTATCTCTTGGGATTCATACTTTAGTGGGTTGTTAGGCAACACATTTTATACCATCATCCTCCCCATTGGACTACAACCCATTTGCAAACCATAATTTTGAATTTATTATCTTTAAATCAATTTTTTATGTTAATAATGTAGTATAAAATTTATAAAATAGTTAAATAACTTGAAACCATAATGACATTAGTTAGAGTGTTCAAATGTATGGAATCATAATAAGAAAGATACATTTTCATATACTTTCGAGAAAATGTAATTGCCAAGTGTAAATCTGGACTTCCCAACCTTCATTAACATCCTCCCAACATTTGCTAAAATGGGAGATGTAGAACATGGGATAGACATCCCTTCCGACAGGATTTCTTTTCTAATAGAAATATCTCTCATTGATGGCCCCTATAACTGATTACAAAGGACATGTGTTCTGTGTGTGTGTGTGTGTGCATGTGCGCATGTCTATGTATATCTATGTGTGTGTGTATGTATGTATGTATGTATACACACATACATATTGACATTATTTTACTGAATGAAACTAGTAGGGATCCATTTTCATAAGTTTTCCTTTCCTAGAATGCTCTCCGACTATCCTGAAATATGAGTGTTAGTGCAAAATTACAGCACCCTCTAAATGCTTGCAAGTGAGTTGTCTGGGTGATTAGTGCAATTTGCTAACATGGGATTGTCCCAAGGTGTGGGACCCTTGCGAATGACGAAAACCTCCAGAAAAGGTTGGTTCCCCAATCTATTCATAATGCTAAAACTACTCCTAGAAGTGGAAATGTAACTATCCTAACACTAACCTAGAATTCCAAGGGACCAAGGAAGAGAAAGATGCATAAAATTAAAGTCCTAAACTAAGGGAGGCGATAGCACCAAGAACAAGGGAGTGGAGTTATTCTAAGTGAGTGAAAATGGGGAGCAAACAGAGTGGGAAAGGGAAGACAAAAGCACCACAGTCTGAAACCAAATTTACATCTCCATCTTCATGGGGCACAACAAGTTTGGGTCCTATAAAAAGGGGTAAAACATGTACAATATACCTGCAAATATAATAAAAGGTGAAGAATGCAATACAACTCGAGCTAGGGCAAGAAAATCCACAAAACACTGATTTTTATTGCTTAAAATGACACACAATCTATTACAGAGTAGATATGTAAGGAAAAATCTTTTACCAAGTGCCCAAATTTGAAGCTTGCGGCTCATAATTGTACTAGAAATTTTTTTGGTAGAGTTCCTTTACATTACAGAATGTCTCCCCTCAAAATGAGGTGAATTTTACAATATATAGATGAAGATCCTCCAAATTACCTCACCAACTAATAAATTTCATTAAAGAGGTATGGGAGGCCTTACAAATTGGTACTTTGCTTGCACAAGTAGTCATGGGCGTCATACCTCATTAAACTGGTAGTTGAACAAATTTTGTACTGCTTCCATTAATGTCTGGTTCATTCCTGCATTCATCCAACTGCATGCAATTTTATTCTTAGACTGGTAGCAATTTATTCTCCTCATGGCTAGTTAATTATTTCTAGTGTCAACCAGGAGTAAGTTTTCTCCTGTCGGCTAGTCACATTCCTTTCATTAGTTACTCTGTTATCGACTAGTTGCATAATTACAACTAGTTGGTAGTAATTTCCACTGCTAATAATGCCTTATTTCATGATGGCGCGAACATTTCCTTTTCCGCTACCAGTCGGTAGTGCAAAATCTATTGTCGGCCAATAGTGTCTGTAAAAATACTATCAATACCCTTGTTATTTCTCAACTACTTCTCCTTATTGCCTTCGTGTAACCGTCCGATAGCACCAAAATTTCTACTGGCCAGTAACATTCCTGTGACACCGTCGTTCTGTTGCCCCGTCATCGACCCATGCTACTGGTTGGTAGCATCCATACATGCTACTAGTCAGTATCATTATGAGTGATAATGGCGGGATTTTAAACCCAGAACCTGCATAACTCTCCGAGTTCACCAAAAACAACTCACCCATCAAAACTGACTCGGCCCTTCCCCATGACTTGTCATCTCACCGCGCATTAAGACCAACTCAGCCGAGCCAACCAACAAGCTACTCTATAAATTACATAACATTTCACCCATCTGACAACGTCCAAACCTGTTAAGTTGTCCATTTTGCAGGGGAACGAAAAATGGATAACAATTGGTGACTTGCGAGGTGATCTTCCTGCTAGATCTGAAAGACCATTGACTTTGGAGGATACATTGGGCATGGAGTCATTCTGATTGTTGAAACTAGTCTGACACTTGAGAATTCACCCCTTAAACCTCTTAAACAATACTGGAGTTTGTCATTTCTTAAAACCATGGGTTAGAGGCTGATTGTTCTATTTCTAGACCCTTTCTGAACTGGAAAGTGCAACATAAACAAAGAAAAACTATATACAAACAACAAAGTCATACACATCCCAAATGGAACATGCAAAGAGTGCACAAGCACTTATTACAAAAGCATCCCTACACTACCAATAGAGCAATGTGCCACAAGTACTTGGAGGAATTATAAATCCTAAACTAATATGTATAGAAATGAGATTTAACTTTAGTGACAATGCTTTTGGTATATTCCATTAACTAGAATATGTAGTTCTTCTCCATCCAGCTTTGATAGCTGAAAATCATTGTTATTATTACACCCCATGATCATGTAAGCACCACTCCCATATAGCATAAAATTTGGAATGCTTACCTGGTTTTTTCCCTATCAACATCCCACTTTAGTACCAAATCTCCTTCTTAGAAGGTTTTGTTTTTGGCCTTCTTGTCAAAGCACCTTTTGATCAAAACTTGATCCTTCTCCATGATTTACACCGCTTGGTCTCTCAGCTCCTCCAACTCCATCAACTCTTCATATATAGCTTCCATGGGCCCAAACTCAGATAGTTCCAGTTGTTTGATAAGTTCTAGTGCTGGTAACTCAAGAGATATGGGAAACCTTGCTTCCCTTCCATAGACTTACCTATAAGGAGAGTACCCTGTTGACCTTTTATGTTTTTTTCTATACATTTTTTCCAATTTTAATCATTTTTTAAAGTTTTTTTGACATTATTTATTTAATAGTCATTATGTTTTATATATTTTATTGTTATGGATTTTATATTGACGTTAGTTTTAGTTTTTAAAAATTTAAAGAAACAAATTTCTTCATGAGATGATGAAATTATTGCTCTTAAATGTTAACTTGAATGTCAAAATAAGATTATTAATGCATTACAAAACTCTTTTGTTATGAAGTTAGTGGATTGCATCTTTAGAAAAACATGTTTCTAATATTGATATTAATAGCAATTTTTATTCTCCTTCAAATAATGAATGCTTATTTATGCAAAATCATATTTCTAGTCCTAGTTTAAAAATAATGAAATAGATGGGTTATAATGTAGGTGGTCTTGGTCAAGATGAAAACGATATTGTAGAGTCCATTTTGTTTAAATCTAATGCAAATTTTGTAGGATTTCATTTTAATGCCTCTAATGGAAATTTGAAGTTGTGTTATGCCCCTCGTTGAAGAATATTTCATAATAGTGTTTTTGAATCTCATAAGGATTCTTTTGATTATAATGTTTTCCATGCTCATATTACAGTTAACAATAATTAAATTTGTGAGCATTGTGGTAAACACATGCATCATATTTCTAAACGTTGGAAATTGCATCCATGCAAATATTGTGATAAATCAACTCATGACATTCTACATTGTCAGAAAACCACTAAATCACCTCATTCAAATGTCAAACCAAATTGGCTCCCTAAAGTTATGGCATCTTCTCAAGACTTTAATGTGTCTTCCTTTCATAATTCCTCAATTGCTACAAGTAGGATATCTTTTGAGGAAAGTGAAACATCTTATTTGTCTCCCTTTTGATAAATTTAAAACTCAAGTCTTTAATTTTATTTTATATTCCTTGCTTTTGTGCTTACTTCTTCTTGTAAGTTGTCAAAGATATATGATTTTTTAGAGCTAATTATTTTTTGACTAACATCCTTTTTTATGTAGGATTCAACATTTTGTTATGGAAGTTGTCTTTTGATTATTTTATTTTGTATAAGATCTAGCTTTTTTACATTAATATAGACCATGTTTTCTTAACATGAAGATTAGTGTAAGCTTCTATTTTCTAGGTATAGTGAATTTTTTTTCCATTTCCTTGTTTTTTGGTGAACACAAAGTTAAGTCCTATCCCAAGCCTTCTCTGGTGTTCTCCCAACACCTATCCTAGACTTGAATTTGTGTTCACAAGCACATTCAAAATCCTTGTCCTTGGCCTATTTGGCCAAGTTTCTTCATGGTTATGAATCCTTCCTTTTCACCCTATTATTGTTGTTGTTCCCTTTATTTATAGCGAACTCATCTTTGTCATATAGTTATGCCTTCCGGCTTCTCTCTATGATGACTCCTTCCTCATGTTCAAATTCAAATTTGAAATTTGAGTTCATTAAGGCTCCAAGTTATTTCAGTGCTACTTAGTTGTCCTGCAGTGCCACATCCACTTAGTTGATGACTCGCTGGTCTTTTCTGACTAATAGGTCTCTGTCAATTATTTGGAAGAATCAGTTCTGAATTGTCCATAATTTCTACCAACTACCAGTTATGTCAAGCACTCTTTTCTCACACTCTCTGGTCGCACTTTTGTCTCCTTCTACCACACACTCATGTACTCAAGTTATGCCTTCAAAACCTCCTACACACTATCTTGGGGTGTAATGTGATTTCTTTGATCCTTCTGCGTGCCTCCTTGGTAGTTTGTTTATTACACAATCCTTATTTCAGGCCTTTGTGTCTTCCACATACTTACTATTATTGTGTATAAATCCTTCACAATTCCCATAAGTCTCTAGAGTCTATCAAGTTGAGTCAAAACTCCATGGTACTAGATAAATCCTATGCACACCACTACACATTATTCTTTCACAATTGCTCTTCTTCATAAGCCTTCTACACACTACTTGCACACCAACGTCTTCTGTGCACTCGACGCACTGCAATCCTTTCTAATAACTACTATGCAAAGTTCTTCTAGATTTTTGTGCAATCACCACTTGACTCTGCAACACTTCCTCTCCTTGCCTACACGCTTCTCCGACCTTGTGTACACCCATTCTTTACCAAAATTGTGCAGGATTTCCCCGAACCTGAGATGATCATGCTTTAATGTAACATGATTACTTCAACACCAACATGAGAATTTATAGTGATTATCGTGGTGTTAAAGGAAATTCTAAAAACATGTGTATCACATTGAAAACAAATGATTGAAGATTTAATTGATATGGGTAAAATCCAAGTGGATGGTAAACATATAAGCTCAAATGTAACAATAAAAATGTAGACACTTGATAGTGATACAAGGCATGTGGAAATACAACTTTACCACCCTTTTGGACATTTGGACCCCTAACTTGCATAGTAGGATCATTTTTGCTTACTTCCCCCCTTCAGTCAATCTTACACAACATACACCAACACCAATTTCTCATGTATCCTCTTTTTATCATAAACATCCATTGTATCTCTAAAGGATTATCCATTTAAATTTCTAATATTTTGATTCCTAATTACCATTGATTAACCCAATTTACCACTACATGAAATGAGTGACCAGTAAAAAATGGTGATAATGGTCATGACTATTATCGGCCTCCATTTCTAGTCACATTTTGTTTCTGATTCTCTTTTCTATTTGGTCATATTGTTAATCTCTCTTCACTTGTTTCAAAGTTGAATTGGATGGAAAATTATCATAGAAAAACCCATATAAACAAACTCCTAAAGATCATTTAGAACATCCTACTACAAAACATGTACTACAGTCCTTTATAACATTTATTCATAAGAAGTTGAAAAATTACAAGAATAATTTAGGACCTAATCTATAAGTGGAGAAAGGTGTCTAAGAGTCCAAAGATGTGTTATGTATAGAACTCAAAGATTCCTAGTGAGAAAAAATTGAGTAACAAGTGCAGCCTAAGGCTATGGAGTATTGAATTGAACAAAATGTGTGTATGATTAAGTCAATTAACTATATAAACGAAAATAACTTGGGATAAATTCCTCATGATTATTTCCAAGTGCCTTTGTTCCAAACTTAAGGTACTAGCTAGTGTCTTGAAAAAACTAAAGTCCTGATAGGTCGGATTGAGAAAAAAAATGCTTTGCAACTATGGTGCAAAACTGGAGTCAGCTTTTATAGGGTTTCTCTTTTCTAACTGCCTTTTCGGGATCTACAGGAATTTTTTGTTATATTCTCTCTTAGGGTTTCTCGCCCTCTGGGTGTCCCCTATATAATATACTCGCCATCTTCAAACATGGTTGTTTCAACTGTGGCAGGAGATAGTGGAGCAAGCAATGGCACCACCAATGAAGCGACCCAGGAAATTCATCCCGAAGGTCTTTCACGAGGTAATATTTCTCCTCCTGGTGTAGTTCTGCCCATTCCTAAATTTAATGTTGCTTGTCAATGGTTGGAGCAGTTTTACCTCATTGGCTATTTTTTGGGTCGAATCCCCTCTGAAAGCATGTTCAAATCCTGGGTTAAAACAGTCTAGACTCCTCATGGAGTCTACCTGGATAGCATTCAAAACATGACCAAGGGTTTCTTTCTTTTTTCATTTCTTTGACCCTGCTAATGCACCCAATATTCTAGCCAAGCAAGCCACTTGGTATGTCCGCAACTTGTTGCTTGTGTTAACACCCTGGCACAAGGATTTTGTGGCTTCTAAATATACCGCCCTTAAAGTTCCTGTTGGGGTTGAATTTACTGGTCTTCCTCTACCATGCGTTCCTTTTTTGCCACAAATTACCACCTCACTTGGGCAGGTAGTTTTCCTGGAAGCTGATAAGTTTTACCGTGCTCGTCCATAGAAGCAGGTATGCGTTGAGATTGATCTCTCGCAGGATCTCAAATAATTTTTGGATATTTAAATGCGTGATAAATGTAATTCCCAGCGGGTCATGTATATCAATCTACCCAACACTTGCTTCCGTTGCCAAGCGTCTGATCACAAGATTAATGATTTTCTGCTTTATGTACCCCGTAACGTGCCACGTGGCCAAAAAAACTCCCGAGCCAGTCAAACCCCAACAAGAGGAAGGTTGGCAAGTTTTCGGGGGCCAACAAAACAAGAACAAAGCCTAGTAATCCAAAGCCTCTGGCTCCCATGGCCATCCAGAACCAACTGTTAAGGAACAATCTCTCAGTATCCAGGTTAAGGATCCTATAGTCGCTGCTAAAGAACCAACTGTTGTTGCCATCTCAGTTACTCCATTGCCAAAGTATTCTAGCATGCCCCTTACGGCGTCGGTTCTTATGGACCAGACAAATTATGTTTCTCATGTCCCCATCCCGCATTTAGTTCCACTGTTGTTGCCAAGCAACTCACAAGGGTCGTCCAAACGACCCCAAAGTCCTTCCCACATTTCTCGGGACCATAGCCCAACACGCAGTGTGGATTCCACCGAAGTGGAATACAAAATTGAGTATGACGATAGGAAAAAAGTTAATCTGTAGGATTTTTGCAGCACAATGCTACTCGTTTCTTACACAATCAATAGGATGCCCTTGATGGCTTGGAGGATGGGGATATGGCTCTGGACTAACGTTTCCCATGAATATTTTATCTTGGAATGTTAGGGGTCTTACAAAATCTTGTCGTAAACATGTGGTGAATGAAACTCGCAATGATGTGCAAATTTGGACATCTTGTTTATACATGAAGTAAAAATTATAGCTTTTCAGTTACAGATGGTATGCAAATCCATCTGGCCTGACAACTTGGCTTTCTGTAGCAATCATGAAGCAGGGCGTGGGGGATTAATTTTTCTTTCCCTTATTAATTGACCATGGAATTGACCCCACTAACCATGTCATATGGGTCCTCTTTAATATTGATGGCCACCCTTTTGGGCTCATAAATATTTACGTCTCGAATGAACGGCCGAAAGGGTCGATCTGTAGTGGTGGATAGCCAATTCCATTCTTGATGCCTACTAGATAATAAGTGGAGATTTTAATATGGTTGAATCCCCTAATGATAAATGTGGCCACTTGCCCATGAGGTGGACACCTGGTGAAAGGGAAGTGTGGTACTTCATGTGAAATAAATTCAGATTTTTTTATCCTAACGCATATCACTTTCCCACCTATGCAACTTGGTACACGTGGACCACTCTTCGTGGAGGGATAGATTACATTCTTAAACAGCTTGACAGGGCCATGTTGTCAGCTCAAAATTTCTTTGAGTTCAATAACATTTATTCTATGCTAGTGGAGGTCATGCCTGAATTTTTCCTTTCAGACCACTCTCCTATACGATTTCGTATATGTTGGCATGATGCACGCCCTTTTTTTCATAAAGGCCAATTCTTTCTTAATATTTCCTTGATGTGACATGGCCCCACTATCAATCATATCAAACGGGTTTGGAATTAAGCTCCATGACCCAATCACTGTCAGAAATTTCATCCACCTATGCAAGCCAGCTAGATACAATGGTGGGAAGATGAGCTGACTCGGACTACCATAATTCTTAGAATCTATGGCTGAAAACTGGCAAAAATTTGGCACCACTCATACACCGCTAACACCTCAGCTCTTAGTCGAGTGACAATGGTGCTTCAAGTCGATCCCTTCTCTGACGCTTTGTAACTGCAAGTTACAACGCTCCGGCATCAAATCCAAATTATGGATAACTATAATGCCATAGGCGCTTAGATACGGGCTTGGATGCATAGGATCAAGATTGGAGATCAAGTTTCGAAAGAATTCTTTCGTTCTCTTCGATCCAGAAATCCTTCTCAACAGATCTGAGCTATCATGCACAATAGAGCTCAGATTAATGACCCACAACTTATGTTGCAAGCCTTTGTGCGCCATTACAAGCTCGTCTTTCAAGCTCAGCCACCCTCTGCAGCTCACCGAGCTGCTCTTGACCATGTTTTGGGTGTTGTGTTGCACAAGCTTTTAGAGGCTTAGAAGGTGATCTGTGAAAGAATACTCACCATTGAAGACCTCCATGAATCCACTCTGCAAATGGCTAATGATAAAGCGTCGAGCTGCGATGGATTCCCTTTCAAATTTTATAAAGATCTTTGGGATTCTGTCAGGCAA
Source organism: Taxus chinensis (assembly GCA_019776745.2). NCBI lineage: Eukaryota > Viridiplantae > Streptophyta > Pinopsida > Cupressales > Taxaceae > Taxus > Taxus chinensis. Next base: position 695,258,448 of record CM034147.1, read on the forward strand.
GACCTTTTGTAGGTCTATCTTGAAGGATTTCAAAACCAATCCCTAGGGCCACGCATTAATAAGGGAAACATAAAATTTATCTCTAAGCTAGGAGATCCCGAGAAAATCAGTTGTTGGTAACCGATTACGCTGTTGAATGTCTCCTAAAAAATCATTTCCAAAGCGTTAGCTCTGATGACTGTACACAATCTTATGCCTGTTATTATTCAACCAGAGAAAATAGTCTTCATATAGGGATGTTTCATCTTGGATAACATCATCGTGGTGTGGGAAGGCATGGAATGGGCTCGCAGATCTCATCAGGGATGACATATTTATCAAGATTGACTTTGAGAAGGCTTATGATCAGATTGAATGACCATTCATTCATTCGCCATGCTTCAGACCCTTGGCTTTGGACCCATTTTTTATTCAATTTGTCAATATGCTTTTTGCAGATGCCTCTGCTCAAACTTTCTATTAATGGCCTCAGCTTGGAGCCTTTTGGGATTTTCCAGCTCTATCAAACAAGGTTATCCTCTTTCCCCTGCACTGTATGTGCTGACAGCCAGAAGGCTTTGGTTATTTCTTAGCTCATGCCAAAGTACAGGGTCTTGTTCATGGAATCTCGCTACCTGACGAGCCTAATTCTTAGCTTCTTAATGGACATTTTGTGGATGATTCCTTCCTTATGATTATTGAGGATGAGTCCAACATTCGTAATGTTATGCAATGTTTGGATACTTTGTCCCTAGCTTCTGGATCATCCATTCAATGGTTAAAAACCTAATGTTACTGGTAATATTTCCTTCCCGCACCTAATTGGCTTACCACCTTTGATTGGAAAATTCTGCAACTTGGTGAGATTTTTAAAGTTCTAGGTATTCCTTTTGCTTTTCAAGTCTCCCCAGACTGAACTATGACATTATGTCATTCAACGGGTGGCGAAAAAATTGGAATATTAGATCATCTAGGACTTTATATTTGGCTAGCAAATTCCAAATCTGCTCTAAAGTTCTTGCTGCCACCCATGTTTACTACTCATCTTGTTGGGTTCCTTCTAAAGCCTCCATTCTGAAGCTGAAAAAACTGCTCAAATATTTTTTATGGGATAATGCGTTCTACTGGTAAAGGTTTTCATCGGGTAGTTTGGGATATATCGTTGTATGTCTCATAATTCTAGAGGCCTCGAGCTTATTCACATTTAACGTCAAGAGAAATCTCTCTGTGCTAAGTGGATTATCAAAAGAATCACTGGCCAAGAAGCTTAGAAAGTTCTCATATGGCATGGCATTACGGAAGGTTCTCCTTATGGCCACCCTATGTGGAAAGGCTTAGGGTTTGTCAATTTACTCATCACTCTAGTGCCTATAAAAATTGTTGGAACCTTTGTGCTTAAGAGTATTTGGAAAGCATGGGAATGTGTCAAACCCTGGCTTTTATGGAATGCAGATGAATTTCGTAATGGGCTTTCTCTCAATCTCCAATCCCTCTGGTGGTCGCCGATTTTTCAATACCAAGATAAATGCTTGGCAAAGGTCCCAGGGAATCTCTGCGCATTCAAAGTCTTCAATCGCAGAATTCGCACCATCGAAGACTTATTCTGCAAGGATGCTCAATCCTGGGCTCTCTTGGCTGGATTTTAAAGCTCTGTTTTGAATTTCCAACCAAGATTAGGATACTTTCACTACTGTGATCAATTCGGTTCTTGATCACATGTTGCATAAGATTTTTTGTGCATTCCTCTCACCCATGGTGGAAAAACTGGAAGTGGTATGTTAACAGTCCTTTCTATAACTACAAAGGCAATAAAGGCTATCGTTGGCTCTCGCCCCATTTGCCCATGGTGGTCAAACTTAATACTCATTTGGGAATTCACGCCACTCTATCTACATGGGGTAGATGATTTGAAACTGTTTCGACTATATATGTGGATGCCCAAAATTTCTCATTTTCTTTGGAGTATTCTACACCAAGGCCTTCCTATCGGGGCTCGTCTTGTTCAAATTAGGATCTTGAATCCCAACTACCCCTTCTATGGACATCTGGAAACACTTTTTCATGTCTTCTACTTATGTCCCAAAGCCCAAATTTACCTGGAACTGGATCCATTCTTTTACTTTCCTTCACGACCCCACTGTTTCACTTAGTAGCATATCTTCTTAGGAGATAATCCCAAACTTCTGCCTATGTTTACCTAGATTTGGCATCTTTTTAAAGGGGAGATTCTATTTTGGATATGTAAAGAAAGAAATGCTTTTTTCTTTGCTAATTTTGCAGTTGGTCAATCTTTCTCTATTTATAATAAATCTATGGTGATCTCCAATATGCTTTTATAGATTCAAGTTCAAGTAAAACAAGGTGGCGTTGGAGGTGGATCACCTCTAGACCCTGCTGCGCCATTGGGGGGAAGCCCCATGCAACATTTCTTCCCAAGTGCCTCTGTCTCCTGCCAAGCATTCCTCGCCTTAAGCCCGTGGTGGACGGCGCAGTCGATCTCAACGTCATGCTTTCAGTCACACCCACTTCTCTTTGGGGCCATTATATCGGCGTAGTCACTCACCAGCTTGTCGTCGTGGTTAGGGCTCTCCGTTGCATTCATCGACTCACCAGCAAGGCTAGGGCTCGCCACCTCGCCAACATGGGTGGGGCTCTCCTTCTATCGCTACTTCGCAACATGCGCTTGGAACCCACCGCCACCATCTGACAAATTCCCTCACCTCAACCTCACCATTCCTACGCACGAGGAAGCAGACCAAGAGGAATAAATTGATGTTAGCTGGGAGTTTTCGAATGCTGGTAAGGACCTACCTGGTTCAAGGTGGTCGGATGATCGAGATCTGCTTGCCTTGGGCATGTTTGTTTTTGTTGCTTGATAGTGCCTTTAAAGTGTTTTTAGGCGATGCCTTTTTTGTTGTACTCTCCTGGGCTCGGCCTAGCGTGTTCGTGGTGATATTACAGTTTTTATTAACTTCTCCAAGAAAAAGTAAAACTTCTTAATGACAGACAAATGGACGTCAAATTTAAGGTCAGAGTAAAATTGAACACACTATAGACATTTCAACCCACCACCAAGCCTCAATTACCATTGTAGAATTCCTCTTGGCGTACTTCATGTATTTTCTTAAATTATAATTCTTTGTTAAAAATTTAATCGAGCAACACAGTTGTTCATGCATAAATAACTAAAATGAATGTTTTATAATTGTGTCATCAAGAGAAATGGAGTTGATTGTGGAGAAACTCCATGGGTAATTATGTTTGAGGTAGAGTAGTATTGGGATTTGCGACCTTGTGAAATCCCAGAAGTCTCGGTGCTTCACACCTATGAGAATCACCTAGAGGAAATGAGTGCTAGAAGTGAACCATTCATGCTCGTGAGAGATGGGTTACTGTGAATCACTAGTCTTGAAATATATGTGTCAATGTAGATTGAATCAAAACTACAAAATTGAATCCCAAGAATAATATGATATAATTTGATCCAATGCATAAAACACCACATACATAAATGAATGAGCTAGGGAGCTAAGGCACAACACTTGTTGAAGGTTATACAAATGGGGTAGCAACCCAGTGGACCGAATTGTGGTGGAAACTCCACAGTTGAGCATTCTTGAGCCAAAGTAGTGTTGTAATGAGAGACCTTGTGGGAAGTCTCAATGTAGCTTTAACCCTGCAAGTATCACCTAGATGCAACAAGTGTCAAGTGAATTGTTCGTGCTTGTGAGAGATGGTGAAATATGGGTCAATGTAGATTGGCTCAAAACTATGAAATTGAATCTTGAAAATCATCACATAAGTTGATCCATTACAAAGAATACCACCTATTTAAAGGAATGAGCTAGGGAGTTCCAAAGTAAATGGTTTAGAAGATACAACACTTTGTTGAAGGTTTTACAAATAGGGTGAGCAAACTAAGTGAACTTGATTGTGTGAGAAATTCCATAATTATGTACACTTGAGCCATAGCTAGAAGCACTTGTGCTTCACCCTTGTGAACATCACCTAGACTCACAGTGAGAACTAAATAGACCACTCATGTTTATGCGAGATGGATCCTTGAAACTACTACTTATAAAATATTAATATGTCACTATAAATTAACTCAATTCTATAACACCAAATCAGAACAAAATATCACCTAAATAAATAGTTATTATAAAAATCACAAAAGCACCTCTTACCCATGTCATTATTAAAAATGGACTAAAGATGATAACTCCACCCAGGTGACTTGCACCTCTATATTACTTAATTAATCTTTATTGTCGAGTAAACAGTTTAAATCACCCACATCTCTAGTTTAAATTCATCGGCAACCCAAAAAAATCCAAAAAAAAACATAGATTGTTTGCCAACCTCCACTGTACATCATGAGTAGGGTCTTCCTTATATTACAAAAATATTTTTTGTTTGATTGCTGTTGAGTCCAGTTTTATTTAAAAGAGATTAGGGAAAAACACTTTATCAACATTCTTTGTTATAAAATAACAAAGTACGTTCGAGAAGAACTCGGTATAAATCAGTAGCTGGTTGCTGGACTTTCTCCAACACGCATTTGTTGCTGCATTACATTCAACTTCCGTCTCCCAGTAACAACGAAAGTTTATACTGACAAGAAGGAAATGGTATACTTAATTTTTTTTCTCACAGCAGCACTAAAATATATTGATCAACCAGAATGTTTTTTCTCTCTGCCATTTTTTGTACCCCATGATGTCTAATTGAGCTAATTTGTTGGTGTTTGATGTTAGCGCAGTCTTGGTGGCCTAAGTTGGTGGTCAGAAAATGGCTGAATATGAAGACCAAACCAGACGACTTCCATGCTGATGGAGTTCTTGAGGGTAATCTCTTGTCTATAAAGAAGAATGCACCTATTTAAGAGATTTATACCCCAGTTTACTCATCTGGACAATCATAATCAGCTTGAATTGTTGTTTCCATCTTCGTTTTTCTGCTGATAAATAGATTGTTGAATGGGGTGCTGCTTATCTAATGCTATAATATATACAGAGACCGTGTAACTGAAAATCAAAATGGTTTCTCAGGAGTGTAATATTTGATAGAATTCTTCTGCAGGCAGGTGCTTAAAATTATTATGCCATTACTGTCTGATATTTTGTATCTCAGTGCTGGATCCATCTTCAAGGAAACAAAGATTGAAGCCAAAATAAGAGTTTGTTGGGTATATTTTGGAGAATCCAACAACCCCAAAAAAAAAAAAATTATGAACAATTCAGGATGTCTAATGGCTGCATGAACTTCTGCACATATGTCTGGACTTTGTTAAGTACAGTACAATAAATGTTTTTGATAAATATGACAATAAGTACAGCATAAAACTAGAACAACATTCTCAAATAACATTATCTTGCATGAGTTCATCGTGGAACTGTATCAATATTGTAATCTCTAAGGATCTCTTCTTCTGACCTTACAATTTTTGATGCAAGGACCACCACACTGCTTTGTACATGCTCCTAAAACAAGCAATTGGAGTTTTGTTAGGGTAGTAAACTCGGAGAATTCTCAGAATCAGGGCCTCTTCTCCTTTTTTACCGTAGTTTCTTCCTCAGTTAAAATGTCAGTTTCTTTCTGGGACCAAAGCCCTCATGGCCTTCTACATGAAGATGGTCTTCATTTTTATCCTCTATATACCAGGTAATTTGATCCATTCAACAATTTTTTTGGTCTGCCTTTGCATGCCTTTAGCTCATTTTAAATTACATTCTTAGTTTTTATATTTTAGCCCAACACTATGGCGGTTAAATAATTAAACTTTCTCCAACGAGGTATTATTACCAGAGATTACCTCCATTACGATATATAAATTGTCTGCTATAAATATAAGGACGGGTGTTTTGTTGGTGGATCCATTTGCCAAGGAAGCTTGACAGGTGCTAAAAATACATGGTTTCAAAGAAATGATAAATTGGGTTGTTATTTGATAATCATAAATCATTCAAAATAAATAAAAATATTTAAATAATTGAAATAATTTCTTTCAGCCTTTGATGAGCTGCTGCTCCTGATGCATTATATATAATTCTCATTGTTTTTTGGGTCAAATATGCCAGAAAACTTGTTGAACGAAGATGAATATTTCACGCCTGTAACTGTGAATTCAGATATGTCTCAAGCCACAGATGTTCAAAATCTAAGGTATATCTGCCATTGAACTGAATTGATTTTAGCATCGGCTGACATCTGATAAGCTATGTAGCCACTGCTGCAACAGTACATCCAATAAAACTAGCTTTTGAAATTCTGAGCTATTGTTTCAAATCTTTTTTTACCATGAAGAAGGTTAATTAATGCTTATTGGGTTGCAGGGTATTTGTGGGGACATGGAATGTGGGAGGTGAAGCACCCAACAGTGGCCTCAACTTGGATGAATGGCTGCATGCATCATCAGCGCCAGCGGACATCTATGTTTTGGGGTACAAACAAAATTTCCTTATTCCATTCAATTCAGTTATATGAACATGATTGCATCATTCTTTTTTGTAGTCAATAGGGCTTCGCCTTAAGGCTGATCCTATTTCAGGGTATGGCCTTTTGGTATTTAATCTTTCACAGAACTGGGTGATTCCGTCTGTGATGTGGAGTTTTCCCCCTGTTGATTGGGATTACTCTCTTAAATGATTAGGGTAGAAACCTGGAAGAATACAAGAAATGTGTGAGAATGTGTTTGAGCCCTTCCCCTGTGTTTGAAAATTTGAAATTCAATGTAAAGAGAGAGAGAATTCAAAATATTGTGTCCATACCACATACATCAAAATTCAAACATAGAGATAGCCGCCGCCAAAACTGAACTTCAATGGCCCAAATGTCAGCCCCACTATTCAAAAGCTTGGAACCTGAACTTCTCGATAAACTCACACCTTAATTAATAAGTTTAGGAGCTCCCGAAACAAGATTCAGAGAAGGCCGGTTGCAGAACAAAACAAATAAGCATATTGATCACCTGAAACAAAAAGCTGAAGACGTGGTATCCAAAACCATAGCAGCTATTCCTCATTATGTTTTACAACACTATCAGGGCTCAAGAGTCACCCACCAGTGAAGAATATAGATGCCTGGATGAACCAACAACAGCAGAAGGATTTTCTTAGGCCTCGCTGCAATTTTTCATGGACTGAAATCACAGCACTGAAATTTGCTGTTATATGAGAATTCATATCCTTTTCTGTTTCATTCATCTAAAAACTACGAACTGCTTAGTTGTCACGGTGTTGGCTAATGTGGGATTGTTGCATTCACATTTCCTGGGTCTCATACACCAAGTTGGTGTTCTGCTTGGCTGTGACCTAAAAGTTTGTCTCCACATCCTCAAATCCTTTCGTGTAAGTCTGTGCCCCATTTTCATTTGCTAATGAGAATTTACCTCTCAAATCCCAAAGTCCAGAACTGTTTTTTGGCCCTGGACTTGGCTTCAATAAAAATCCCTTTACCATTAACTTCGGGTAGCCTGCTTGAAGAAAGCTGACACTCATGTCAGCCACCACTGTCTTGTCCCACTCATCTTCTAGATCCTTCATATGTTCAGCTTTGGATTGGATAATAGGATCTTCTTTAGCTTTCCTCCATTTCATTATGGTAGTTCGCCCACAAAGAAAAACAGAGTACCCACTTCTATAGAAGGAAAATAGGATCACTAGATCGGTAAATCCTACTCATGGCTCAAATATACTGTGCAGGCTTTTGGTTTTTAGGAAAAAGCTAAAATAGATAGTCTAGTTTTGAGAAGGAAAAGTAAGATGTCAATAGGCTATCTGGGCAAGTATTGGCTTCAATCCTTTCTATGATGGGTCCTGTAGAGAGACCAAAAATATCAGACCAAATTATTTCTTTGCAGCTTATTCCAGAAGACTCTCACAAAGATCTTAATAATTTTGATAAAGGTATGCATAACTGCTAGTATAATGTGTTTTTCTGTCTGAATCTCTCCATAACATACAATTGCACGCACCTATTATTCAATTTTTTTTTCCTTTTAATCAAAAAATAATATACATTGGATTCTATAAGCGAAATGAAGATGTTAATGATTTTGATTAGGGCTTCCATAACTGTAAGCATAATGTGATCTTCAATCTGATTTTTTTCCAGGTTTCAGGAAATTGTTCCTTTAAATGCAGGGAACATCTTGGGTGTCGAAGACAGTGGCCCTGCTGCGAAATGGCTGGACCTTATTCGCCAAACATTGAACAAGAACATTAGTCAAAGTGGCAGTTTCTCATCTTGTAGCAGGGATGGGCAAACAGATTCATCAGATGCACTTTACAGCTTTGATTCTGATTTTGGAGGTTCTCAAGTTCATAAGCACTTTACGAAAAATTCCATCCAGGCCTCGAACCTGCTTTCCAGCTCAAATGGTGAACCTCAAAGTTCATTAAAAACGGAACAGAAGTTCAGCCTTGCTGATCATCTCTCCTTGGGAGTGATTAACACAGTAGACTCCAATTCCTCGTTTAGATCAATTTCATCAGAGGATGAAAGTGGTTTCACTGGCAGAGATTCCCCCTGTACTGTTTTACACTCTCCAATGTCATATAGTTCCACTTCCCCGTCAGAGAGATCCGATTCAAGTGAGATGAATTCCAGATTAGATTCAAGTCTGCCAAATTATTGTTTGGCAGCTAGCAAGCAGATGGTTGGCATATTTCTGTGTGTTTGGGTGCGTGGTGATCTGAGACATCATGTCCGGGATTTGAAAGTTTCCTGTGTTGGTTGCGGGCTGATGGGTTACCTTGGCAACAAGGTAAAAGAGAAAAAATTATTACCACTGTTTCTAAATCTTACAAGCATGTATATTTCGTTACTTCAATTTCTTTTGATTGTATCTCAAAGTCATAACGTTGAAAACCATTGATTTATACCAGAGGTATGTTAGTTGAACAGACATGGAATGGTAGGTCTGTCATTCACTATAATCAATTTTAAAATCCCTGCGCAGAGCATCATTAAAAAGAGTTAAGAAAAGCATTCCTTTATATGACCATAATATTCTGTTCTTGTAGGAAGGGATACCTACTGTGTTATCTAGCTCAAGAATTTTATTCACGTTTTCCTCCAGCTAAGAACACTGGATAAATAAATATTTAATGGGTATTGTACATGCTTACAGGGTTCTATTTCCATCAGCATGCTATTGCATGACACAAGCTTCTGCTTTATTTGCACTCATTTGACATCAGGAGAAAAGGAAGGGGATGAGATACGGAGGAATTCTGATGTCGCAGAGATCATAAAGAAGACACACTTTCCTCAAATCAACAAGTTTTTGGTAGAGAAAAGTCCAGAAAGCATTTTGGAGCATGAGTAAGTTTCAATTATGTATTCTTGTATGCTGTAATGCATTGATATTCTCAGAAATTAATGTTATATGTTAACATTCGAATTCATGGTCAAATTTGCCAGAGTATAAAATTCATTGCTAAAAAAGTAAAGATAAAATTTGTGATTAAATTTGGCTAATAGAAATACACTTATAATTTCACATTTCATATAAGTAAACATGTCAAAAATAGCTTTCCAATAACTAGCTGTCATATATTGATTGAAACATGTTTTGAACAACAATATTAAAAATGCTTTGAAAAAGTGATAGTTCAACTTCAGATTCTTGGATTTTCCTAGAGGCCAAGACTCGTCAACTTGTTACATCAAAAAGCTCTAGATCAGCAAGAGCACTTGGCTCGATGTCATCATCACTAGCATCAACAATATTATTATCAACATCATTAGTATCATCCTCAAGCTCATCAAAGACAATCAGGTTTATCTTGATCATCTTCATTAGAAGAGTCTTCTAGAAAATGTTGAAGCTTCCTCTTCTTCTTCTTCGAAACACATGCATCTTTTGCCACTTTTCTCATGGCCAGTCACAAATTGCTATGCACATAAACAAGATCCCCCAACTTTCGTGACAACAATCTATTATTTTTCTTTGATTCAACATGGTTAAAGCTGCTCCAATTCCTCTCACACACTGATGCACTTACTCCTTGACTCAAAACTCGAATTGCAAAATGTTGTAGTTCAGGTGTCTCTGCTCCATAGAATCGCCACCATTCATCTCCATCCGTGTACTCTCTGTCATCTATAGCTGATTGGGTTCCAAATAACCCACCTCCTCGCCTGTATGTTCTAAGTTGCTCTCTTATTTTCTTTGCAATTTCTCTATCTGGAACCAATGTTTCAATCGCTGCATAAACACTACTCATGACTTTACGATCACTCTCTCTTTGTATATGAAACAAAGTTGGCTCCAAATAACATGTTGCTGCATGCAAATGGGTATGCATTCATCCTCCATCTTCCATCACAAACATCACATATTTCATTGTATTTCGTTTCCACATTATTGAAAGCCTTTTGGATGGATTCTTTACAACGGTCTATGCCCTTATAAACCATGCCAATACAAGGGATGTCACCATCAACCATACGAAGCATGCAGACTATGGGTGCACATACTTTTAGAACCTTCATAGCATTTTCCCAGAAGGTAGAACTTAGAATTATTTGCTCTACATGCTTACCTTTAGAACCTTTTGCAAGGACAAATTCTTCCGTCTTTGCTACAAATCACATATCAGAGAGCTCCTTTCTCCTCAACAATTCTTTTCAAAGTGATATAGAAATAGGCAAATCTTGTGTCACATGGCTTCAACAATTCCTTCGATGCATGTTTTCTATATATACTCAATGTGAGGCGATGATTTTTTATGAAATTGGCAATTGCTCTTCCTTTATGCACTGCCTCATGTACCCAGAGAAATTTAGCCAAGTCATGGAGTAGAAAATCAATGCAATGCGCAACACAAGGGCTCCAATAAATATGTGGGTACTTTTCTTCTACCAACTTTCCAACCCCCACACAATTGCTAGTACTATCAGTAACAACTTGGACCACATTTTGTACACCAGCTTCGAGAATGACTTCATCTAAGAATGTTGAAGATATTCTCAAAAAAATTTGTATGTTCCACAGTGTCAATCACCTTCAAGAATAGAGCACCTTTGGGGGAAGAAACCAACACATTGATTAATGGCTTTTGGCACATATCAAACCAACCATCACTCAGGATGGTGCAACCTGTTGCCCTCCAAGAGTCTTTAATGTCTGTCAATTTTTCAGTGACTCTGTCTTTTGATCTCCTCAAAAGTGTTGTCCTTAAAGCTTTTGAACTTGGTGTCATGTACGCTTTTTCAAATGAAATTGAAGCTTTTGACCCTGGTGACGTGTACCCTTTTCCAAATGAAATTGATTGTTGGACAACATTTGTAAAATAAGGACTCCTAGCAACATTAAATGCAATGACAGATTCATAAAATAAATCAGCCCATGCATCATCAACCTCTTGTTTTTGTACAAGTTTCCATAAACTAGTTAGTGTTGTTATCCCACTCTCTTTCCGTGGCATTATTGAGTTTGTTGACATCCAGAGGAGAAAGATGTGCGGGGTATCTTAGACCTACAAATCTTATCTTGGACTCGATGTTTCTTTTGTGCTCTTTGTTGATTTAGTACTAATGAATTTCCATAGTCTTTCTCCAATGTTTCTTTTATTACAGGGGTGACATTCGGACATGCTTTGATGCCACCTCCTTGACCACCTAATATGGCAAGAAGGTGGTCCATTACCCTTGTTAATGTCCCTCTCAAGTGGTGACATAAGTTGCATGTGAGCACTTGATTTTGGAGGTGCCATAACAATATATTGATGTCCCTACATTTTTGACAAAAAAAAAAATTTAATTAAAAAATAAAATAATGTTAAACTATTTGATATTAAAATAAAAATTAGTATTGCTTTGATATTAAAAAAACAAACATTATATTAATAAAATTAACAATTAACAGTTTTTGATATTAAAATTAAAAAAATATGTAGTAATTAATTTGAAAAATAAAATAATAAAATGAAAAAATTAAATTATGAGTTTGACAATAAAGTATCAACATATGTTTAAAAATAATAAAAATAAATTAAATTATTACCATGGATTAAAATTAAAAAATAAATTATTAATTTACATTCGTGGTATAAATTTATAAATAATTGTTTATAGAAATAGGTGATGCATACATGGATTTTTTTAAAAAGAGGTCGTCTATTCTAATATTATTTGTCAAACTTACTTATAAATGTTGTATGTATGGAACATTAGTTTAATAATTTAATATATTTTAAATAAGATAGAGTAAAAAATGAGTTGTAATTTGTTAGTTTGTGGGTTTTATATCTTTGACATAAAAATATGTATATTATTAATATGATATTTGTACATATATCTTAAAATGTATTTATTTAAAATATGGTTTGAGATCATATCAATTTCAAAGTTCTAATCTTAGATTTTTTACATATTGCTTTGATTAATATTTTCATTATGCCGATAGGCATTCCCTTTTATAGCGAAATAACTGACAATCCCCAGACAAGACTTAGGCCAGCTCCCCCCGGTCAACGATGTACCATTATATGTAGGCAACAAAGTAGGAAGCTACCTTTGGCATGCTTTTGATACCGTGATCACCTTGGACACAAACTTCAGGCAACAAGGATTAAACTCCACACAACTTGAATTCAGAGAAATGTTGACCAACATCAGAAACGCAGAAGCAACTGTTAAGGATTGGTCTCTTCTCATGTCACGTACCAAGCCGTGCATGTCTACCTCAGAGCAATCCATGTTCATGATTGAGAAGCACCTATTTGCAACAAAGGACCTAGCAAACAAGCACAATAAACAAATGCTAAAATCCTTGCACGTACCAATTGCAATGAGCATCGCAGAACAAAGCAAACATAACTCTGACTCAGACATCAACGACACTCAACTAGACCCGGTAGTTTTCCTATGCACAGGACAAGAGGTCATGTTGACATCTAACTTATGGGTTAGCTCAGGATTGGTTAATGGTGCACTCGGGCAAGTGACAGATATCGTGTACAACCCAGAAACACAACCACCAGACTTGCCATCCTTTGTTGTTGTCAACTTCAAACACTACCAAGGGCCCCCATGGGACATACTCAACCCAACACACTTGCCCCTACCTCCTGTCACACGTGGAAATCGTCGCCAAATCCCACTAAAAATGTCTTGGGGCCTTACCATCCATAAATCACAGGGCCTAACCCTTGACAAGGCCACAGTAGACATCGGAAACGTTGACCGCCAAGGACTAACATTCACAGCAATGTCAAGAGTTCGTGCCATCAACGACCTACAAATCCAACCAACTTTTACGTTTGAACGCTATGCACGAATGAGATATACCAAGAACGTAAAATCACGCAAGGAGGAGGAGAAAAGACTTTGCACCGCAGCATTGGCACACGTCGTACAAGGCATGGAAATACTCCTTCCCCCATCATGCACACAAAACAATACCACGATCTAGGATCCACATTCAATATATCATGTAAAATATATTCTATGATATACGATAGATGTTTGAGCGCAAAACAAAAGTTACATTTTGCAAAACTATTCACATGTCTATATGTAAGGATCCACATTCTGCAGGCTTCCAAGCTTAGAAATGTTGTTTACGTATGGATGAAAGAAGATTTCAGTATGCAATTTGACAAGCCAAGATTAAGGCAATTGTATGGGATTCGCTTTCTGAAATAAAAGTAGAACCAATACCACTTATTAAAATTGAAATAGAATTATACTGTTCCTGGATGCAAACAGGAAACCACTCTCTTCGGCATGCTATCCAGTCCATGATCGCCTTCACATCCAAACTATAATGAATACAAAAAATTCAATCCCTCTCCGGCGTAACTTGCAACTCATTTGCAATTGCTAGTTGTTACACTGGTCGACAACTATTGCTCTTATAATCTGCAAATGATCAAGCCAATCCACTGCTATTACAATCTGCAAACGTAATTGCATTGCCACTGAATGTGCTTTAGACGAGTCGCGACTGTCTTTTTTATAGTTTTTCAAGAGAAACCCTAAACGCCTTTTTCCAAACGAATTTAAACGAAATTTTTTATTTTGTCCGTCCTTGGGATTCACGTTTTGATGCACTTCATTAAATTCGCGAATGGCAACGAATTCTAAAGGTTTGGAAAACATTCGAGGAATTTCGATTTTTTTTAATTAAATCGGCAGAATGCGTGACTAAATTGCACGGTACTATGTAGGAACAAAGACATGGAATATTAGACTAAGCCATGATATTCAAAAACAAATCAAAATGAGAAGAATATTGAAGAGATCTTCTGAATTTCCTCTATAATGTGTTGTTTTGGCTTTCTGTGGCTTTCTGATTATCTGATTTGACCTTGTAATTCTAATTGGCAGTCGAGTAATTTGGCTTGGGGATTTGAATTATCGTCTTGCACTTCATTATGATGACAGTAAAAACCTGGTGGAAAAAAGTGACTGGGAAAAGCTGTTGGAGAAAGACCAGGTAGGTACAGAATCTTCATATAAGATGTTTAGTTGCAGTGGCTGACTTGTACTAAAGTTTAACTTAAATTTGAAAATTTATTTTTCTTTAGAACCCAATAATGATAGTTGTGATCTAAATAACTCTGGGAGGTGTCATGGCAGCTTCAGATTGAGAAGAAAGCAGGACATATATTCAAAGGATGGACTGAAGGGAAAATATACTTCCCTCCTACTTACAAGTATTGCAAAAATTCAGACCACTATGCTGGCGAAAACTCTATATCAAGAAGAAAGCGACGCACACCAGCATGGTAAGTACAATTTAATGTTCTTCATAGTTTTCGTCTATAACACAATGGGGATAAAAGTAGTTTCTACATTACTGAACATACAGGGAAAAACTATGAGTTTAACTTTAGATGTTAAAAATGGAGTTTAAGCTTATAAAACTCAAAGAAGCATACTGTTGTTTTCTACAAGCTTGGTCACAGTTCCCGCCCCAAAGGAAGGGTTGTGATTTTTCGTAGTTACCCTGGGAGATTTCTTTTTGGGATATTCATTTTAAGATAACATAGACATGAGTTCCATTTGAACAGTATTATGTTTTTGACTTTCTGAACTCAAATAACTAAGAAAACATCAACAAGAAATGCTCATGATATAAGGCTCCTAGAAATCCTTAGTAGGATGATAGATAGTAAATAGAAATCCTCCCCACACTGTGATCTAACTCTAATTGGTAAGAATTTTTTCGTCAAGGCTTCTTCGAGACAGCTAATTGTTTAGTTTATGAATTTTCCGTTGTCTGCAAATAATTAAATCTTGTACATATTTTCCGTAGTATGTCTTCTTGTCATGGTTTATATGAGATGTACTAGCTCAAAAAATCCTCTTTTCCCATGAACCTAAAGGAATACAAGAAAATAAATCTAAAATGTCACAGTGATAATTTTATTCAAGAGACATTTAGATATAAGTTTCTAGAAAGAAAAAATCACTGTTTATCTGAACCATTACTTCCATGGTAATTTTTAATGACCCTTGTTGGAAGCAAATGGGAAGTGAGTAAACCATTCAAGGATGTTAATGCTAATTGTAATGTTAGTCTATACGAATGGTTTTTGTCATCCATCACAACTATATGAAGATACCTTTAAATGATTATAGAAGAATATAGCTAGATGGGATTGCCCATTATTGGTAGTGCAGTCAGATCCACTAGCAATGGAACCCTGTATTATTATTACCCCTTTTTAGCATACATCCTTGCTATGTATGTGTATGTATGCTTAGTATAAAGAACATGTATGATCCCTGAATACGTTTACAATCCTTAAAGATCATTTTAGGTTGTAGAATAACCTATAATTGTTTGCTTCGCATGTTTTTTTTTGCACAAAGGTTAAATTACCTATATTATAGCCTAACAGAGGATTTACAATGAATGGAGCTCACAAGGGTAGAGCTAAAGAACAAAACTCAATTACATAGAAGGGCAAACCAAAAGGATCCAAGAAGGATAGTCAAAAAACTATGAACAATATGATTAACAGATGAGGGATGTTCAAAGCATCTCTTCCCTGCTTCCCTTTTGATATTTTGATGAATATTTCATCACTGGATTCCTCGTAAGGTTCCCATCGCTCCATCTGGCTAGTTGAGGAGGATAACGATTTAGTTTTAATGGGAACGATCTGTGTCAAATTGTAGAATATATGCAGATATAGGAAAACATTCCACTGGCAAGGTGAATAATATATTATTTGATAAGTTTTGGAATGATATAGTGTGGGTTCCATTTAGTGTGAATCTTCTGTGTGGAGAATAGGAGATGCAGCAGTTGTGTGCATGCATAGTGGGCTTTGCAACATCTTGGCTGTTGAATGGTGCAGTTGTTGTGAGGTATGATGGTGCTGCTATGGTAGGATGACAGTATTGGAGACCACGATTGACTGCATTGCTTGTAATAATAGTCAGGAATGAGTGGAAGTTGTCTCTAACACTACCAGGTGATGGACATGGGTCAGCAGATGCTGCGGAAAAACGAAAAACATGAGGAGTATCTTCCACTTCTGGCCAATAGGGGGAAATTGACCAGTGCATCAGCGCTGGTATCACAACCACTTGGTTTTATGTTGAAATATGATGTGAGTGAAATCTTGGGTGTGAAGAACCAATTTATGGATGACATTTGCCATTTTCCAATGGGAAGGAGGTGGGGGAACATGTGGTTGGGTGGTGTGAAGGTGAATGGCTTGGGTAATCATACCAATTATAAGCTGGGAGTCCCCTTCGACAATGATCCATGCAATATTGTTTGAGACGCTGTGTTATTACATACTGCTAAGCTATCAATTCACAAAATCGTTGGTTTGCGAGCCAATATAGTGGGCATAGGTGAGACAATATTCTCTTTTATCATCCGGATGATGTCTCCAATTTGACACTTTCCCGGGTTGCATGTGGCTGCCCCATCAAAATTCAATTTATATCATCCATGTAGAGGTGGGTGCCATCAAGTCTCTGAAGCCATGATAAACTAGTTTATGCAGAGCTGGAAAGGAATATTCCATTGTTGAACAATCCGTAGATAATCCTTTGAAGGATTCCCTTTTGAGTTCACAAGGGGCGTAGAGCAGTGCCCCAAATATTCACTTTCATCCTGTTTATGATAGTGGTAATGGAGTCTGAGTCATGGTTGAAAACACACAAATTCCTTTCATGCCATAAGCGCCAAAGAATGTGTCCCGAGGCATTTTGAGTCAGATGTCGGATCCTTGACATATCTGCAAATATGTTGGACTGGGTGTGCAAGGCTTTGACTTGGAGAGTGGCTTGGTGCCTTGGTCGTACTCCTGATTGAAAGCACAAGTGGATTATGTCCCATATGGCAAGTGCTAGTCGACATTGAACTAAAAGGTGTTGTATGGATTCCACGGCTTGTGAGCAATTCAGGCAGATGGAAAGGCCTAAAATGCATCTTGTTGGAGGTTGTCCCTTGGGTTTTTTCTACGTGTGACCAGCCAAAGAAAAGATTGGATTTCAGGCCAAGTTTTTCTGTTCCAGAGATGGTTCCATTTGGCTCCTTGATGAGAGCTATTCCAATTCAAGACACCATATCTTGAAGCCAAAGTGACGATCCTGGAGGGGGTGAAGGGCCATATTAGAGAGTCAGAACCCTAGGAGAGGGTAATTAGCCATTGTAAAAAGATATTTCTGAGCTGTTCTATCAGGGCCAATCGAGAAGTGTACTGCTTAAACAATGAAGAAATGCCCCAGTCACTGTACCCATGCTGACCTTGGTGCATTTATTTGAAACATGATAGAATCCTAGGTCATGAAGAAGAGATTGAAATGACGTGTCAAACTGAGGAGACAGAGGAGGGTTGCCATTCCAACTGGATGTCCAGAATGGGGTTGATTTCCCATTTTCTCAGGTGGGGACGGATTTTTTGCCAGCCTGCAAAAAGATTCCTGTATTTGGCAAACATTCGTTGAGTGGTTGGAACTGTCCAGATTGTATATTTTTTGACCAAATTGATATTTTTCAGCAAGGATTATCTGCCAGGATATTCCCTAGGTTTTATGTAGTCTCCAAGCTGCTTTTATGGCTGAGGCCTAATTTAACAGTTGTGTATTATTGATGTTTATACCTCCATGTTTTTTAGCCGTGGTAATCCGGTTCCAAGCTACCAGGGGATACTTGAATTTATCTTATTGCCCTTGCCAGAGAAAGGTCCTGGAGATGTGTATGAGCTGATGTTCCACTGAGGTAGGAAGAGGAAGAAGGGACATTATATAGATCAGGACCACGTGGAGCACTACCTTGATCATTTGATTCTGCCAGCAAAACTGAGCCATTTGTTGGTCCATTTGAAATTTTTGGACTTGATTTTTTTTATTGAAAAGCTAGTCATTCATATCAATAAAACATTAATGTACAAGCTAATCATATAAAAAATGGTTGCTATAGCAGCACACTCCATAATCATGAGTTCACAAAGCATGGTTGGTGTAGCAGCACACCCCATAATCATGAGTGCATAAAAGCCAGGTCAGAAAGCATGGGCAGGATCAGCCAAACTTCAATCAATAAAGTTAAAACATAACCAGAGAAAAATTAAACAGCAGCTGCAAACATGGCAGCGGATGGGGGAGGAGGTGGAGGCGGGCTATCAAGCTTGTTCCCCCAACCAGAGCCACCATGAGGCTCCAAATCAGGCACACCAGCCCACCCATCGTGTTCTTCAGTATTCCGCTGCGGTTGGATAACGTTGGATCACATAAAATGGTGATTTTTTAACATGGAGAGGATAACCCAAATAATTGGTAGGAAATCCACTTTCACTAAAAGAGACAACATGAAGAATGTCCCTTTTTTTACCTCCGTAAATTTTGAGGAAGAAGATGATGGATTTAGCATTATTGATCAGCTGACCTGAGGCTGTTTGAAAGGTATGGAAGAGATGAACAAGTTATTCCAATTCGCTAATTTGCCGAGTGGAAATAGCAAAGTATCATCCATAACATGAAAGGTATCTAGGTGCCCTTTTCATAGAATTGTTGAGAGTTTCACTTATAAGGATAAAGAGGCCAGGACTCTGCGAATCTCCTTGCCTCAAGCCTCTTGACAACAGAAAGGGCCTCCTGGTTTCTCCTCTGAGTGCCAGTGTGAAGGTTGGCATGCAGATGCAACTACGGATCCACTGTATGAACTGATCATGGAACCCAAATCTTAAGAGTGTTTGTTGAGTGAATTGCCAATTACATCTCTCAAAGGCTTTGGAAATAGCTAACTTGATTATTATCTTGGCTGTTTTCTGGTTTGTAGGGAATAGGGGAATTCTTGAATTGCCATAATATTATCTGCAATTTGTCAGCCTTGAACAAAGGCTGATTAAGAAGGGGATATGAGATGGAGGAGAAGGGGCCTGATCTGACTGGCTATGAGTTTGGAGAGGATCTTGTGAATCATGTTGCACAAGGCAATGGACCAGTAGCAAGTGAGATGTGTTTTGATGATTTTTGGAGTAAGAATTGAGTTTTGTGCAATTCATTTGTTTGAGCATTTGCTTATTTGTACATGATTCCTGCACCAGTTCAAGCAACTCTGATTTTAGAAGATCCCAAAAGGTTTGATAGAAAAGGCTGGTGAATCCATTTGGAGGAGGTGCTTCGCTTGGGTCAGAGGAGGAGAAAACTGCATGAAGTTCCATTTCGGTAATTAGCTTTAGGAGGGAGTCATTGTCCATCTTTTGTGTTAACTCAGGGATGTGGTGAAGAACTTGATCCTGGCCTCAGGCCTGCAGTTGTCTCATCTTCATGAGGGGTCTCTTTTAATGGATCCTGATAGGAGGAGGTATCATAGGAGAGCATATCTGATGGTGTGGTAATACAGTGCTCGTTGGGCTGCTGCAACCGCTGAATTGTGCTCATTTGTTTTCTATTTTGAGCTGTTGCATGGAAGTGTTTGGTTTGGAATCCCCTGAATTTATCCAGATATCACTAGATCGTTGGAGCCAATGGAGTTCCTCTAGCCGATGTAACTCTGAATGGGCGTGAATGGCTTGTTGTTCATCCATTTCATTTGTTGAATTATACCTGTGCTCCCTTATTTGAAGTTGAATAGCAGCCAACCTGTTGTACAGATTTGGGATTGTAGCGACCCTAATACAGATTTGTGCCATTTTTTAATTTGGTTCCTTAGATATTTCAGCTTGGCAACAAATTTATAGCTATACATATGAAAGCCAGGGTAAATTTCGATAACATGCATCAGAGTTTTGCAGTTCCAAGCATGTAGATTGATCCAGGAAAAATCATAAAAAATGACTAAGTCCTAGTCCTAGGGGCAGTCGGGACATTTGGGACATCTAGGCGCGGATCGGCCGAAAAGCCTCCAGGCGGCCCGTGAAGCAAAGGGACATCTGGGACAGAAGTACGCGGCGGGCGCGAGAAGCCGATCCGGCCGAAAGAGGAAGAAAAATGACTAACTGCTGAGCGGGACATTTGGGACAAGAGTGACGCGAACCGGAACTGGCCAGTTTGGCCGAAACAAGAAACTTCAGCACAAGGAACAAACAGGGACGCGAAGTGGGCAAAAGGGACGCGGTGGACGTGGAAAGCCCGGATCGGGCGAATCGGAAGAATTTGTCACCAAGCAGCAAAGGGACATCTGGGACAAATGGACGTGAAAGACGCGAACCGGCCGGTTCGGCCGAAATGAGGAAACAGTCCAGAGGCAACTGGGACATCTGGGCCATGAAGGGACGCGAAGGGATGCGGATAGCCGAAAAAGCCGAAGCCAATCAGATTGCGCCACGTGTCATCGGCAGATAAGGGACAAGGAAGCCCATTTCGGGCGGATCGGAGGTTTCTGTCCCAAACAGCACTGGGACATCCGGGACAAAAAGACACGAAAGGCGCGAAAGAGCCGGCAGGCCCGCAGACCAATCAAATCATGACACGTGTCACAAGGGAAAAGGTCAAAAAGTCAAAGGGCGAGTTTTGAAGGGTCAGCCCGAACCAATGGGATAGTGCCACGTGTCCCAGCTAGGGCCCACAAGGAAATTTCAAAGGAAAGCCCACGGAAAGGTGGAGGAGAGAGAATTATTCAGTGAATCAGAGCCTGCCACGTGTCGTCCAGGTGGCGAAGCGCGGGAAAATATTTCAAAATCCGTTTTGGTCTGTTCCGTGCCCTAAATCTTCAGATCGTCATATCTTTTGATCCAGAGCTCGGATTTGCACGTTCTTTATATCAACGGAAAGCTGTTGAAATTCTCTACATGATTCTGGGATCAATCTTCCATTTTGGTGTAGTTTGGAGAGAGAAAGTTAAGAAATGGCTCTGACGCATGGTAATGCCAGAAGTGACGCTTCAACAACCAGCTTTAATGCAGCAGACAGCCCGCCGTTTTGCCAGGATCCGCCGCTTCTACCATAATGAGATGATTTAAAATGCGACCTAGAAGTGGTTGTGGTAGTTTCGAATTTCCTCTCTTCCCTCTCTCTTTCTTCCTATATATTGTACAAGGGGCTTCTTTCAAAAGGGGACATAACAAGTTGTTCATCTTTTCTGCTCTGCCCTCCCTTCTTTTCTTCTCTAGGGTTGAAAATGGAGTTCGAACCTCCTCCCTTGCTCTGTAATGGCGTTTTTTGCCTTTTACTATTGAAATGATGTTCTGTGCAAACTTCTGGAGCAACAAAACGTGTTTTGTGATGCATCTGTCCATCCTTGCTCGTTTTTGCTTGTTCTCTTCTTGCCTCTCTTCATTGCAGGTATTTGTGCATGTTTGAATGTTCATTGCAGGTTTGGAGCTGTGTTCATGGAGTTTTGGGACATTTTCTGTGTGAAATCTATCCTTGGGCCTGTGATGCATCTGTCCATCCTTCCCATTGCTCACCTCTCTTTGTCCCATGGCAGTTTTGATAGATGTCCAACATTCTCCTTCTCTGGTGTATCACCATTTTAGTGTAGGCTTTTGTTCTTTTCTTTTCTCTTCTCTCTCTCTCTGTCTCCTTGGCATTGTTAGATTAGGATTAGATTAGCTTTCCTACACTGGAATAGCTTGTGGCAGGTAGTTTAGGAGCAGGAACCAGCCTTCTCTGGAGATTCCTCTCTCAGTTTCACAAGTCCCACGCTTGGAGAGAGGTTTCCATGTTGTGCAATCACACTGGATGCCTGAGTGATCAACCTAGAAGCCTGATCTGCATCCAGGGGTGCTGTGATTTTGCACTAACAGTTTTGGCACGCCCGGTGGGACCTTAGAGGTCTTCCACTTCATCTTTTGCAGGTTGATGTGTTCCTGTGAAGATTTCAGCCTTTGGAGGCACTTGCAAACACATCTGGCGACTCCATCTGGTCAACAACCCATCTCTGAAGTTGCAGACCTTCCTTTCCATTCATTTTCATTCATTCCTCCATCCATTCTTCCTTCCATCTCTTCCATCTTCTTTCATTCTATGAAGTTGTGCAATCATGACTTCATTTCCATCATGGAATTCACATCAACAACAGCAGTATATCACACCTCCAACATGTTTTACAAATCCTCCAAATCAGCATTTTGAGCAGATTCAAGATCAGTATGCATACCCATATGAGCAGCTGTGCCAAAGTCAGTTTGGCTATGGAGCTTTCCAAGAGCAAGGGTGTGCATACAATGAAGACCATCAGATCCAAGATGCTGGTCTGTTGGAGAAGATCCAAAAGATGGAGGTAAAGATGGTGCAGTCCAGAGCAACAACTCAAATGAGAGCTTTCGGAATCGGTTACAGGACTCCTTGTCCATGGGGAGGCCCTTTTCCAAGACACTTCAGCCCTCAAGAGAAGCTGGACTTCATGATAAAGATGCTGCCCCAACTTGCACAATGGACAGCAGAAATAGAGGCCTATACATTCGGTGTTGAACAACCTTGTCAATGGGTAAGTTCTACACCATCATCCGGTTTTTCTCTTCCCATTACTCAAGCAGCATCATCTCATTTGGACTTGCAAATTTTAAACTCTCCATCTGCTGTCCCAAATGTTGATCCCATGTCTCCACCTCTCAGTCTTCCACCACACCTCAATTCTTCTTTCCTTTTTCCTTCTAAACAGTCATCCCCTCCACAAGAGCTAAATGAAATACCTCCCACTCCAAAGAAACAAGAGGTTTCACCTCCTCCACCACCACAAAAAATTGTAAAATCAGTTGAGTCACAACCCATCCCTCCTCTTGCATTCCCAATTCCATGTGGGGAAGAAGAAATTGAAAAAATCAGTCATCAAGGACAACAAGAGGAAGAGCCAAAAAGAAAAGAAATGACAGACAGCTTGAAGGTTTGGGCTGCCAAATTTGGGATAACAAAGATCCCCTTGATGGTTAAGCCTACAGAAGAGGCTAAGGTTGAACAAATGGTGGTCATAACTGATTTTGTTGCAGCAGAAGAAGAGCAAAAGGAAGAAGCAGATCAGCAATCAGTTTTCTCAGAGTGTAGTGTCCATGTTGGCACTCTATTTGAAGGAAATGCTGATCCAATTCAAGTTGCACAATCAGCCATGGAGGAAGAAAGCCCTGAAGAAGATCTTGCAGTCCCAACTTGTCCTCTAGAGCAGCAGACTGAAGAGTTTGACTTGACAAACTTCATGCTGGAGGAAGAGTTCAATCAAGAGCAAGATTGTCTTCAAACATTGGAGGAAGGAGAAGTTGCTCCAAATCCAAAAGAAGAGGAGCACATTCTAGCTGTGGAAGAGAAAAGTGCAGATCCAAGGGCTTTGAGCACAAAGCAGGCTACAGGAGAACCTTCAGTTCTTCTTTCTACTTCATCTCTCTCAAGTTCCAGTACTGAAGAGGAGTTTGACCTCTCAAACTCAATGTTGGAGGATGAAGGAAACCATGGTGGTCAAGTTACAGATCAAGAAGACACCATGGAGGAAGTTGAACATTTGCAGCAGGACAGTCATGAGGCAGTTTATCTGTCAGATTTGGAGGACTGTTTTGATGGAGAAGAGCCGGTTGAGTTTCCACCATTCTCTCTTTCATCATCCACATTCCAAACACAAGAGCCTGCTGTCATGGAGGAGAACATTCATTTGCAGCAGCCTGCATCTTATAACAGCTCTTTGGAATCAAGATTGGAAGATTTTAATCTTTCATGTTCTTCATTGGAGGAAGAGAAAGGACAGAGGAATTTCACCATTTCTTCCACATCATCCATTCAAGAAGGTCCGCAAGAAGACTCCATTCTTGGAGTTGAAAATCAGGGAAATGGGCATACTCAAAGGATCAGACCTTGCCCAATCAGGTATTTGGCTTCATTGGAGCCAAAGGAGAAGTCACAACCAGTCATGCTTGCTTCTGAGCATGAGGGTGAGCTACAAAGTACCAAGGATCAGCTGTCATGCCTCTTCAATCCAAATGCAGAGCAACTAAAAGAGGTATTGAATTTGCCTTCAGCTGATACCTTGATGATTTGGGTGGAATACCAGCTTCTTGTTGATTTTCCACTCATCCTAACAGCCATGATCAGCTCCAAATCAATTGCATGGCTGCCACTTTTGAGAAAGGGAAGCTATTTCTCACAACCAATTGCAGGGTTTGTTTAGCTTGCCTTTGCTTCCAGTTAGAGTAGAGTAGGTAGGTTTGCTTTCAGCAGAAGAAGTGCTTGTGCACACTCTGCATGTTTCATTTTGGAGCATGTATGATTTTCAGTTCTGTACATAGTTTTTGTTGTGCTGGTTTTGCTCTTGCACAGTTCGTTTCAGTGGCATTTTGGTGAGAACAACTCCATGTCCGGTGGGTTTCAAGTGGCTCAGAGGGAAGTTTTCAAAGTTCAGATCAGTTTTCAGGCTTGCTTATGACTCCATGCCCAATGGATTGCTTCAGGCTACTGATCATTCATCTAGCAGGCAGATGACCCCACTGAGTCGCCAAACTGTTGTCAAAATTTCACCCCCCCAGGGTAAATTTCGATAACATGCATCAGAGTTTTGCAGTTCCAAGCATGTAGATTGATCCAGGAAAAATCATAAAAAATGACTAAGTCCTAGTCCTAGGGGCAGTCGGGACATTTGGGACATCTAGGCGCGGATCGGCCGAAAAGCCTCCAGGTGGCCCGTGAAGCAAAGGGACATCTGGGACAGAAGTACGCGGCGGGCGCGAGAAGCCGATCCGGCCGAAAGAGGAAGTAAAAATGACTAACTACTGAGCCGGAAGCAATTGGGACATTTGGGCCGTGATGACGCGAACCGGCCGGTTCGGCCGAAATAGAAGAATTTTCACAAAGGAACAAATGGGACATCGCGAAGGGCGCGAAAAGGCGAAGCGTGAACCGGGAAGCCCATCGGGCGGTTTGGAAGAATTTGTCCCAAGCAGCAAAGGGACATCTGGGACAAATGGATGCGAAAGACGCGAACCGGCCGGTTCGGCCGAAACGAGAAAAGTTCGCACTGGGACATCTGGGACGCAGGGACGCGAGGGACGCGGATCGCCGAAAAAGCCGAAGCCAATCAGATTGCGCCACAGTGTCATCGGCAGATAAGGGACAAGGAAGCCCATTTCGGGCGGATCGGAGGTTTCTGTCCCAAACAGCACTGGGACATCCAGGACAAAAAGACGCGAAGGGCGCGAAAGAGCCGGCAGGCCCGCGGACCAATCAAATCATGACACGTGTCACAAGGGAAAAGGTCAAAAAGTCAAAGGGCGAGTTTTGAAGGGTCAGCCCGAACCAATGGGATAGTGCCACGTGTCCCAGCTAGGGCCCACAAGGAAATTTCAAAGGAAAGCCCGTGGAAAGGTGGAGGAGAGAGAATTATTCAGTGAATCAGAGCCTGCCACGTGTCGTCCAGGTGGCGAAGCGCGGGAAAATATTTCAAAATCCGTTTTGGTCTGTTCCGTGCCCTAAATCTTCAGATCGTCATATCTTTTGATCCAGAGCTCGGATTTGCACGTTCTTTATATCAACGGAAAGCTGTTGAAATTCTCTACATGATTCTGGGATCAATCTTCCATTTTGGTGTAGTCTGGAGAGAGAAAGTTAAGAAACGGCTCTGACGCATGGTAATGCCAGAAGTGACGCTTCAACAACCAGCTTTAATGCAGCAGACAGCCCGCCGTTTTGCCAGGATCCACCGCTTCTACCATAATGAGATGATTTAAAATGCGACCTAGAAGTGGTTGTGGTAGTTTCGAATTTCCTCTCTTCCCTCTCTCTTTCTTCCTATATATTGTACAAAGCTTCTTTCAAAAGGGGAAACAAGTTGTTCATCTTTTCTGCTCTGCCCTCCCTTCTTTTCTTCTCTAGGGTTGAAAATGGAGTTCGAACCTCCTCCCTTGCTCTGTAATGGCGTTTTTTTGCCTTTTACTATTGAAATGATGTTCTGTGCAAACTTCTGGAGCAACAAAACGTGTTTTGTGATGCATCTGTCCATCCTTGCTCGTTTTTGCTTGTTCTCTTCTTGCCTCTCTTCATTGCAGGTATTTGTGCATGTTTGAATGTTCATTGCAGGTTTGGAGCTGTGTTCATGGAGTTTTGGGACATTTTCTGTGTGAAATCTATCCTTGGGCCTGTGATGCATCTGTCCATCCTTCCCATTGCTCACCTCTCTTTGTTCCATGGCAGTTTTGATAGATGTCCAACATTCTCCTTCTCTGGTGTATCACCGTTTTAGTGTAGGCTTTTGTTCTTTTCCTTCTCTCTCTCTCTCTGTCTCCTTGGCATTGTTAGATTAGGATTAGATTAGCTTGCCTGCACTGGAATAGCTTGTGGCAGGTAGTTTAGGAGCAGGAACCAACCTTCTCTGGAGATTCCTCTCTCAGTTTCACAAGTCCCACGCTTGGAGAGAGGTTTCCATGTTGTGCAATCACACTGGATGCCTGAGTGATCAACCTAGAAGCCTGATCTGCATCCAGGGGTGCTGTGATTTTGCACTAACAAGGCCTTTTGTGAGGAATGAACTGGGGGGAAATATTGAGCAAAACAAGTCGATCTGACGAAGTTGTTTCTCCTATCCATGTATCTATTTGCTGATTAGGCACGTTCCAATTGTCAGAGACATATCCCTGATCTAATTTTTCAGTGATATATCATCTTCCTTTTCTTTGATTTGTCCAGGTGAAGGAACCTTGAGAATAGTGTTTCTCCATAAGCTTGGTGACACTTTCCAAGTTATCTAAGGGCATAGCTGTCCAAGAATTGAATCATCAATCATGTACTTCCTTTTTTTCTTGGGGAGAGCAAATGGTATTGAAATTTCCGATCAATGTTAAATTGGACACATTCAGATGGGAAACCCAAGAGGTCAACATGTTCAGCATGTATATCCGATGGTTACCACTTGGAGGAATGTAAACATTAAGATATGTACAATTTGATTCCATTCTTGTGAATCTGTGATTGATAAACTGCAAACCGTCCATAAGGGAGAGAGTTTAGAGACAGTCATATCTTGCTGGATTCTAGTGGGAAAATGTCCAACTTGCTGGAATTAAGAGCTTTTGTTCAGTATCCCAAGTCCTGTGGAAACAAACTCTTTTGCTCATGTTGGTTCGTGCATATTCCTATCAAAGAACCATATCTATATTTTTTTGCAGGATCATATCCATGAGAAAGCGGTGTTTATTGGTAGTGCCTAAACCTCTAATGTTCCATGAGAGAATCTGCATGAACAATCAGTCCTAGGGAATAGTGGAAGAAGATGCTTGCTGATTTTTCTGGGCTTTAGGCTGCATAGGCTCCTCAGGTGGTGGATGTTGCGGGTGGCTAGAAGCCTCTTGTTTCGGGCAGACCCTTGATAGATGCCCATGCTCATGACAGAGCTGACAACGGAAGGGGATACTTTCCTAATCCAAAGGATGTTCCCATTCAGTCCCTTCCATATCCTGAATGATGTGGCCAAAAAGAAGCTGATCTAGATCCAAATTGATGCAGATCCAGGCATAGTTGAGCACTCTTGGGTTTTTGGTGTACTCCGATGTTGTATTGTATTCTCCAAGGACAACTCCAATCTTGCGTAGACTAGATTTATGCTATTATTCATCGGGTAGTTATGGAAGTCGACCATACAAGGGCCACACTGGGAAGATCCTGTGGGATTGAAGGCTAGGGACCAGTGTTTCATAAAGAAGCCTGATTTATTGAAGAACCAGGGTCCGCCTTGAAAAGATCAATCTTGCTCCTACATGCTCCTGAAAAGGTCCATGAAGTAACCCTTGGGCATCATAAGAATGTGCATTGATCCTGAGGGCTTTCAATTTGCTTGATCAAAAGCTTGAGATTCTTGGGTATAGGAAAAGCTCCCATTAATCTACAGATAAGATCCTTTTCTTTTAGGAGCTAGAGTTGATTTTCCATCTCAGCTAGGAAGAAGGAGATCTTTGGGGGCACATCCTTCTTAAGGTGAAATCCATTTGTTTTATTTGCAGGAAAAGAAGGCCTTGTGATGGTTCATTGAGCATGATATTGTACTGATTTCTGGAGATCTTCCTTACCTGTGATATACTTTCAGCTGAAACGGCTGACCTAAAGTCAGAGATAGTCATCGGCAGTGGATCAGAGGAGGCCATGGCCTTCTCTATAGATCAAAGAAGAGAAATCAGACCACAAAGCAGGTGCGGGGAGCGGCAGTGTAACTGAATATGGAGAGAAATGTACTTATTGATTTGCAAGAAAATGTGATCTGGATACCATAGGTCAAACTTGGAGAGGCCCTACAAATTCTGAAAACATAATTTTTGCTTCCACATGAGAACCTTGTTTTCCTGGGGGATTGTAATCTTTCAGTTTGGAAGTACTTTTATGAAAGCATACAATTGCTAAAATATTTTACCATTTCAGCTCAAATGTTTAATGTATTTTTGTTGAGGTGTGGTTTCAATCTATGTCACAAAGTTCTCCGAATTTTATGAAAAAAGCTTGAATTTTGCAGAACTTTATTCTCATTGAACATGAAATTGAACTCTATGCATTATTTTTGCATGGGAAATTTTTGACACGAATTTGCATTATTTTACGAATGTGAGTATACATACATATACCGACTGAAAGTAAGGAGACAAAAAGCTCCTCCACTCTGTCCCTCTGATATATCTATGCACTTTTTTTCAAAAAATAGAAAAGATAGGGAAAAAAATGTTCAAAGTTACCTAAAAATGTTTTTTTTCTCAAACTTTATCCCTTGACAAACTTGAACTGAGCTTTATCCTCGTCGAACATGAATGCAAACTTGAACCTTGTGACTTAGGTTTCAATTACTACTTGTTCTGCAGGTGTGATCGTATACTTTGGTATGGTAAAGGCCTGAGCCAGCTCTGTTATGTTCGTGGAGAATCGAAGTTCTCCGACCACCGGCCTGTTTATTCAGTTTTTATGGCAGAGGTGGAAATGCTCAGCAGAAGAAAATTAGAAAAAGCTTTCATAAGCTCAGATGCAAGATTCCAAGTGGAAGAGCTTCTCCTTAAAAATAGAAGTTATCATTAAATCCTCAAATTCAATGTAAGTACTTGTTCCTTGGTAGTTCTTGGCATCATTCTCAATCTCGCAATAAATAATCTGTTGAACACGACACCTAAATTAGGACCAACTGGTCATTCAAGTATGGTAATAACTTAATAAGAAAGCTTCAAAGCTAACATACTAATCAGCTGTTCTTAGAAATTATGTTCTGATTCCCTTGCTCTCTCTCTCTTATTCAACAGGCATCCTATGACATAAATGTTTTATGAATAAAATGGAGACTGGAGTGTGTTGTTTCAATGTGAGTGACTGACAAATTTTGTAAAGCAACTCAAATGCAGTGATGTACAGCACACAATTCCAAAGGAAAGTCATATCTACTACTAGACGTATATAGACGGTAAGCATTATGATCAACATCTCATTTTGGGCTTCTGAACATATACCAGATGCTTTTGATGTTAAATAAAATTGATTTTGGAGCAGGCTTGACTGGAAAGTCTTTTCTGGACTCCACATTGCCTGTTTCATGGGCAACACGAGCAGGGTACAGTTGGTGGGGATTTCATATTTTTGGAAAATACTTGATTGGTATTTTCTGATTGTATTTTAGAAATCCAGCACAAATGTATATATAAAAATGCATATGACAGAGTAGTCGCAGGAACTCCAGGCAGAGAGGTGTTTGGGACCCTGGTCGCGTACTTCTTATTTAAAGGGAATTGTAGACGCAGTGAGGCCAAGTAAAAGGCCAATGGTAAAGGTAGTTTTTAGATCACTTGCAGGAGAGGAACCAATTTGATGTTGCGGCACCTGTAATGACAATATAAAGATTTTGTTTTGTTTTGTTTGGAAATAGTGTATTAAGTAAGAAGAATTGTGTTTGAGAATTAGATATAATTTTAATTTTTTTTAGTAATAAATTGAAAATGTTTCTATTAATAATTTAAAAATAGACGAGTTATATAAGAACAATTACAAGGACCCCCAATAAGGTCCAGGACAAGAATATAAACACCATACAAAATAATCCTCTTAGAAAAGAAGGGAAACAAAGAATCAATGCATCAGGTAGTCAATATTAACAGTTGGCGTAAAGCATCGTTTGGTAGTGGAATTTGAAGTTGTAGTGCACACCTTTGGTTTTTTAATGTTGAATTGGTACATTTGCAAACATAAAGAGGACAACATTTGAGTTTGTTGAATAGTGAAAACAATATGTTGGCAACGATTTTTCCAAATATGAAAGAGGGTAATGAGCCGACAAGTGTTCCAGAGAGGGTGGAAGGGGAGAGAATGTCAAGCAAGACAAATTCTTTATTGAAATTGTTTGGAAGGAGTTCTGAAAGAGAGGAGCAATGGGAAGACTAGCACTGAGAGGAGGATGGGCAATGCCAGAAGAGATGGGGAATAGTTTCAAGAGTAGAACATACAGTGCATTCCCCTTTAACAAGACCACGTTTGGATAAAATGAGGCCAACCAGAAGTTTCATATGCACAATGATTTACATATCGTACGGTAAATATTTACTTGCAAATTGTTCCAAATTTTCTTAATGTTGATTTAGGAAATTAATGTAAAGTTTCCTCCATATAACAAGGCAACCGAACCTTGTTCCCCACAAAATTCATGTCTCATGTGAATTTTGATAGAACCCTCACAACAAGGTGAAATGTTAAGGATTTGACTAAAATAAATTAAAAAGTATTTATGGGTTTAAGGGTCCCAACCCAAAGTTAAAAAAAGCTTGAGCAATAAAAACATTAGATTAGTACACTCCCCTAGTGAAAATATGTGATATTAGCTCAAAATATTTTTCATGGGTGACGGAAAAATACATACAAGAAAAACCTCCCATCGATGAGACCTGGTAACTTTCTAGAAGGAATGTCTTAGGGTTTGTTACATCCTTGCCATACCATTATACTTCCCATTTTCCATTGATCCAGATAGGATTGACTTTTTTCAAAAATTAACTACAGATTTAGTGTGTTGAATCAATCATTATTTTTGCCCTTTGAGCGGTGCTTGGTCAACCCCCTTATTAATGGCCACCTCCACGATAAATGTGTTATTTGATGTAGGTAATGCTAATGGAGCTTTGGAAAGCAATAACACCAAAACACCCACGCTAGTTTATATCAAAGATTTTTCAAGAGGTGATGGCTCTTAACCAAATACCCCCTTACCTGATGTTGTGCATGATTTCCCTAAATGTGACAAAGCTTGTCACTAGTATGAAACTTTTACTTTGATTGGTTATCTTGTTGGTCGAGTCCTCTCGAAAGGCATGCTTAAATAGTGGGCTCATAACCATAGGTGACTCCACAATGTTAAGCTCAAAGGGGTTCAGAATATGACCAAAGGTTTTTTGACTTTTTCATTTCTCCAATCTTGAATACTTCAAAACCATTGCTAACCATGGCCCAATGTGAAAAAGACCCTTGTTCACTTGCAACACCCTTGTTATTTTTTCACATTGGACTAAAGACTTCCAAGTTATTGAACATGCCAAACTCAAAATCATGTATGGTTTGAATGCATTCAACTTCCTCTCCTCCTATGTGGTCTTATTGAGAAGCTCATCAACCCTTCAGGAGATTTTTCTACCTTGAGCAAGCCAAGTTTTATGCAACTTTCCCCCAAATGAGGGTTTGTGTGGAAATAGAAATGGCCAAAGAGTTAAAGAAAACCATTGATATTCAGGTCGGTGATACCCGCTTTTCGTAACATGTATTATATATCAACCTCTTGAATACATGTTTTCAATGCTAGTCTTCAAGCCTTGTGATTCGGGAATGCCCCTTGAGGGTAGAATCACAACCTTCACCATAAGAAAAACTTAGCATAGATGGCATAGCCACCAACTCCTCTAGTGTTGGTTAGACCATAGTCTCCAACAAGGAAATAACTACGGACTCTTGTAGCACTACCAAATCATTAATTGTTGTGTATTAACCCACAACTAGGTTTGGGGAAAATGCACCCACCACCACCAACAAGCTAAATGCCCCACCAACGTCCCAAATGGCCCACCCATTCCATGCACCCCACAAGCTATTACTGTTATTAGGCCTTCATAAACCACAACATTAGCATCATAGTTAACTCAACCCGCCCTGAGGTGACTCATAGAGATGAAACAGACAATTTGATGACTCTTAATCACAAATTTGTCCTTTGTTAGTCATGTAGCCCATCCCCCTCAGGAGACGAGGATTATGTTCAAGGAAAATGGTGCCCCATACAATTCAATGATTTTGTGCCAAATATCTAGCATGAACATGCCTTTGCTAACAAGTTTTATGCCCTTCAAGACCTAGATGAGGGGTTTAACATGCACCTCGATAGTTTCCCATGATTATACACTCTTGGAATGCATGAGGCCTTACTAAAGTAACTCCTAGATATATGGTCAGGGTCACTTGTCAATATTTTTGTAACATGAAAATTTTATACCTACAAGAAGTTCTAATCATAGGATTTCTTCTTCAATTTGTTTCTTGCATTATTTGGTGGGTTCCATATGCTAAATGTCTAGTCATGACCCTAGCAGAGGAGGCTTCATCACTTCACTTTCACCAAAAATTTCAAAGAATGTGATTTCTTAGGGATTTAACCCTATTCATTGAGTCATGTGGACCCTCTTTGATTTTGATGGGCGTGTTTTCATGTTTTCCAACCTTTATGTTTCCAATGATGTCATGCAACGGGTTCAACTAAGGAGATGTCTTACCAACTCCCTCCCAATGCACATTGGATCATCTGTGGGGATTTTAACATGGTTGAGTCCTATGAAGATAAGGAAGGTCCCCTCCCAATGCACTAATGTGCCGACCAAAAGGAAGCTTGGTTATATATGTGCACCAAACTTGGCTTATTTGACCCTAAACACCATTGGAAAAATACTTCGACCTCATCATGGTTCACTTGGCCTAATTTCAAGGGATCAAGACAAAGTTGTGAAGAGACTGGATCAGTAACTATTGGAAGAACAATATTTCTATTCTTTTTCTTGTGATGGTGGTCTGCATATGTCCGTCATTTATGGGTTTTCTCTTTTGGAACACTCCCCCATTAGATTTTGCATTGAATAGACCACCTCTTAGCCAAAAAGGCATAAGTCCCAATTATACCGCAACACTACTCATCTCAAGCATGAAAGTACTATGGGACACATTAAAAGGATTTGGAACTTAGTCTTTTAGCCTCTAGGAGATACATGTTGGATTGAATGGTGGATTGATTCCATCTCTCCCACTACCACCCTTCTAAGAACCTATGGAAAACAAGCTACCATGTATAGGAAGTGTGCCTATGATGTTGCATACCATGAATTTCAAAGAGCCTCGTTGGATCTTGATCATTCATCTTTCAACCTTCAGCTTTATACTCAACTTGATGTCACATCCCGTTTTCATACATTTAGTGTTTTGAGACATTTAGAGAATTAGGTGGTTGTCACATTGATACAACATGTATTTCGACTTTGTTTTAATTTGATTATCATTATGACATGTTTCAGGAGTAAAACATTTATTATCAAATGATTTGATTGAGTAGTACATGATATTAAGGATATGTATTCCAATTTTAATTATTGTATATATATTATTTATTTATACTTCATTTCATTTGTTTTTTTATTATGTCAAATGGATAATGCACTAGGTATTCTTGTATGTTTGTGTGTAAATGTTTTCCACTTCAAGAAAGGGTATCATCGGGGAGAGGCGAAAAAATGTAGCAATGGGTACAAATAGAGATATTTATGTGTTTCAGTGCACACAAAAATATGTAAACCACGAGTTTTAGTTACTAATTTTCCTTTTATTGGTCAGTATATGTATTAGCATTGCCTCGTGGGAGGCAACAAGTTCATTCAATCACATTGCAACAAGGATAGTGATTACATGTTAGCACTGTGGTGAGGAGTGAAACGTTGCTTTTTAGAACTTGTCGTGTGACACATTGTTGTTTTGCAACAATAGCATGCTCATCGTCTTGTTTACGACATTATTGGGTTTCATGAAATCATATAAGAAGAAAGGAGAGGTCATTAGAATAATACACAAAGATTAGTGAAGGGATAAAAGATACTGATTGAAAAAGAAGACATAGAATTTGAAGAGCAATGCCAAAATTGGAAAAGAGCCCTAGGGAGTTGAAAGATATCACACAGAGATATTCATCGAGGAAGGAGGAACATTGATGAGGCAAAGGAGAGTAATTTAGCATAAGTTCCAGGGTAATCTCTATAACCCTTTAAATTTCTAGATCTAGGTTATCAATTCTACATGTGTATAGATGATGTATTGGTAGATTCGTAGCTTGGTTCATGAAAGGTTTTGGGTTCAACCCCAAACCCACTTAAACTCTTGTAATATTTTATTGAGAAAATATTAGCATTTACATGTAATCAACCATAACTTCCTGAACTGAACAGTGACATGACTTAATGGCCAACTCATTTTCCTTACACCCCGAGGTCATAGGTTCGGCCCACACCAGCCCCATATATATAAATTTTTATTGTGTTGGAAATTTTGTTTGCAAAGCATAACTCAGTGTGAATTGGTTCAAATAAAAACTCGAGTGATTCAAGTCAAACCAAAATCCATGACTATTTGGCTAAAGGTATAGACTTAGGGGTGAGGGATTGAGTGGTCAACTCCCTCCCCCACCATTGTCTCATTTTACAAACCTTTTAACATAAAGGTGGAAAGACCCGTCTATTTCATAAGAATAGAATTTCAAACTTTTAAAAGGTCCCAATTTTAAATATATATTTCATTAATGTAAGGGGGGAATTAGAATATCAAGGCATATCAGATGGGGTTGTAAACCTTTGTATACAAGAAATATACCATATAAAATGTGTGTTCAACATTGAAACCTTGGGGAAAACAAACAACACAAAACCTAATTATATTATTCTAGGAGCATTCCACCTTGTACAATGGAGTTAAACATAGTGCATGAAACTTATACCAAGAAGGAAAATTATTGGCTAAAGTTATCACACAACATACAATATTTGAATTATAAATACATAAATCACCACGAAGACATTATGACACTCTCTCTCTCCTTATAATATTATGGAACAATTAAATGTGTAATGATCTTCTCAATGTTGGAAGTTACATAAAGGAGAAGAATTATAAGGGTTAAACAAGGCCAATGGATGATTAAACCTATTGTCATATAGACGTGAATTTTATGTTTTAAAAACATGTATGAAAAAACACGATGAGATCTATGAATGAAATTATGTTTTTAAACGCTGACTTAACTTTTTTGGAGCATTGTCAAATCTAGAACATGAATAACTTAAATTACATACTTGAAGCCTATTATAGCTACCATGCTTGTATTGGCAAACCATGTTTAGGATTTCTGCAATGACAACATTCTTGGATGGTATGGGACTTTCAAGAAGGTTTTGATTTCTTGAATCTTATAAGTGGTTTGTCTTGTATTGTTTTAGAATAAATATTAGTATTAGGGTCCTTGCAATGATAATGTAAACAAGTGGTATGAGACATTTAAGAATCTTATTATTGCTCGAGTCATGTGTTTTGGATGTTTTTGGGAGATAAATATGTCATGTTTGTGAATTGTATATGGGTGTGGGAAGTTTGAGAGGTGTATATGGGTGTGGGAAGTTTGAGAGGTGTATACGGAGTAGGGAGTGATCTGTATGGATGGGTTTGTTTACTTAATGCAACTTTCACATATGATAAGTGCTAGGGGTTAGGGGTTAACTGCGGATATAATCAAGGTATATGCTTTAATTATTAGTCGAGTAGGATTATTTTATGCCCTAGTAAATTATCGAATTTCATTAGGAGTGTGTACCTAGTGTTGTCCTAATTCTTTTGGCCAAAATCACATTTGTTACTACTATTATTTTTAGGATGTTATCTTCCTACCAAGTTCATAGGTCTACAATTTTTTGTTGACTACACTACACATGGTTCTCTCTTACCTTACTGATTACTCGCTTCTTCCTTCTTGTGAAGGGTAGGGTTAGTCTCATTTTGTGAGAGTTGTGTGCGGATCCATAAGACTCATGGTTGGAGGTGAAGTATTTATATGGCACTCTTTCTTCCATTACATAGTTCGACATTAGGACATATCTCTAGTGAAAGGAAAAAAGTGTTTCGTCACGTAGTTGTGATGTATTGTATCCATGGTATTCATTGTATTACATCTTGAGACAGATTAAATTGTAAACATTTTGCATTTAGAACCTTATGTAATTCATATTATGATGTAATTTTATCATAACATGATTTATGATATGGAAACCTATATATATTGCATCACATGGATTATTGAACTATTGTAAAAAAAACTATCTATCATTGTAAATCTTATGATGGAATTATAATAAATGGAGTAACTTGTAAAGACATTATGGATGTATTATGGGCTGAGTAATAAATCAATCATTGTATGAAAATATACTTCTCACATGTTCTTGTTAAATGTTTATTGGGATGGATGAAGATAGAATGCCCATTTTAAATGGATTAACTGCAATTGTCGTTGTCTAAATTGGGTGAATAGTTATATGCAAAATCGTCTAGGTAATTTTAATTAATGTTATATGCATTGCTAATTCATTTTTGATTATGAATGAAAGAAAATTATACGAGTTAAATTTAATGATACGACTTAATCTACTATGTTAGATAAACTCTAATTACTTGCATTACATTTATATTTCTTCTTGTATGTGTTTGTTTGTTAAGTGTATAACTAAGAAATCAAGATGCGTTGATTTCTATCCCTAGTTATGTAAGGGTGATTCAAAATTTTGGTTCAAAAATATTTTCCAATATGTTTTTCCAGTCACTCGTCGGGAGGTCACTGTGGTTTCCTTTTGGAGGCACAAGCTCAAGGTGGAAGAGGTGTATAAAGCTATAAAATCTCAATTACAAGATCAAATTGGTTAAAGGTGGGAGGTAGAGCTACCAAAGAGTTATTTACTCTCCTTCATTCAATATAATTTGTTAACATAATCAAAGTTATTAAGGAAGATAATGAAATAATTACAAATTTACCCGAGATTTCGTAATCCTTCTTCCACCACTATAATAGTGTTTGCAGCCCAAGCTTCCTCTCCTAGTCTTGAGAATGATCTCTCTCCATGTCTCCAAGTTGTCCCTTGTAGGCTTTCTCAAGCCTAGAGAGTGGCATGTGACAAAACCCTCATCGTGGATGATTTCAAAGAAATTTTCATCTAGATGGTCACCGACAAATATCCAGAAATTGATGGCTTCCCCTATGAATTCTATCAAAACCTATGGGATATTAGGATCCCTAACCTTCATATATTTTACCTAGAATCCTTAAAAAATAAATATTTTGGGATAAATTATTAATCATGGAAATATTAAATTCATCCCCAAAGTGAGAGATCTAGAGCTTATCACCAATCAGTGATCCACCACTCTTTTTAATGTTCCCTACGAGATCATTACCGAGGTTGTTGTTCTCAAGGTGAAAAATATGCTTCCACACACTATTAGGAATGAAAAAATTGGATCTATACAACACAAGTAAATTCTTCACAATGTCATCATTGTTTGGGAAGGTATGGAATGGGCTTAAATTTCTAAACAAAAAACACTCTTTATCAAAATTCATTTTGAAAAATCTTATGATAGGATTGAGCAACCTTTCATAATTTTATATGTTGCAAGATTTGGGTTTAGCCTCGTATTTTTTCATATTGTCAAGATTCTTTTCCAACATGTCAGTGTGTATATCACCATCAATGGAGCTCAATCACATATGGTTGGTATGTTTATATCCATTAGACAATGTTTCCCTTTGGGTCCCTCCCTATATGTACTTTTTGTTGAAGGTTTCGGTTATCCCCCTCCTTGCTAATATTCATGTAGAGGTTTGGTTAAATGCATCTCTCGACCTTATACTAACCAACATCTCACTAATGGACATTTTTTTATGATTCTTATCTCACTCTCATTGAAGAAGAGAATATTGTCTCTAATGTTGTCGAATGCCTTGATATCTTTTTCCTAGCCTCGAGTTTTTCCATCCAATGGTGAAAGACCCAGTGTTATAGACAATTTGTTTCTCCCACTCCTGTTTGGCTAGAAAGATACCAATGACAATGGATTCAACCTGGAGTGAAATCCAAATTCCTTGGCATTCCAGTTTTCTTTTCAGCTTTAGATTCCATTGTTGCACTATGGTTTTATGTGGTGTAGATAGTAGAAAATAAAAATTTCCTATTAGATCACCCAAACCTCTTTCCTTTGTATAACAATTGCATATTTGTTCCAAGGTGTTTGATATCACTCATATCATAGTACTTGGCATGGTTCCAGCTACAAGAGGTTGAAATACCTCCGAAACTACACACAAACTATTTGCAAAAAAACAAAATCTTCAAAATATGTTCTCTTCTCTTTCCGTAATCCACCCTAATCTTTTACATCATTACAATCTTCCTTTTATTTCACATTAACTGTAAAAAACCCTAAAATGCCAAAAATCACCTATTGGTAAAAACACCTCAGATGGGCCCCAAATTTTGCATACAAAATATGCCTTCATAAATGAAGGCTCACGCAAAATTTTGGCTTATTCTATAAGGCATAATAAAAAGTTATTAAAACTATAAGTTCTAGACAAAAGCAAAAAACGTTCGGAGCCAATTTTAGACTACTAAATGAAGGAATCCGGCCCCAAAAATATGTCTGAAATAGAAAACAACCTTTATGAAAATGTTGTTCATGGAATATTACTAACCAATATCTACAAGCCTACAAAATTTCAAGACGATCCAACTGTCGGATCAAAAGTTATGTTCCCGCATCATTCTCCCCCTTATTGAAAAGAATTTTGCTACTACGAATTTAGTTGATGGAATTCATCTAATTTTCCATTTTCAATATTCTTCAACTGCCACTGAGGAATCCAATTGTTTACTTCCTATTTCAAACCTTACCATCATGTGTAACATTTCTATCATATTTCCAAGGCCTCCCCATTATTGTATGGAATGCATCCATCGGAATAACACCACACCACACCTCATCCTTGTAGGTATTCCCAATCAAAAACTTTATAAGACATATTTTATCTATGGTTACCTCGTTCCCTTTCTTGAACCATGATATGCGATAGGGATATGGGTACTTCTCATATTTCAAACTGAGTTTATCAAGCATCACAGTTGAGACCATATTTTCACAACTAACACCCTCAATAATAATTTTACATACCTTTCCTCCAGAGGTACATCTTGTTTGAAATATATTTGTCTGCGGCCAAGAATCAACAACAACACCATCTTGTTCTTTCCCCTTCCTCAGGGTGATCATTGTCCTCTTTATGAGAGTTTCACCTAAGTCTGTAGCAACCTTCATTTATTTTTCCTCTTCATCTTCAACCAGGTTTACTCATGTTTGTTCTCCTTACCATCTATCATGTGTAGGATAGTGTGGGAAATCCAAAGCTTTGTGCCCTTCTTCACCATATCGCTAACATGTATACTACCTTTGGGGGATATTCAAACCTCGTCCCCCATTATAACCTTGTCCCCTTTGAAACCCCCTACCTATTTGGTAGTTTCCATGACTTTGACCAGATTCTCCATGCCCTTTTGCATTAGAGGATTCACCTTTTATAGAATAAAATCTACATCTACCTCTCATTGGAGATGATGATGGACCTCTTTCTTCACACCTCTTGTAAAATTACTCCTCTTGTTCTTTTCTTCTACTTTTAATGCAAGTTGATAAGCATTATCCAGGTTATGGATGTTGGAGCATACTAATTTCATCTTGTATGGTATAACTCAACCCCACTTACATACCTTATAACCTTATGTTATTCAAACTATCTTTGTTCCACCCAGATTGATAGCTTGTAAAATTCATTGGTATAATCTTCAATGTTGAGATCCTTCTGATCTTAATGATCATGGTGAATCTCATACTCGAACATAATGACTGTGCATTTATCTACAGGAAGACATGGATTTTTTATTGCAAGAGTCTTGACCATTCCTTATTCCATAGGTTTATGCACTCTATGTCCCTTTTACTTGTCCCATGGTCTTTGCTGGTGTGCAAGTGATCCCTTGATATCAACGCTTGATTATGCCAACTTTAGTGCATTGTTTAAATTGTTGAAATCTTCTGGGTCCTCGTGGAAGGGTTTGACCTAATCTTGATGAAGAAACCGTTTGTGTTTCATGTGATTCAAGCCAATCAATGTGACTTTTCTAATCCTAACAAGTGGGAGAAGAAAGTCGGACATTTATGATCTTGATGACAGGAATGATAGAGATCTATGACTGGGCTTGCTACTATTATTTATAGAAGGATGATATGATGAACGAGGAGATTACGGTCTTAATAATCTGAAGAGGATGGGATACCAAGAGGTGAGCCAAAAATCATAAGATGGAAGGTTACTAGAAAGTAAAAGTAATGATAACCAGATCGTACCAAGAAAAGAACACAGATGTTAATCAAAAATCACGATCAATAAGATGAAAGCAATTTTCTAGAATAACTTTACATAAACCTTTGCAAAAAAAATGAGTAGTAATATCATATATTAGTATGGAACTAAATGAAATACAATGAGAATGGGCCTCACTTACATAGGAAAGAAATAACAATCTAAGAACTAGTCAAGGTCATAGATCAAGACATAAATCATGGGAAGAACTAGTCATCAAATAACTAATCAAGACCATAGATTTAGGAAAGAACTAGACATCAAGGATATAGTCAATACCATAGATCAAGGAAAGAACTAGTCAATACTATAGATAAAGGAAATAACTATACCTAACAACTAGATAATATCCCCCTAATATCTAATTAAATAAAAATAAATATCCACACACATAACTGGGTGAGTATAAATACAATAAAGGTAAATAAATTACCTAGGTGAACATGAGCTAACGTAAATACCTATTCTAACAGTCCCCCTCGCAAGTGAAGCTAGGGGTACAAAATAGAAGTGGAATGACCACAGTATGAGTCCCAGACAACTAGGCCTAATGAGGTACTCATGTACAATATATCCATGAAGAAATCTTAGAACTCAAAAGAAGGAAAGAATCCTGCTAGAAGGAAAGAGAAAGAAGAAGAAGAAGAAGGAAAATTTTCTCACGAACACCCCCCAATAATAAATTCCAAAACCCCAATCATTCCACGCAACTTAAGGTAACGAGGTAATGCAAAAGGATTCGTAAAGATGTCTGCAACCTATTGTTGAGTCGGAAGGTACTCCAAACAAAGAAATCCATCATGAATGTGCTGATGAATGAATTGGATGTGTATCTCAATATGCTTGGTCCGTTGGTGCTCAATATGGGTTGCGAGAAATGTGAATTACACTTTGGTTATCACACCAAAGTACAGTCGGTGAATCCTGTGGGAATCCAAACTCTATAAATAATTGTAAGGAAGTCCAAAGAATCTATTGACTCGCTGTAATTGACTGCCCTGTACTCTACCTCTAAAGATGAAAGTGCAATATCCTATTGCTTTTTACACGCCCAAGCAACTGGAGAAGAACCAAGACAGAAAAGGTAGCCATAAGTGGAACACATGTCATCAATAGAACCTGCCCAATCTGAATCTGTATACCCAACCAACTGAGTAGAACCCCTAGTGTAGTGTAGGCCAAAGTGGGAAGTGCCCTGTAAATATGCACAAAATCCTTTTAATATCCTGCCAGTGACTACTATGAGGAGAATGTGCAAACTGAGATACAAGCCCTACTGCAAATGAAATATCAGGGTGAGTATGGGTTAAGTACATGAGACTCCCAACCAACTTCCTATACAACGTAGGATCACAAAGTGGTGTGGTACATGTGGAAGTAAGAGTAACTCCAGATTGAAAAGGAGATGGACTTGGCTTGCAATCAGCCATATCAAAGTGCTGAAGAAGATCATGGGTGTACTTTTTTTGACTCAAATGAATCCCTGAATCTGTCTGAGAAATCTGCAAACCAAGGAAATAATGCAATAGCCCAAGATCTGTCATGTCAAACTGTGTAGAAAGATACCCTCTGAATACTATGAATGTGGGAAGAAGAGCTGTCAGTAAGTAACAGATCATCAACATATAAGACAAGTATCACAATATCCTCACCAACATGTTGGAGATACACTATATGATCGGAGTGGCAATGAACAAAACTAGTAGATAGAAGAAAAGAATCCATCTTCTCATACCAAGCTTAAGGGGCTTGTTTGAGACTGTAGAGAGACCTTCGGAGCCTACAAATAAGAGAAGAATCCTGAAAAAATCCAGCTAGCTGCTCCATGTATATTTCCTCTTGTAGATATCCATGTAAGAAGGCACTCTTCACGTCCATCTAGTATACGGGCCACCCCTGCAGCAATGATGATACAGTAATAGAAAGTACAAGGCGTATAAAATCCATCTTGGCAACGGGTGCAAAATTCTCAGAGTAATAAATACCTTCAACTTGTGAAAAACCCTTTGCAACAAGATGAGCCTTATACTTGTCAATGGACCCATCAACTGTGTATTTGGTTCGGTATACCCACTTACACCTAACCATCTTTCTTCCTTTAGGAAGAGATACCAAATCCTAAGTATGATTCTTCATCAAAGAAGAATACTCAGTTGTCATCACATCATCCCACTCCTGTATCCCATGAGCCTTTGAAAAAGACTGTGGATCCTCAGAAACTACTTGACACAAAAGTCCAGAACCTGTAGAATGTGTGTGATGATTCCTAGTGGGTGGAAGATCCTCTATGAAAGGTGTTGCCTCAGAAACTATAGTATGAGCCCACTTAGGCATAGTGACAACATCAATGGGAATAGGATCCTCAATGGCATCTATAACCTCCTCATCAACCTCCTCAAAGAAAGGATCCTCAAGATGAGATGAAGAAGAAGAAGGAATGGAAGAAGATGAAGAATCGTGAGGAGTGAAACGCTCATCAAACTGAACATGTGTTCGAAAAAGAACATCATGTGTATCAGGATCTAAAAGACGATAAGATCTCATATCCTCACAATACCCTACAAAAATCAAGGGTTTAATCTTCTTATACAAAGCTTTCATTTTCTTCTTTGGCACAAAGGCCCAAGCATGGCTCCCAAAGACTCAAAAAAATGAGACATCTGGCTTAGTGTTGGACCAAGCTTCCTCTGGAGTCAAATGCTCAAGTGCTCTATGTGGTGTGCGATTCTGAATATAGTTAGCACAATTAACTACTTCTGCCCAATAGATAGGAGGTATATCTCTAGAATGCATCATGTAGTTGCCATTTCCTTCAAAGTTATATTCTTCCTTTCTGCTAATCCATTTTGTTGTGGAGTATGAGGAACATAATGTTGGTGAATAATGTCTTGAGTTGCCAAAAATTCAGAAAAACTCATTATTGAAGTACTCCCCCCATTATCAGTGCAAAGGTTCTTTATGCTACTAGAAGATTGTTTCTCAACCAAAGCCTTGAAGACTTTGAAGTGTGAAAAAACATCACTTTTGTACTTGAGAAAATAAACCTAAGTACGCCTCAAGAAATTATCAATAAATGTAAGTGCATACTTAGCTCCATTAAAAAATGGGGTAGGAAAAACCATCAAGTCACTATGCACAAGCTCAAGTGGTGAAGAAGCTCTCTTAGACAAATTCTTAGGAAAAGAATCTTGGTGTTGTTTCCCTAATGCACAACCATGACAAACTCCCTCAAGACAAGAAACTCTAGGAAGACCATCTACCATACCATGAGTGCTCAACTCCTTCAAATATCTATAATTGAGATGTCTAAATCTTTCATGCCAAAGCTTACTCTCTGAATTTGAATGAGAAACCAATCCTGTCCCTATAGAAGAAGTGTCATCAAAACCCTCAAAGTGATATAGTCTAGAAATATGATCAACAATACCCTAAGCAACAAGTGAATAAGGCTCCAACAAAGTTCTTACTTCTTCCCCATGTGGTGTAAAAGTCACTGTTTTCCCTTGACCAGAATGACAAATTTGATATACATAAAGCAAATTTGTAGTGATGTTAGGAACATATGGTGCATCTTGGATATTGCCACCATCAAGTTGTATATCACCTTTTCCCTCAATAGAAAGAAAGGAAGAATCTCCAACCTCAATTTTCGAAGTAGAACTCAAACCTAGAGAAACAAAAGACTCCTTGGAAGAAGTCATGTGATGAGAAGCACCAGAATCTATAACTCAATTGTCTGCAAGTGGTGACTGAGATCTTCCCAACAACATTAAGTGTTTTTCCATGCTGATTAGAAGGAGGTGGAGTGGAGATAGAATTTTTGTGTTTCTTAACTG
This sequence comes from Taxus chinensis, assembly GCA_019776745.2. Classification (NCBI taxonomy): domain Eukaryota; kingdom Viridiplantae; phylum Streptophyta; class Pinopsida; order Cupressales; family Taxaceae; genus Taxus; species Taxus chinensis. The sequence continues at coordinate 695,303,139 of CM034147.1, forward strand.
CATCCTCTAAGGCTTGCATTCACTTATAACACATATTTTCTTCATGATTACTACCCCCACAAAAAGAGCATGAACGGCTAGACTTATTCTTGGATTTAGAAGACTCCTTGGGTTTTGAGTTGTTTTCTTTGGGTTTAGGAGCATTTTGAGATGGAGAAGGTGTGGATTTGGTTTTACTATTTGGTTTTCCCTTACCCTTAGGATTAGATGCAACTAATGCCTTTTGAGAGGTGGAAGACTCAAGGTGAGATAATTTGGATTCTTCCCTAGTAAGTCTTTCACAAAATGTTTCTAAGTTAGGCATTTTGAAGGTGTCACCTAAGGCATCCATGCTAGAGAAAAAGGTAGAACCAAAAATTTGGAATGGTCCTCTCAACTTGGATAGAATTAAGTAAACACACTCTTCATCTTTCTTATCTCTTCCACTCCCCTTCAAATGTGTCAACAAATGCTTGAACTTGGTAAGATAGTCTATAATTGTTGGAAAATCTTCAGGATTAAGAGAAGTGATCTCAATTTCAAGTTGCATGGCTCTCATATGATCCACCTTACCAAATAAATCCTCCAATTTCTCCCATATTTTGAAAGGAGAGTCACATTTTTCCAAATGAAATAAAATATTGTCACTTACATAAGTTCCTATCAAACCCATACACTCATCAAATTTGCACTGGTACTAAAATTTCTCATATTCTCTAGTGAACACTGATTGTTCTTTAGAAGTTAAAGCCCATAATCCTTTCTGCTCAATTATTGTTTCCATTCTTGGTTTCCATGTGTGGTAATTATGTGTTGTTAATGGCTCAACATGATCTAATGCAGAAAGATAAAGACACCATCCTAAAAAAAATCACCAAAAGAAATGCAAGAAGCAAGGCAAACCCCCAAACAATGTAACAAGAGCCCCCCAGATTTTGGCACTTTATAATGAGTGCGTGTTACAATATGACACTTTATAATTATAGTGCAATTCTCAAAATAAATATTTCCAATGGAAAGAACATAAAAAAATAAGCACTTTTGTAAAAAATGAAACTCAAAACCGAATTACCGATCAAAAGCTATACAAGCTTTTCAATATTATGCTCTACTATTTATTTTAGTTTCCACTAAAATAGAATAAAATGCTCTTACCTTCACCACACAAATAAAATGAAAGGGCAGCTGGAGTTAAGCACCTACTAGTAGGAATCACAAGCTTTAAGCCCTCATATGACCATGACCAGGGACTAAGGATTAATCACCTTTCACATGGGTAAAAATGCACACGAATCTAACATTTAAATAGTGTAGCTTCGTTTACCGGATCTCCCCCCTTTATGACTTACATTTGTTACAATCAATTTTAATGTAAATTATCTACCTGCTGACGAATGTCGAGTTTAGCAGTCACCTTAGGGCTCTGCCATTCCGGATAAAAGGAAGCAATTTGTTTTCATAAAAATGCACAAGAATAAAATATGCCTACATCAAATCCAAATTTATGAGAGAATAAATCATGGAGATCTATTTTACAAAATAAATCTTAGAGATGGAAGTCCTCCCAACATTAGTCAATATCCTTATCTGATACCAAGTTTAGAACAAGATAACTTAATTAACTTGAAAATAATACTCTCCTAATAACTTTGACATGAATAAAAATCTAAAATAATGGTTCACTCAATCAAGTGGACAGTCTTATGGCTAAGTAAATAGAATAACTCTAAATAATTACCTTTGCAAATTTTTGAGCAAGGTAAATATCACTATAGGACATTTTCTTCTCAATCACATACAATGAGAATGGGCATTCCCACCAAATAGAGCATGTCACTCTCATTTCTAAGAATGTAGTCCAAAGGTCTATCACTATTGTGCTAAAGTCAGGTAACATCATGGAAAAGTATGTGGCCATTATAATTGTTTTAATATTTATGCCACAGTAATTCTACACTTCTTGGCTTCAAAGATCTTTAATTTCATCTTTTCTAGAAATATCTTTCAATGAGCATAGATCAAAGGAACTAACTCTCTTTCACTGAAGTCTCTTCTAAATACACCTCTCTCCTTATGATTCTTTCTAAAAATAAATATCCTCACCATAAGTTGCCAGGAGTGAATGGCCAAGCCTGTACCTATGTGAGTCCATGGAGTCTTGGTACAATATTGTCTTTCTTCTGCAATCTTCTATCTTCTAAACATCCTACATTTTCATGGTCTCCAACTTTCTCAAGAGTACAGACCAAGTTTCTTCTTGTGAGCTTGCAACTTTCTCTATGTTCTTCACATGTCAGAAATGTTATCACATAAGATTCTCAAACTAAAGCCTCTATTCATCCTCTTTATATCAAAATTATGTAGGTTATATCATTTTATACATTCAAATACGATAATAATATCACCTTCAAACTATTCACGCAAGATTCTCTTCAATCTTGATTGAAATACTTTTTGAAGATCCAAATTTGCAAAGATTGAAATGTAACTGACCATATTACACACATAATTTTTTTCCTTCAAAAACCATACCTTCAAGAAAATTTGTGTTCATCTCATAGAAATGACAGAATCAAGTCTAATGAGAACATTTCATACAAAATCCATTTACTCTTACCTTACTTTATTGGCCTTTCATTAGCTATCAAATACATACTTTAGCTAAAATGCAAAGGAACTATTGACTTCTGTCTCACTAACACTTTCCAACTCGTATGAGATTGTTCCCAAATATTTATTCTACAAAATCAATTGCAACACTTTAGAAATTTTGCACTTACTCCCATGAAGTCCCATCTTGCTTATCTATAAAGCAATAACAAAAGTTATAAATATTCTCCTATCAATATTCTCAAAAAGATTATTCTATAGCCTGTTCTTAAGTCCAAATCCTTTTGATTTCAGTTTAGGATAGGAATCAATCCATATGCTTGTAGAAATGGCAACATAAAAACTTCTCTAAGTAATTTACCTGGTTATGGTGTTTAATATTTCAAATCTCACTATCCTTAAAGTTCCCTTAGGCAATCTATATAAAATATAAATTTTTCAAGAACTATCTCTAGGTTGGGCAAGCTGTGTTACATCACTACCTCCCAAGTCATGCATAAATCCATTTTAAGGATGCTTATGATAAGCTAGAAAAATATCTTCACAAATTTCATTTGGGACTATAGCCAAAACCTCTGTGCAAAGGTTTTCATAGATTTCCTTTTTGAACATAGCTACATTGAGATCACATAGATAATTAGAATCTAGGATTGAGGGATCCCTATGTATCAAAATCTAAAGGAAATTAGTCCTTTATCTTAAAAGTGCCTTGAATAAAGATAAAACTCTAATTCCATACCAAATCCAAAATGAAGATTTCCATGGAGATCAAAATTGTGGTGCTTCACATATTTACCATGCCCAATTTCTTGAATACACTCAATGTTTAAGTGCACCAATACCCCACTTGTTTAAACCCTAAGTGTAAGACTTCCCCCAGCTTGAGAGGAATTACCACTCTATAAAAGGTAGGTTACTTAGATATTGAGGAACCTAGTATGCATAACACTGTTTCTAAGCCCTACTCTAACACATCACTACTAGTGAGAGACCATACAGTGTTGGTATCCTATATCTTTAAGGATCACGTTTAAGCTAGTTGATCGAGAGTTAACTAAAAAACTAGGAATTATCTTCAAGGACATATGGCTAGACCATTACAACATGAGAAAATCACTCATGAAGCGAATAATTTCATTTGCCTCTTTATAGATTTTAAAAACCTAATCATATGAAGGTGTATCCTCTTATATCTCATTTCAAAGGACTTCATAAGAAGCACAATCTTGCAAGAGTTGAAACATCAAACATTATGGTTCCAAAGAAAGAAACAGAGAGGCAAGAATGTGTAAAGAATGACACAAATGTAGAAAATATCAAGGTAAACATATTTGCACATACCTGAAAAGTATGGACAATGGAATGTTTACAGATGAGAATGGAGAATACAAATAACATTTAGAGACCACATACAAAATCATGGAAAATCATAAGGCCTTGAGCCACCATTTTGCAAAGGGAGCAGGTAGTCTTACAAATAAGTGATGATGATCTATTGCCTTACAATGTTTGTAGTTACATAAATTTACACATAGAGGATGACAATGATACTGAATTCTAAGAGAGAAATTCCTCTATCTTTGCAATATTCATTAATCCACATATATCAAATAAAGATATAAATGCATATCAAAGATATGGATATCTAGTTTGAGTTATAGAGCTATATTCGCAATGAATAAAATTTGTAGGAGAATAAAATGCCCATACATAAATATATATTTTCTCTAGGGAAAAGTTAGACAATGATTAAATCTCAAATGTCATGACGTTACTTCTATGTATCAATCCCTGTGGACAGTCACATATTATTCAAGGACATCCATGTCCTTATCGTATAAGAATTTACACACCTGGGAAGATCATAAAGGATCATATAACTCCTTTCCAAATCCATTGAACCTAAATCCGACACTTCTAGTTTTCTCCCTTAGCTTAGAGTTTCAAGTGTTAACTGCTTTTATGTTTTTACATGATTCCATAAGTCCCAAGGCTACATAGCTAAGATTTGAGCAACATCTCAAAGCCTTCTTCGCAAAGTAATTTTACTCTTTGTAGCTTCATGCCTAGGACCTTGAAATCATGTTTGCAGAGACTTTTACATGATTGACTCAACTATAAGAACATCCTGTTTATTGTCAACCTTACATGCAACCATCTTCCTTTTCCGTAAGCTTGAAGAGAATTTAAATTGGACCCAATTGCTATGAGGGATTTTATGGAAAAATCTTTCTTTTCAAAGGTTAGAGCAACTGCAAAATTGTCTGATGGTACCTCAAAATTGTAGAATTTCAAAAATTTCTTTCATAACTTTGCATGTGGAAATGCCAATTTGACAGTCTATATTTTGCATCACGTCTTTTGATACTTTAGTGGACTTTATGGATCATACTACTTGGAAGGTGTGAGAATTTAGTTTAGAAATTCCTGTGAAACATTATGTATTCCAACGAGTATGTGACAGCTTGCAGTTTTCTCCATAGCCTTGACATGCATATCCTTCTCATTCCTTATCTGGAAACTCGCTGGATAGATTGTCCTTAAGATTATTGCCTCATATTCTTGACTGGGCATTGTAAGTGGATATTCAAGTGCTCTTTATCCTTGCTTTGTTGCCTGATAGGAATTATTTCACTGGTGGAAGATTGCTTTCTTCCTGTCAATGCCATCATTTGAGCACAAACAAACATTTTTGAAAACTAGTTCTTCTTCAGATCCTGTTCAAGTGCTTTATGATTTTATTCTCTTCACTGATGTTAGTACTTGAACCATCTTTTTGTACACAGGGTAAATTCCTTCTTGGAAGACTATTTCTCCTTAGTCCCCAAAAAATCCTGTCAACTTTACTTAGGTGATATTTTGCAGTTACACTTAGTTCATGTTATTTAATCAATTGAATTGTAGTAGGTGCATATATTATGGCCTTGGGAATTTTTTCGCTTAATTATGAACATATTTTAGATAAGAAGGTATGGGAGGTGAAGTCTTTGCTATATTCAACTCTTCCCATAAAAAATGGCTCATTCCATCACATTAAAAGCTTGGATTTATACAATTTTCAGTTTCCATTTCTACCATCTTGGGCCATGGGAGATCACTTATCTCAACTCTGTTCACAGCTTTAAAATTCCTTCTTGGGCATTTTCATATTTCCACTCATTTTTGCTCACCTCATGTCTACAAATCAATATGGTGGAGCATATTCTGATTATCAATTTTTGATTGATCCTAAAATGAGACAAAATGGTTATACGTTATTTTAGCAAACAATCAAATTGAAGACTCATCATCTTGCTTGAATATTTGAGCTTGGATCCTTATTTTATTCTTGAAATACTTGGCTCCCTCAAGGAATTGAAAGAGTTCAATCTTCTTTTTTCTAGCTCATGATAAGTTCTCTTTTGATGATGCAACCATTTTGTTTCTTAAACTTTTAGGATCTTATGGATCCTTAGTATGTTCCTTAAGAAGTTAGTGTATTTCTTAAGAACACCTTGCAAATTTATTCATGTCCCCTGTTTCTTACTAATACAAACTTGATTTGGCTTAACACCCATGTATCCTTCTCACTTTTTTCAAATGGATTCCTCAAATAAGTTCACAAATACAATTTGATCTGTAGGCTTTATATTCACACGAGGCTTGAAAATGTTCTATTATGTATCTAGTTCCTAAGAAGGATCTCATTTTATTTTGTGTATCATTTACCAAAGGATCTCAGTTTGATGAATTCTTTCAAACTTTATTTTGCACTTGCTTCAAACTTCTTATTCCTCTTTCTTGCATTACCAAGTCTTAGACTGATTAATCTTTTCTTTTTGTTCATAAATAGCTCTATCCCAATACATCTTGGACTGTTTCTTCTCATCACATGTTCCAACCTCTGGGGACTCCTCGATACTACCTACATTTCTCATCAATCCGCCAAGCATATCTACATTATTTCCTCAATTGATATAAACTTGTTCATCCATAGAATTCTTCTTGTCTATCTATTCAATCTTCTCTTTATCTTCTTGGATTCTTTCTTTTTTCTAATAACTCTCTCTTCATTGTCTCTTATTATGTGATTACTCTAGACTTCATTAAGTCTCAGGACCAGACTCTCTATCTATCCATATCTAAACATTTATAGACTTTTCTCAAGAAAGTTGGGGTAATGTGCACCGTATATTATCTTCCATGAACCTCACCTAGGATTCTAACATGATACTTTTGGTGTCTTCCACTCTCAAGGTCATGGTCAAAGCTCTCTGCATGAGCCACTTTCTAGGAGAAAATGACTTATTTTCAACTTGCCTTTTCTTGTCAATCTCACTTTCACACGTCATCCTTTTCGATGGAGGAGCTGGGGATGGGTACTCATTGACCGTTCCACTGGTAAAAACCAAAATTGGTGGTAGTGGCTGGGATCTTCCTTTCTATACAGTGGTCAACAAGACAGGAAATATCTAAAGTTAAACTACACCACCCCTGATCCCTCCCCCACAAGGATTCCTTGGATTTCTCTTGCCAAGAATCCTAGGAAATGAAGCTTAAACAAGTCAAAAACTCAACCAATTTTACCTTAATGTTTATTCTCCAAGAACTATTCCCTATTTTTACGGAGAGCTCTAGAGATAGTGAATGGGGCATAAATCCTAATAGCCCCCACCACTTCCTCCAGCATCTTCCATGTTTACAGTCATTTTTTAATGCGTTGTCTTCTTTGTTTCTTTTTTTGCACCCTTTTTTAATTGAAAAATCTTTGTTGATGGTATGTAATTACTAAAATCCTTTCTTACGAGCGCTATTTTCTCAAAGCACTACTTGATGCTCGATGTGATGTTAATAGTTTGGGGTGTGATTCCATGCCAACCATTTTTTGTATGATTAGCATTGTATTTTTTATGTAACATTCATGGAGATATTATTTTTAATCAAAAATATATATGAGATTTTTTATATAGTTTTTCTTTAAATACACTATTTATATCACCATATTTATTATTTAAAAAATTAAATAAATTACACTATAGTTTACAATAAAAGGTGCTCGATTAGTATTCTTGACCTAAAATATAAGGAAAATTGGTAAATAATCACAACATAAAACTAAAGTTTAAAATAACATCAAGCAAGGAAAATCAAACCATAATGCTAAGCATGGGTAATATCACTAGAGAAGGAGGTGGTGTATCATTTTGGGGATGGAAAACCCCTTAAGATGAGGGTTCCTCCACTGGAAGATACAACATTGTTCTTGAATAACATCTTTCACAACCAATGACATGAGCACTCACCACTGGGTCAAAGCATATAAATGTGTCGCACTTTTTTACACTTTTTGTATCTTTAGAAAAATAGTTCTCGCAACTAAAACATGACCAAACACATGTAAAATGACAAAACATGTAATTTTAAGAGCTTAAATATACCAAGATGTAGGGTGTCCACAATTTAGCTAAAAATAATAATTTTTTATAATATTTATTTACTATTTAGATTTGAAAATTATTTTTGGCCACCATGTGGGACACAATTATATGATTTAACCCCACCCAAGTGGAGGGGGAACTAACACTTCAAAGTCTGCAATGTCACTTGTGGGATAATTTCACTGATACAACCCAGTACTGGAATCTCTACAAGGATATGATCTCCATATATACCCCTCTCCCTAATAAGAAGGGAGTAGATAAGAGACTACAACAGTGGCTTCACCGCCACCTTGGTGAGGGTGGAGGAGATCCCTACAACAACGAGATATCAACAAGTTTTTTTCTCATAGTAAAAGGATCACTCCCCTATTGGTTTAACAAGTCTTGCAAGTGTGAAAATTCCAACACCACCTTCTCGACATGTACAAGAATCTAAAATAAGAGAAAGGTGAGCATAATAACTTAATCATATTATGAAAATTGATGTAATATGGTCTCATTGCTCAAAACAGAAGAATTTATTATTTTCCAAAGATGGAAAAAGAAGCAATCTTTGAAAAAAATCCAAAGAAAATAATATAAGTTGAGCATTAGGTATTATCCCCAAACAAATAAATCCTCAAGCAAACGAGATCTGAGTGGAAAGGCATGAAAAGACCAAATATTTAATACTAGGATTATTAGGCATGAGGGAAAGTAAAGAACAAGTGTTTGAATGTTTCAAAGCTACAACGAGCAAGGTGTTTTGGCTAATATATACTAATATGGAATAATATTCCTCCTAAGGGGTCCCTTGGTAAACTAAGCGCCACTAAAAATGAGCAAGCTTGGGCTTAAGCTTAGCCTATCCAATCTAGTTAAGATGAGAAATCTAACTTTGGGGAGAGGACCTCAAACTTGTCCAAATGTAGATTACATTAGGTATGAAAGAGAAATTGAGTCCCTAAAGGCAGAAATGAATGAAGCATCAAGCAAGGTAAGATCATTTTATAAGTTTAAGAAGATTTCCAAGGATATAGATGATATCTTGGATTGTCATAAATCTACTGGTGATAGGATATGTCTTGGATTCATTGAAGATCTCAAGAAAAGAAATGGAGATGACAATGTTGGTTCAAGTTCCAATGAAAATCAAAAGGAGAACAACTTCAAGAGCAATATGAATACAAGGTCTATTAGGTAACCTAATGCAATGAGGTAGAAAAATATTTCAATGGTTAATGTTATGTTTGCAATGAATTTAGTTATGACAAGGTATGTGTTGTGATCTATTTTCTTGAATGAGTATGATAAGGATGTTGTTGTCAATATGAGTATGCATTAATGTTACAGTTCACAAGGATTCATTATAAGGATTGCATGGTGTTGGGTGTCTGGTTATCTCTATATCAAGTACATCAACAACAGGTCTAGATAATTCATAAAGGTAGGGGGATCCTATCATGTTCCTAAGACAAGTGCTTCAAAGTAAGAAGAGCTTAAAAGAAGGAAATGCAATAAGAAGGTATGAAGACTTCAAGACCTCAACTATGGAGGATAAGTGGATGTGTGGGTTTCAATCATTTGTATGATGACGTGATCAGATGACTCAAACTCATAAAGATATATTGCATGGCAAAGAGCTTCGAGAAGGATTGTGTATGCTTGAAGACAGTAAGACAAAATGAAGAAGTATAGTATGTATGTTTGAGGCATAAGGGTTGAGTTTTGAGACCTAAAACAAGTATGTGATTCTTGAGTTGGAGATTGGTCTATTAGGCCAATATTAGCTTGTGATATAAGACTGTAAGAGTGACAAGAAGACCTGATAAGACTACATGTGTGATGGTTAGGCTATGACAAGGAAGTTGACATGTATTTCATTAGGTAGAGTCTTTCTAAGGCAAGACAACATGACAAAAGCCAAATCTGGGCTATGAAGACTGTGAAGGTGTTTTACATTGTAAGGCATGCTTGGTCTCAGGGGGAGTTTTATAGCCTTGAACAAGGTATGCAAAGTATTCTTGTTTCATTCTTTCATATATTGTTTTGTTTTTACAATTGATGAAGTATTTTAAGTCAAAGGAGGTGTTCTTTAGCATTGTTTTGAGAAGATATGATTTAGTTGCATCAAGAAAAAGTTAATAAGATTTGCATTGACATCTAGCTATCATTGAGGTGTTAAGAAGCAAGGGGGAGTTGAGCAGTTGGTATTTTAGCTCCATGAGTAGGTTGTGGTGCCAAGAAGGCAGATAGAGTCAAGAAAACATGTAACAATGTAGTTGGTTAGTTGAGTAGGTTTGTTTTGAACCCCATAGACATGATTAGTAATGTCAAGAAGCCTTGAAATTCATGAAGATTTTTTTGTGTCATGGACTCAAGGGGATTCAATCATATATGTTCTCAAGCAAGAGTGAAGTGCCAAAAGTTCAATTTGAATCTCGTGAAGACAAGGATGGATGTTGCATACAATATTTTTGGTGTATAAGGTAAGTAAATGTGTTCACATGAGTGATGGGGAGCATGTTCTTGTAATGATTCCATGTGCATTTGCTGAGGGGGAACTATGTTGCTCTAGTGTTGTAAAGAGTCAAAACAAACATGAAAAAGGTCAAATGGACCTTGTTTTGTTTGGTTAATGTTTCCAACCAAATAGTGAGCCCTAATGTGGTGTTAGAGGAAGAAATCTAAGTTGTTGTAGGTATGAATCTTTTTCATTAATGTCAAACGGGGAGAATAAGCTAATGGCTTGAGAAATTGATCTATATGTGTTTGTCATCAATGGGTTTTCCATCAATGACAAAGGGGGATATTGTTTGAAAGAAGTGTTTTCATTCATGTCAATAAGTGTCATTGATGTCAAAAAGAGAAAGTAACATGAAGATTAATTGGTAGTGTAATATGTAGAGTTAAGGTCATGTTGAGTTGTTTGGTCTCATTGATGAGGTGACATGGTGTCTTGAGCTAGCTTGAGCAATTGTGATGGCTTCTAGAAGTCATGCACAGGTATTGCAGTGATAGATGGATGTTGTAGTGATGGCATGGATCTTGTTTAAGGTTCTTGTAGGTATGCAAGAGTGAAAAAATCATGAGGTAGTCAACATGGATGGTGTAAACATGATCAAGAAGCCTAGTTTAGAGGCATGGTCAACATACATGAAGAAGAATGGTGGTTCTCATGTATGTAACATTTGGTTATGTATTTTTAGAGTATGGATAACATTAGGATGAGGTGTTAAGACACTCACAAGTGTCTAAGAGTGTGCATATAGGGTTTAGACATGTTTTCTAGGTCTGTGCGTAGACCTATACTTAGTCCTAGATGGCATAATGAGATGAGCTAATTTGTTTCTAAGATAAGTATGCAAATATGAGCATGGGAAAAGATGTAACATGTTGTTCTAGAGGTGTGGGAAAAGTTTCATGTCATAGTTTGCAAGTTTGAGCATGAAAAGTGGTTTTTACCTCTACCGAGCTCTTAGAACATGAGAAACCCAACTCGAGAAGGACTTTCTTCTGCTCATTGGCACGTGTGAATTTTATATAGTGACCTAAGATATTCATGGTAGTTGGGGAAGGGTCCTATGTCAATGTTCATGGCATTAGTTTGTGGCTTAATGTGTATAATTTTATGAACAATCATTAAGAAGGTAAGGTGGTTTTAAACCCTCCTTAAACCCTAGTTATATAGTGGTGGAGAAGAAATTGCTTTAAGTGACCCATAATGGATTGGTTAACCTATTATGATGATTAGAAGTTTTATATGACTCCTCCAACTTTCTCTAGGTGGTATTTAGGTGTCTTGACAATGTGTGGACCCCATAGAAAAGTGCATGTTTCTAAAGAAGTTGATGTTTCTCTCAAGTTTTTTATTGGATCAATTGATAAAATGGATGGTAAATGAATTTGGGAATCTATACTACATTTATATGGTGGCTTCAAAACATGGTTTAGCCCTTTGGAGGTCTGTGGAAGTTTATTTACAAGACTGGTTTTGGGGTAGTTTTGGCAGTTTTAGGTGGTTTTGGTTGAAGAGGTGGTATTGGGCACTTATAGTCCAAGTGAGGATGTATGATGGAGTTGGTTATGACCATGAGGTCATAAGATATCTATTCATGTGTCATACTTGCATGGTTGAGGTGTTTTGTTGGTGTTTGAGCTTCATCTTTGAGGACTTTTTTTGTAGGTCACAAACCTAGTGAGGATAGTTGTTCTTAATGGTGGTTCATGACATGATATGATGATGCAAAGGTGTACAATATTTTTTTAGGTTGGTATAAGACTTAGAAGACATGTATAAGTGGTTTCAGATGTTTGGTGAAGGTCATGTTGGCTCAAGAAGACTTGGTTTTGGCGAGAGGGTCGTTTGAGTGTATTAGGCCTACTTGTGTCCTAATGAAGGATTTGAGTGTGTATATGCTCTATGATGGCCGACCTAGATGTTATGTATGAACATGTGTCACATATATTTGTATGTTCTTGAGACCTATTTGTGTGGTTGGGTTTGTATGAGAAAGTGCGAGTAAGAGGGTAGTTTGAAGAAGTGAAGAAGGTATTTGTGACCATTAAGAGAGGGCATAGAGTATGTTATGAAGGGCTAGTAGGTGGCAAGATATGGTGTTCAAGGTCAAATAACCTAATTATGTTGGTGAAAAATTTCTTGAGAGAGGAAGTCTAGAAGGCAATTTTGAAAAAGATAGAAGAAAGGAGAGCCTAATAGGTGTCATCATCAGTTGTTGTGGCAACTTTATATAGGTGAAAAATAAATTTAGGTGGCTGATTTGTGTTGATTCATCTAGTGGGTTGGTGCCTCCATGTAGGGTTGGTGCTCTACTAAATTTAGGGGTTAGGGCTCTTTATGGCGTTGGTGCCTCACCAAATGTAGAGGTTGGTGCTCCTTGTTGGGTTGGTAATAAAATAAATTCGATTCATTGTTGTAATAAATATTTGTTTTAGTGGGTTTTCTTCCCTTTAATGGTTTCCCACTTATATTTGGTGTTCATGTACTCTTGTGTTCTCATTTTCTCATCTATGGTTATATTTCTTGATAAATGCATGCTTAATGGTTAAGTTGAAGTGAATGATTGATGTATGTAAATGTTTAAGTGAATGATAGTTTTATTGCTCACTAATTCACCCCCCCCTCCTCCTTGCCACCCTGCCCCACCCCTCTTAGTGATTGTGCTTCCAACAAGGGGAGAGGCAACAATTATCGAGAACATAGTAGTTGTCGAATAAATTTTGTTAGGGTGGGGTATATTCAATTAACGTATTCAATAATTCTAGTGTATATCCATCAAGTTAATATAAAATTAACTATGGATATTCATTTGTTAACTGCCTAAAAACACAATATTTATGTATATTTAGATATTATTCAGTTGTTATGTTAATTGATACGTAATGTATATCCACATGTTCAATGTACATTCAGACATTATTTATGTAGTCAAACATTTTGTACATTTTAAAACATTATTTACATATTCATAAGTTAATTGACACTTACCTCTTAGATATGTGGTCTGCTTGGATATCCAAATAAGATCAATATCAATTCTAAGCTCTATTAATTTTTGAATGAAATTACCACTAAATGCCTAAATATTTCCATTCATCCAATTTATAAGAGTAAATCCCATTCAAATTCAATTTTTGAGATTTTGGAGGGATTATGTAAATTTTGGAGGGATATTTAAAATTTTGCATCGAATCATAAGATTAGTTCTACACTATTGGATTTAATGAGGTGAAGGTGCAAAAGAAGGTGCTCTTATATATATAAAGTTGGATTAGATAGAGTGTTTTTTTAATACTAGTAATTGCACATGAGTTGCAAAATACACCGGAGAGGATAATAATGTGTTTATACGTTGCTAAAATCTTGACTCCTTTGATCATACAAGATTGCCCCACCAAATTCTTCAACAAATCTACCCTGCTCAAAAGGAATAATAATGCCATGACCTATAATAAAGTTAATAATTTAGTGTTTTTCAGTGAACTAGAAATAAAAGCGGCTATGACAAATAAGTTGGAAGATATTATTTAACAATACATAAAGAGACTCTGAGATCAAGAAGCCTACTAAATATGATATTCATGTTGACAATCAAAACCAAAACGATTCTTGTATAGCATTGATTGGTCATGGAGAGTAATTAGAAGCCCTAGTGGCTTCCAAGCTAGCTTCCATCAGCCCAGTTGGAAAACAATTAAAGAAGGGCTCCATTTGTAATTTGAAGAATATATACTTCAAGGGTGCACATATGGGGCCTTTAGATCCATGTTTTTGCCCATCATCCTCAATTAAAATCATGCTTCTCTTAAGAGATCCAAAGTGATTATCATTGAAAATAGATTCAAACCTATTTTTCAAAATCCTATCACAGAGAAGCAAGGGGCTTTTACCACATGAAAATAATTGATTGACAATTGTGTACTTTCTCGAGAAACCCTGAACAGTCCAAACATCTAAAATCAACACGCAAAAGACTGCATCTCTCAAAATTGACATGGTCAATTTCTTTGAATGAATTAAAAAAGAATAAAAATGGATCAAATGGGTTAAAAATTTAGATAACAACATGAAGTTCATGTAAAAGTCAGGCACCAAGAGGTTTAAGAAATCTTTGGCTTTGTAGAGGCTTCTAAATCACAATCTAGACTTGGAAGATGGAACTGGGGATGGTCCTAACATGAACAAAATAAATCATAACTCATTCCTTGATAACACCATAGTAACTTGAGAGAGAAATTTGCAAATAGCTAAACATTTCAAGTATGTCTAACAAATATTTCACCAACTCATAACATAACAGTAATAAATGAATACTATAAAATAAGTTTAAAAACAACAACTGAGATCTGTGCTAGGGACAATATAGTGGTTATTACAATCTCTAACAACAAGAAACATATAAACTTATGCATCCTCCATAGCCAAGAACATTACCGTAATTTCCAATATGTGCATGTTGTTTGGTAACTCTCACAGCTCCCAAATATAGGATTTTAAATGGTGCAATATGATTTTCAATGAAGCAGATCAGATTTCCAATGGTGCAAATCAAATTTTGATTTAATGAATATTGTGTAATGAATATTGTGTATGACGGTGGTGAAATTTATGGAGGTGGGAGAAATAAATGCGATTGGATACGAAATTCAATTCCATGATGGCTACAGCAAGTTTTTTGACTGTAGAAATAAAGTTAATGACAAGCTACAACAAAGACTAAACAATAGTCTAACAATGTCTCCGTAGTTTCACATATTTTTCAGCCACCTAAATAATTATGCAGCTCCCTAAAACACAGTAGTTTCAGATTTTTTTTGGGTTCATTTATCGACTAAGAGTCCTACCTGAAATGAAACTCTTTGTGGTACTGGACAACAAACAAATGTGGACAGTCCATCCAAAAAGGTAAAGTAGGTAGCTGGAAAAGAAATAGTTGGAAAAGAGGTTGCTGAAAATTTGTCGTCGGAATTTGACAAATTCCAACAAGGGCATCTTCAAAGGTGGATGCCTCTAACAAATTAAAGTACTTTGAATGTGAACATGAAAACTTCTCAAGATGTGCATTTTTGTCCATAAAGGTAGACATTTTGTACTTAAATATTGGGACAATATTGTGAATGTGAACAAGTATGCCCCTATAAATGAATATCGTAACTTGTATTCATGTACATATTAATACTTATGAAGTTAATGTTGACATTTGTATTTTGTAAATTGCCTCAACAAAAGAGGCCTCAAATACAATTAAATATCTTTTTATGCTCCCAATCTGTCACTTTGCTCAAATATTGTATTGGTGAATGTGTCACTTATTTAACTTTCACTAAATAATATGAATAAATCAAATCAGTCCAAATCTTGAAATTTATTAGCCCTTACCCCCAACAATATTAAAGTATGAAATATGTGTTAGGTTGTGGAGCTAGATTGCTTCACAGTTAGCATGAAATGGAAAGTGACTAGAAATACAGTAACTAGCATTGGTTACAGTGGGACCGACGTCGGTCAGGAAAAGGAGGAACCAGTCGCGGTTAGGTCTAACCTATGCCGGTTACCTATGCGAAGCACTTTATTTTTAAGTCAAAGGTTTTAATATTGTTTTTGTTTTAAAGAAAATCTATTGGATGTAATTTCATGGCTAAGTTGCCCTAAGTTTTTCTAAGCTTATATAAGCTAGAAAACTAGGGTTAGAGAGAGTTAGATGAGTTGATGAGAAGAAGAGCATAATCCTTGGTTGAAAGGATGAAGAAGAAGAAGAAAAAGCAGGTTACATGAAGACAAGAGCTTTCATGGAGAGAAGCTGAACAGAAGGAAAGTGCAGGTACACTGTTGGTGAGAAGATGGTATTATCTTCTACTGTATTTCCTTTGTATTGTTTGTCTCATGTAATGGCTTGCATATTATGCAAAGCACTTAGGGTTTCTTCTTGTTAGATCCACAGGTTGTTATGAGATCTTGTTATTGCTTATTCTTGTAGATCCACATGTTGTGAGATCTTGTATTGTAGATCCATGAGATCATGTTGTATTGTTGATCCATAGGAATCTAGCATGGTAGAGGAAGTTGTCTTCATGTTTGCAGTTTGTTGCAGTGATGGAGTAGAGACTTACTTCTTGGTGCATGGTTAGGGTTGCACATTGGTAGATCTTTCTAGAGGTCTTGTTTGTAGATTCACAATACAATGAGAGTTTGGCTGCATAGTGGCAGGTGCAGGGTAGCTTCAGGTATGTGAGATCTGGTTATGTTTGAGAGGCACGGTTGTAGTGCACTCAGGTAGATCTGGTTAGAGATCTGGAGGAGACACCAAGTGGTGGTATGGAGGCACGGTTTAGTGTACTCAGGTAGATCTGGGAGGAGGAGATACTCTTGTAGAGATACATGTACTCTTGTGCAGAAGAGTTGGTTTGTAATCTCTTGTTATATATATATATATATATGTATATATATATATTATATATATATGTGAGATCTCTATCTTTGGTGGATGTAGCCCACATTGGGTGAACCATGGTACATGCTTGTTATGTGTGTGTACTTTTGTGTGATTTGGATTATTCTAGTTTATACTTCCACTGCTGTAGATTTTGTGGGGAATTGTTTAGATCTTGTGTGCATGATTTTGTTTGTTATTAAATCATAGCACTATTCCGAAGTTCTGTATTCCCAACAACTAGTATCAAAGTGATGGCTTTATTTTTCAGAGCAAGGGTTTACTTCATGGTTTTGTTAATAGTTATTATTGACATGTATAAGAGCAGGGTTTATTTTTCCTGATGTGAAAATCACAGGAAGAGATTGAATCTAAAGTGGGCGCTGGAAGTGTAAGGTTGTTGGAGAACACAGTGACCAATGTCGATTAAGTGGAAACCGATGTCGGCAGGGTTAGACTGGTGGTACGGTTATTGAGGACTATGGTCGGTTACAGGGTGACCGTGGTTGGTTACTAAGCAGCTTAGTTATAAACAAAAAATCAAAGATATGAAGAAATGAAGAGATGCGTGGAATGTATCTTGTTTGCTAAGTGTATGGTTTTATCTTGGTATTGCAGTGCTTATATTATTTTGGTTGCACATGCATTTTGGGATTGCAGATCTAGATAGAATGAGATAGAGGAACAGGTATGCATTCTTGGTGTAGTTAGATGCACGGGATTCGGTAGAGAGGCAGTAGCACAGAACGAAGATGGGGCTTCCATCAGAGAAGTCATGTACTTCAGTTGAAGATGCGGTTGAGTATCTTGGTGCTGGTAAGGTGATGTATTTCATCTTGATGCAATTTATTGCATGGATTTGTTGTATTGTTTTTGTATGAGATTTGGATGCTTCTTGAAATGACTGGCTCAGCTCAACTATCGGCTTCGGTCGAAGTAGGCACCTGGTGTGGTGTGTTATGCCAAATTATGTGGCGTTGGGTTTGTTCTAGTAGCATTGACATCGATCTGAGAACCAAGGTCGGTCACAGAGGAACCGATATTGGTCAGCTAACCATGGTTGGTTAGGGGATGACCATGGTTGGTCTTTGTGGCAACTTATCTGTACATGGTTTTTTTGCAGCAAGAGAGGGCAGATGGTTCTTTTTCCTAGTTTGGAGGATCGAGTTTCTTGCACAGAGTGTACATGGTAGAGACGGTGTAGATCACTTCATGGTTTGGATCAGAAAGAGGATGGAGTTGGCTCGGTTAGTCCATTGAGACTTTGAGTCAAGTATCTCTATATGGTTCATGTTTTATTTCTTTCGTTTGGAGCAACTGATATTATGTTTGGATTGTGTGCACAAATTTACACCATGGTTTCTTGGTGTTGTTTGACTTTTATTTCCCGGTTGTGTGGAATCTTGAGGACAAGGGTTTCTAGTCTAAGGATGAGATCCTCAATGAAAATTCATGGTTAGACATAGTTGTAGGTAACGAGAGATGTTGAGTACATACGGATGGAAATATGGTGATTCACCTACTTCACAAGAAGTCCAAACTTCTGTGATGTAGAAGTATTCTCAGAGAAGAAAGGGAATCAATTTTATAGTTCTTTCATCTGGTTTTATTTCTCACTGACATATTAGCTTTTGAGCTTGGTGTTAGAGGAAGTGCTGGGGATTTTGTGTTCAGTGGGAGCAAGCCATGGTTGTTGGCATTGCAGGATTGGATACATGATGCACATGCAGAGTGAGAGGAGATTGCTACTCTTCAGAGTGGCAAGAGGCACTAGTTGGTTTTGGAGGACAGTCATGGTTTTGCAGGTATATTGAGTTTATTGCTTTGTGATGTCACTTCTAGTTTATTTTGTGGTGCCTATATATCCCTATGGGATTACAGTTGATGGCTAGATTCAGCTGGGTGAAGATGATAGAGCAATTTTTTAGAGTTTTAAGGGTTTAAGGAGAAACTTTAACTGTTATAGAGACCGGTGTCAGTTAGGATTAACCGTGGTCGGTCATCTGGTAACCATGGTTGGTCAGGTAGTGACCAAGGTCAGTTAGGAAACTATGGTCGGTTTGGTTACAGATTTGACAACAGTGTTTATTTACCATTTTTAGATGGTGCCCTTGTTTTTTGCTTTCATCTTGGTTGGTTTGTGCAGAGTATGTTGATGACATGTTTGCTGGTATTTGCACTTGGTATTAGTGGCATGGTTTAGCATGGATGTTTGTTATTGACATTGATGAGCATAGGATTCATATTCGGCTTTGGAGTTAGTCGGTGGCAGACTTGGAGCTTCTGGAGAGCTAGTGATATGGATGGATGTACATGGTGAGTTTGTACATGTTGGATAGATTTAGTTTTGTGAGTCTATGATGATGCAGATGTTTGATTTGCACATGGATGCTTTGAGCATGAGTAGGGGATGTTTGTATTTCCTCTTGATTACTATGTTACTCCTTGAGAGATGTTATCTACAGATGATTGTCTTGGACATGCTAGTTGTTTATGCAGGTTGGATTTGTAGATTGTAGTGTTTGGATTCTTTGAGTTATGCAGGTTTGTGGATTGATCACCCACTATTGCAGGTAGAACTCATTTGGGTTGTCTTTACCCATAGATCTTGTTTTGCTTTCGCATATTCCAGTTTGACTTGTCTTGGTTAGTTGCATTGGTGGTTGCATGGAGACATGGATAGATGGATGGAGAACATGGTTGGTTTTACAGGTATGGCTACGAATGTGATTGAGGCTCAGAAATTCAGTTTGAGTGGGAGATCTTGCAGGTGTGTTAGTCATGATGGCTTGTTGCATGAGGAGCTAGGTTGGCTTGTTTGTCTGATACCAACAATTGGTATGGTGTTACGATTCAGTGGGAGCTTGAGGCTTGGTGTCACAGATCAATTGTAGCTTCATGCAGGTTTAGTAAGTCATGGTTTTATCTTCTTGGTTTGAGAAGATGGTTTGATCTTCCTGGTTTTATTTTTCTTTGAGAGAATTGTTGAAGGAAAGAATAGATGGTCTTCATGGTGTGTTGAGGACAGTGATGTACAGGTACAGGTACAGAGGTTCAGCAATTTATCTCCAAGTGGGAGATTGTTAGGTTGTGGAGCTAGATTGCTTCACAGTTAGCATGCAATGGAAAGTGACTAGAAATACAGTAACTGACATTGGTTACAGTGGGACTGACGTGGGTCAGGAAAAGGAGGAACCATCCACAGTTAGGTCTAACCTGGCGTTGGTTACCTGTGCGAAGCACTTTATTTTTAAGTCACGGGTTTTAATATTGTTTTTGTTTTAAAGTAAATCTATTGGATGTAATTTCATGGCTAAGTTGCCCTAAGTTTGTCTAAGCTTATATAAGCTAGAAAACTAGGGTTAGAGAGAGTTAGATGAGTTGATGAGAAGAAGAGCATAATCCTTGGTTGAAAGGATGAAGAAGAAGAAGAAAAAGTAGATTACATGAAGACAAGAGCTTTCATGGAGAGAAGCTGAACAGAAGGAAAGTGCAGGTACACTGTTGGTGAGAAGATGGTATTATCTTCTACTGTATTTCCTTTGTATTGTTTAGTCTCATGTAATGGCTTACATAGTATGCAAAGCACTTAGGGTTTCTTCTTGTTAGATCCATAGGTTGTTGTGAGATCTTGTTATTGTTCATTCTTGTAGATCCACATGTTGTGAGATCTTGTATTGCAGATCCATGAGATCATGTTGTATTGTTGATCCATAGGAATCTAGCATGGTAGAGGAAGTTGTCTTCATGTTTGTAGTTTGTTGCAGTGATGGAGGAGAGACTTACTTCTTGGTGCATGGTTAGGGTTACACATTGGTAGATCTTTCTAGAGGTCTTGTTTGCAGATTCACAATACAGTGAGAGCTTGGCTGCACAGTGGCAGATGCAGGGTAGCTTCAGGTATGTGAGATCTAGTTATGTTTGAGAGGCACGGTTGTAGTGCACTCAGGTAGATCTGATTAGAGATCTGGAGGAGACACAAGTGGTGGTATGGAGGCACAATTTAGTGTACTCAAGCAGATTTGGTTAGAGATCTGGGAGGAGGAGATACTCTTGTAGAGATACATGTACTCTTGTGCAGAAGAGTTGGTTTATAATCTCTTGTTATATATATATATATATATATATGAGATCTCTATCTTTGGTGGACGTAGCCCACATTGGGTGAACCACAGTACATGCTTGTTATGTGTGTGTACTTTTGTGTGATTTGGATTATTCTAGTTTATACTTCCACTGCTGAAGATTTTGTGGGGAATTGTTTAGATCTTGTGTGCATGATTTTGTTTGTTATTAAATCATAGCACTATTCCGTAGTCCTGTATTCCCAACAATATGTCCACTTGGTGGACCCCTCTCGCAAAAATGTGCTTAGCAATTGGTGTATGTTCAACAATTGATGCATGTTAAACAACTTTTCCCCTGACATGTACATCTCATTATATAATCTTATCATGATTTATTTAGAACCGTGTAGGCTTTTCCAATGTTATTAAAAGGCATGTTAATATACTTTTCAGCCTACTTCATTAGTTCAACAATTTTCGATCAATCATATTTCAGAAATTTTTTTGTTGGAGTCAACATTTATAATGTTTAGATATTGAATATATCAATTTGCAATATTATAATTATATAATAAATCATTTATCTTTGTATGCATTGGTTGCTTTATAATGATATGACCATTTTTTAGGCCTTACTTTTTTACACAATTTTTTATGTTTTCCAAACAAATATTAACAACATGACATTTGACACCATATTTAATAACATTGCACTTAAAGAAAAGCATGCATTTATTATCAAGATTTGATTGGATATATGAAAAAACAATTTTCAACTACAATGATTTTTTATATTTGTAATCACATTTTTTATCTTTGTATTTATTGGTGACTTTACAATGACTATTTTGAAATGTTATTCCACTACACTTTATTTATATATTTTCCCTGACAACTATAAAAAAATACGACATTTAACACTATATTTAATGACATTACATCTAGAAAAGAGCTTGCATTTATTATTAAAAATATCATTACATATATGAAAAGACAACTTTCAACTACTGCTAATTTTTTCTATCTTTTAATCACATCTTTTCAAAAAAATTAAAAGCAATTCCAATGTTGTAAAATTTCCTAAATTTTTGTTAAAAATTTGAAAACTTAATATCTATTTTTAGTTATATTAAACCTCATATTATATCAAAAATCATTTTTATGTACACATTTGATCATTAAAAATTTATTATTAGATTATTAATTTTTGGCATTTTCATTCATATATGTTTAAGTCATCTTATAATGATTTTTATGAATAATCATTTTAAAATCCATAAAATACTATACCATTCACTCAAATTAAATACTTTTGTTTTTTAACCAATCAACATTCGAAATTTTATTTTTCTTTCTTATGTTTAATTTTTCAATGATTTTTTAAACAAAAACAAATTACTGAAATTATTATTTTTAAGTGTTTGATTGACCTTTGGTTTTGAAGTGACTAATTTCATGTCTTATGACAACAAAAAAAATTGCTTTTTTAAAATCTACAAATATGAGGGGAATTGTCGCGTGTCCTAGATTTAAAATGGATGTGATAGAATTTAATAGGTTGTCGTACGACTTGAATGCATGATGAAATTATTTATTAATCACATATAATTGAACACAAGCTTATTTGTAAAAATTGTAATCTACTTGCAAAAAGCCTATAAGATTTACAAGGTTGAAGGACCACTGATTAATTGTCCTGCCAATGTTCATATGACTTTAACCATTGTCTGATTTTCAATTTAAAAAGTAGAAAAAATAAAAATATTCAGTATAAAATCCCTGCACCAATACTTATAGACATATCACATAATGACCACTTAAAGAAAAATTCACGTTGAATCAGAGCAACATTATTTTAAATGTTCAATAATTGAGTAACGAAAAAGGTTATCCTCCTAATTAATCATCCATCAAATTCATTTATGACACAGTTACTTTCATTATTTTATTATTGCAATTATTCAAGCATCATACTTATGTGATTATGGACACTAGTTCTTGTTCATTACCTCTCAAAATGTCAATGCTTTTTTATTGCTCAGTTCATTTCTAGTAGTAATCACCTTTTCTACTATACATATATTCCTCGACCATATAATAAATATTGTTGCCAATGGGCAAACCTTACACAAATTCTAATTGGTTATAGTGTTTTTTATGACTATTTCATATTATTCTTAACAAACAATTAAAAATGATATAAATAAATCATGCCTCGCTATCTTATTTGCTACAACAAATACAAAACAACTACAATGAGGCAGGAACTACTGCATCACAACTCTTGTTTATTATATTTTTGTTTAATGTATATGCGTCTCAAAAATTCTTACATAAATCTTTTTTAAAATATTTCATCAAGTCATTGTTTGTTATTTTAAAAATTATATAGATTAATAAATTTACAAACTTTTTTTTAAATATTAACTTTCCGTTTGCAGGCTTTAGTGTTTCTATGTATTTTAATGCCTAAGATATTAGTGCATGTTTCTAGACTATTATTTATTTTGTAGCAGTAAGTTTATAGTGTAAGATGAAATAAAAAGTGATTAAATTAGTATAAGTCAGTAACTCGTGGGTTGTAATTGTGAAAATTAATGTATTGTTTGTAAAGGATGTATTTTCTAGGTATTTGTCATCTTGAAAGTTAATTTTGGGTTTTTGGGGTTGTAATTACTTTGAAGATACACATTGTTAACAGAGAACCCACAAAAAATGTCAAGTACATTATGACTAATCAAGTTAAGTGAGCCAAGTTCATTGGAGGATAGAGGACATAAAGGAAAGAGGAATTTTTAGCGACCTCAAGTCAACCACTATCAAAGAGGTTGCATAATGTATTGGTGGCATATAATATACGTTAAACCAATTAATGGCGAGATTGGTGTCTAGTAGTAGTGGGTACTAGTTATGTTATTTGTGGTCAAGTGGGAGTGATCATGAACATAAGATACAAACAAAGACAATGAGAACCCAAGCCTTAATCTCATTTTTATATATGGCGTGATATACGTGCAGTTATATTGTGTCAGTCAGAAGACCAACACTCGTTGACAATGAATAAGAGATGAGGTTGAATAATTCCCGCTTCCTGAGTTGATTTACTTGATTGTCAACTAAAACAAATGTTTACATAGACGTGGAGGATGAAAAAATGTGTGTTCCTATTCATACCTAGGTGGTTGATATGTTTCCACCCATGAAAGCCACCTATGACATATATGGGGGTGAACAGATGTGTGCATTTGTATTCATACCTGGATGGTATACTACAAGTTCCCATCTATGGAAGGTTGATGTGCTCCCCATTCATTATATTTTGTCTTGCACCATATGTTTTAATGTTCGTACTAAGGGGGGAATGTTGGGAATCTAGTTAGTACTCCACATCATGTGTGAGTTATTATTTGTTAGAAAATGCATCTAGTGTGTTTAATGATTAAGTTATATGTGAGAATAAAATGGGGATGGAGATTCTAGAGTTATTTGAGCGATTATAGGGATCACGTAGTTTTTGTTGATTAGTTTTGATTCCTTACCTGTAGGATCTCAATAAGCTATAAATTTGTAATCCACATTAATGAATAATACAATGAATACATGAATTATCATATCAAAAGAAGATGGAAGCCACCTCAATCATCTAAACATCTAGATTTACAATCCTTTATGGGAAAATCCTTGGGCATATCCCAATTAACTCCCGTTGTTGTCCACTTTGAAAAGGAGCAAAGATAACAAAAAAATACACAGAATATAATTGGACCAATGCAAACAAGAAACCCTATTTATGAACTGCAAACAATGGTGGTCCATATGTTTTGATGTATTTAATGCATTCTAATATATATAGGGTGACCATGATTTAAATATGGATATAAATGAGAGTTGATATGTGTCAGCAAAAATAAAATACTGGGCACACACACACACACACACACACACACACACACACACACACACAACATTGATGGAATATGCACACACACACACACACAAGAACAATAGGGGATGCTGAAAAAAAAAAAATTAAATGGAAGCAAGAATCCAATTTCCTGAAAACATCGAATCAGAAAGGCTTGACACTTTCCAAGAGGGACTCCCACCATAAGGGACACTTCTAGCATAAATATTAATAACATTAATTATTGATTAAAAATTAGTCCATGATTTAAATGGTGTGAAATGTAGGTGCCCTTGCCCTTCACTTTAAAACAAAGAAAACATAAGGACACACATCACAAATTAAGAAAAGCTCGACCACACGGAGTGTTATGGGAGTGTAGGGGAAATTAGACCATAAGGAACATTTTATATTTATGTAAGAAAAGTTTGTTTCCTTTATGTGTCATTGGGGATGGGACTTGAGGTCACTTTTGTTTTTGATAGCCATTTGCAACTCTAAACATGAAATTTTGATTGGTATTTAAGTAAAGAGGTATTTGATTAGTTTATTGGGACTCTAGACACTGGTAGGATGTACAATGCAAGGAAAAAATCATATGTAGCTTGTTGTTTATAGCCAGAAGTCATCTCCGAAGAAAAAGTAATTATGTTGGAACGCAAATCGAGATGTTTTAAAGGGATACCAAAAAGTTTCAAATTTTGAAGACAACAACCACGAGTACAACTAAAGCCATCAATGTCACACAACCAAATACAACACTTATTCTTGACACTCCTCACCATAAGCAATTCACACATTTAGTTAATCCCAATATGAGATACAATAAAATCTAATCAAGAGGATTCATATGACCTCACCTCCACTTTGTAGACATAAAATCATGCACTTGGGTACATTTCTAGGTTCAAAAACATTCTAATGTATATATGATTCATAAGCAAGAAAAATAGTGGTTGACAAATATCTTTAGCCTCTTTTCTTTGTCTCTTGCTTTTTCTTTGGTCTTACACACCCGACGACCCTGACGAAACTTGACTAATTTATCCTTTATGGCCTTGGACACTGGAGCCCAATTAGGGCATCAACACCCAAGTGCACCTGTCCACACTGGGCGCTCCTGACCCTTATTTACCTTTACTCACTCTTTTTGGGTCTCTTTTATCTTTTGGGCATCTTTTTCGCTTATGGGTCGGCCTTCAAGTTATCAGTTACAAAATTCAAACAAAGGAATTATATATATAAGGACCAAGCACTAAATATTACTATAATCACCTAAGCTTGCATTCCAAAGACACTAAAGCACTAAATTTACAACATAAACATTTCATTTTTTCATATCTTAATAAGCAATTTTTTGTCTGTACATAGGATATATATATATATATAACATAATTACTCTAAAATAATTCAATATTAAGATCAGAACTATTTTATATTTTTACAACTCATACATTCTTATTTATGATATCATCACTTTAAAATAATTAAATGCTAAAACATGGACTAGTCACATTATGCCTCTTGATTTTGAAGTAAACATCTAAAATTCACATAGTAATTTAACCACAACCAAATACCTCTACACATTTATGAAAATGTGGAAACAAATCCAATGGTAATTGGTATGCCCTTTTATTTGGAGAAATCATATCTTGCTTTGCACTGTAATTAGCATAGCATTCAATTGATGCAGACCTTGATTCAGACCTGACCTTTGGCAGAATTGTAGAAATCATATGTTTCTTTGCATTGTAATTCCCATAGCATTCAATTGATGCAGAACTGACCTTTGGCAAAGTTGTTGGCAGGTCTGTGTCAATTGAATGCAGCGGGGATTACAGTCCATACACAGATTTCAAAGGGTTACCTAATGTTAATAAATTTGCCAGCTAGACTACCAGACTTCTGTCAGCAAAGAAACCCTTTTTATAAAGGGTATTTGTGGTTGTATAGCTACTCTAATCCATACATTACATGCTCTAATGGTTATTCGAGGTTTGTGAACTTGATGCTCTCATGCTTATTTTCGGGTTCGTGATTTCGCCAATATGTTTGAAAAGTTATTTCTCTCGTGAAATTTTGAATATGTGTTATCTTTCTGGATCATTTGCATCGCAATAGGAAAAGGTTAATCTGTTGGCTCGATTTCGCAGTTCGCTGGAAATTCCGGCAAAAATCTGAGATTTGACTTAGATCTGCGTAAAATCGGAACAGCCGATGCCTGGTACTTAGTAGTCTTAGATTCGACCAGCCCTAGTAAAACTGTACGGTTAGAACCCCCTCCATCCTTTAGGCACAGAAGCAGGTAGTTATGGCGGGCAAAGAACTAGTTCCCTCCATTCCATTAGAAACAATGAGCAGTAGAGAGCTTCGGCGAGCCCTGAGGCTTGCCCTGGAACGCTTGGAAAGCGCTCAACGGGAATATGATGGAGCAGGTTTCCTGAAATGGTTCTCTAGTAGCTATAGGGAAGACAGAGATCGGGAAACCCGAGCAGTCCATGCCTTGAGAAAGGAACTGTTCCAGCGGTCAAGGTATCGAGAACTTGCTTGTGATATAGATACCCTGGACAGAGAACAGTTAGAAATCAGGCTATCCGATCTAGAAGAATGCCATAGAATCCTTGACACCGTGGCCGACAACGCTACTATGGCCGAAGAAAGAAAGAAATATGAGGACTTAGAAAGAAAAATACTGGAAAAGATCAAACAAAGAAGGGGAAACACAAGCGCAGTAGTCCCTCATGCTTCGTCCCAGGAAGAACTTCAGCGGCAAGTACAAGAAGGGCGACAGGCCTATCTTGACGCCGCAGCACGGAACTCGCTCTTATATGAAGCAATGGATGAAGATGAAGAAAGGGTTCGGAGGAAACTGGAAGAAAGAAGACAGAGATGGATAACTATAGAAACAGAACCCTCAGAAGAACCCCAACCAGGAACCAGTAGTGATTTACAGCCATTACTTGTAGATGACAGGGTGATTAGAACGAGGCTTAACATAGATTTGCAGCAATGGGCGGGTCGAATGGGACCAGCCATTCAGAAACTTTTGAGCTTTAGGAGCATAATGGCACCTATTCGCCTCTATGAAGCAATCACAGAAATAAGGGGCTGCCTGCAGCATGGAGTACTGAAACAACAGGCAGATATTCTGCTAGGTCGACTGAAGGGGAAGAAGAAATACAGTCGAAAGGACCTCATTCAGGCTGCTGAATTCCTAGCAGCTTTAGCAAATGTGAACCTTGCAGAGTTTTGGAAAGATCAGCTGGCCAAAAGAGGACTTGACTATATGATTGAAGAGGATGAGGAAGAGCTTGAGCAATATCTTAAAGAATTAGAAGAAACTGAAGCGAAAAAGGGCCACTTAGAGAAACGACGGCCCCATGATGAGCTCTAATGAGAAAAACCAAGGAAGAATCCAGATCCCGTGTGGAAGGAAGCAGAAATCAACAGAAGAAGACAGAACCAGGCAACTGCAAGCATTATGTTGTTCAACAAGAATTAGATGAGTCAAGCCAGTAAGCCATCTAATGGAGAAAAGATAAAAAAAAACTCGATCCAAGAACAATAGCTATCAAATGGCCTACTCCGTACCTATTTAAATATTTTCTCTCTATATTATTGGGAGTCTTAAGGTTTAAGTAGCATTAGTTGTTTAGCACTGAGAAGAAGCATTGTAAATTTTAATGGAGTTTTAAGGTACTTAACTAGCAATTGCACATGAGTTGCAAGTTATGCTGGGAGGAATGTAAATATGCAGTGGGGCTAATGGAGCATACAAATTTGTAATATTTACGCCCCAAACTTGCAGTAGCCATGTATCACAAATATTTGCCCTGTGCATTATATTCATATTTGTTTTATTGTTTTATTGGCAAATATTAGAGGTGCACTTATCACAAATATAAAAGTTTTACATTTTAGAACAATACCTTCTGTTGTTGATGGTGTGCTCAGCGGGGGTGTGCCAATGGCCTTGGTTAAACCTGTATATTTCCCCCTCTATTTCAATACTACCGTTGTCTGATGTCCATTTTATCTGATTGTGCATCACCAAAATATTTCAATAATCACAAAAATCAATATTTCAATAATCACCAATATATCGATGGGAGATTTGTTTTGGTCGTTCTAACAGGGACTCCAGTTTTGATGCAGTTCTCCTTAGGAGCTTTGAAAATCCTTTCGAATTTCCAAATGATTTTTGCAGCTCTTTACAAAATTGATCACCATAAAAGTTCCAACTCATTGAATTTGGCAATGTTTATAATTCTGGATAATTACTACAATCACAGTAATCCAAGTTGAGTGCCCAAAGATTTGCCATACAACATATCCAGCTTGGCACTGCAAACCCAATTAGCCTTTTCTTGGGTGCATAGAATATTGCAGAATGTTCCAATTTAAATTGATTTGCATGGGTTGACGTGCGCTAACTTGCTATCCAAGCATCTAAATAGCCTTTAATCTGTTATGGCCTTTCGTAAACATTACAGACCATTGTCATTACTGTGTAACAACATTTCTTTCAAATGATATTTTTGTAAATTAGCCAAGTGATAAGGAAGCCAAACAATTCACTCTATCTTTGAGCTGGCCTATGCTCCTCATTATTACTCTGTGTGACGGACAAACACTAGTCAGCTGACGGTAAACTACAAAACAACTATAAACACTTATGTCGAAGAAATAGGCCCCTGGTCACATAAGGGGTTGCATCTTTACCAGTTGGCACGTGATCCCTTCTTCCATCCTTTTCAATTGCAATTCATGGGTAACATTGAATCATATTTCATGTTGCTGTGTCATATAAGAAATATTTTCTAAACTTAACAACCTGTCATCCTCTTTAATGAACAATAAATAAATAAATAAATCACAACATTCACAAAGAGAGCAGATTTAATATTTTCTTTAGCACACAATCATATAGTCCAAAAAGTAGATACAATTATAATGTTAGATATTATTATAGGATATATCTAAAATTTGCGATCATACAATCCAAAAAGTAGATACAATCATATTATTACATATTATTATCGGAAATATCTAATATTTGTGGATATTTACCATAGTAAATATCTAGGATTGTAGGAAAACATCTAAAATCCGGCAACTTGCATTAAAGTTAAGAGAACAAATATTGGAGCCACCGGAATTTGACACTTTCTAGCCAAGCCATCTTCAAAGGTGGACGCCTACCGGCGAATTAGTAGTTTTTATTTTGGGTGCTAAAGTAGATAAACTCCGGATAACTCATTGTATTATTTTTGTCCTATTTTCTTTTTGGAGTTTTAAGATTGAGGACTGTTTTGTTTGAGGTTGATTATTTTGTTTTGTTATAGATTCTCTTCTCTTTTTATACATTTATAAGAAATTTTTGATCTTCACCAATGGTTTCTCAATCATAAGTATGTAACGAGGGTTTGCACTAAGTTAATTACATCCTATTTGCAGTTGTTTGACATCATTAGTACGAAGAGGTCTTGCGGCTCTGATAGCCATGCCTTTTATGGACATTAATATATAAATTATATCGAATACCTTTAAGTTTTCTCATGTTGTAGGTAAATTGTGGGATTTGAACCCACAACCTGAGCCACCTAAAACAGTGACCGAGGTTAAGTGAGCCAATCCCAATGGCTCAAATGAGATTATACTTATTACACATTTCTTCACCACTTTGATTATTAAAAGTGTATCTCCAAAAAAACGAGGTTTAACTCATTATGTAAGACCCCTCTTTCTGAGTCTCTTTAAAATATATTTGTTGGAGTGTGCATACTCCCTTATTTAGTCTCTCTTTTGTATTATTTTGGAGGTGCCATTTTCTTCTTTACATCATATCTTTTGCACTCCCTTTTCTTCTTTACATTATATCTTTTGCGGTCATGTAACCAAACCTTTAATGAACATTAATATATAAATTATATCAAATACCTTTAAGTTTTCTCTCAATAGTGAACCCAAACATTTGATTAACTTAGGGTTTTAACATATATCATTAGGTTCCACACACATTCTTCCCCTAGAGGATATTTTTCATGTGTTTAGATCTTATTAATATAACATTAACCCTAGCTTTGTGGATGTTATCTATTTTAATGTCTTATTTCGAATAAAAAAATTATATATGCAATGATAGCCAAAGTGATATATTGAGTTGTACACATATTAATTTGGTTTGAATTTCATTTCTTAAATATCTTGCTTATTTAAAAAATGAAGTTGCAACTATTGATGATAATCCTAGTCACATTGATGATGATATAAATTATACAAATATGAATGATACAAATGCAAATTCTTGTGATCTCAAATCTTATAATGATCATGTTGTTAATGGCAATATTTTTGGTAACAATGATTATGTCTCCAAAGTTACTCTTTAAGGGCATAGAAACACATTTCTTTGAAAAATATCTTTCATTATATCCTCAAGATATTGGTGTAGTGATCTACACAGTTAGAGGGGTACCAAATAAGTTAGCTAAGGAATCTACATCTAAGAAATTAGTTATTATAAGTGAACCCTTAACAATCTTATATTACTTAATAAAGTATCATATTATGTTAGCCGCAAAGGCTACTACTAGTATTGCTTCTACTCTTGTGCCTCCAATTAAGGCTCCTATTTACATGTGTGCACCTATTACTACTACTCGTATTACTATGAACATTCCTTTAAATAACCTATTTCTTTTTTATACCTTCTAGACTTGTATCTCAAACTACATACTTTAGTTTAGGTATTTCTCAAAACATTAGAGTTCCTATTCCTACATATGTTATTTCTCCCATCTCTTAAGATGTGCTCCTTACAAAATATATCTAGGATATAAAAATAAAAAAATTACCAATTCCATAAAATCAATACATACATTAATTTGCACGACGTATTACCTAATTTTTGCCTTTATGAGGCCATTGGTTATCCTTTGCCAACCAATTTCATTTCTCCAAAGTTAAGATATTCAACAAGAAGGATTATCCCTCACATCATATCATATCATTGTATGCTTTGTGTCTAGGTTTTGCACAAAACAATAAATAGTTAATTAAGCTCTTCCCCAAAATTTGAGCATAGATTATGACATAGATTGGTTATATATATGCCCACCATTAGGCTTTGTATATTCCTTTAATGCAATGGCTATTATTTTCTTATCTCATTTTTCAATTAAAATTAATCAAAAGGCCGTGCTTTCATAGCTTGCACAACTAAGATAAGGAATTGATGAGCCTATTAATGAGCATGTGCATAAATTCAAAATAATGCTTATAACGATGTCTCGCCCATTTACAAGATATTTTCTCTTAAACTTTATGCCAACCTATAAAATACAAAGCCATGTTTTGCACATAGCAATATTTTTATGAACTTTTACATATGATTAAGGATTATTAGATCAAGATCCTTTCAACAAACATGTTTAAATATATAACCAATGTCCCTACACCCAATGGAGCCAAATATCAAAAGTAAATCAACATTTAAGGATAAGTCTAATTGTACTACTAATTTTCAAGATAAGAATGAGATGAAACATGTGGTCAATAGGTTATCACACCTCCTTACAAGATTGTCCTTTCTTCTCAAGATTGAAGACAATTCACATGATTAACTTACAGTCCTTGTCAAGTGATTACTTTTTTTATTGAATGCAATATGATCTCTTTATTTATACCTCTACCTAAGAACTTCTATTTGAATGCACATTGTGATTATAATTGAGTTTCAAGTTATTATACAAATATGTGCTTCGGATTGAGTATAAGATTTAGGACCTAATTGATAGTAGCATAAATCTAGTGGAAGGACATAATAGTACATTGGATAAAACAATTACACAATAGAAAAAACAAGGTCATCTAATCTAGTTTAAAATATTACAACTAAAAATAAAACAAAACAAGATGAGGTTCACATGAGAACTCCTAAATAAGCTCCAATGGTTTCAAATGCTCATATACTAGATGGTTTTGTAGGTTTCATTGGGGATGCACGTAAAGAGGTTCCTTCTACCATTTTCTAAGAACATGAGATTCCAAAAGATGGTTCTAACAATGGACCGTTATTCATATAATTTTAATAGCTTCACATTAAAAGTAAACAAATAGCATTATTGTGTGAAATTATTCAAGTTAAGACAATTTCACAATGTAATTCCTTACTAGGTCTATATATACTCAAGAGGATCTAAACAGAACATCTTGTAGTACTCAAAATTTGGTCTTGAGCACTTCGCAATATCACTTTGGCATTTATTCCAACATTGTCCCATTTACCTATTTATTGACTAGCTTAAATCCTCCATCTTTGGCATGTATCCCAAGTCCACTAGACCATAGTTATTCTTCAGCTTAACGCTTTAGGAATCATTGTACAATTTACAGAACACCTATACAAATTGTCACCTTACTTAGAATTGATTCCATCTCTAGCATGGAAAGCTTTATGTGACTAGGACAAGTTTGGCTAGCGAATTCATCCCACATGTTACAAAACCATCCCTTATACTTGCAATGGTCACATTAACGAATGCACAATTCATATTGGTCAGCCTAAGTGGTTATTTTGGGTCGATTGAGAAGGAAATCATTCGAATGGTCCCCAATATAAACACATCAATCCTAACTCTTTAGGGGCATCTAGGAATCTCATATTAAAGACACACTCTAAAAAGGACATGATCAAATTTTAGTCACTAAATCATGCACTTACTATGTACATCTAACCTCTAAATACTTCATTTATGTGCATGACTCCTAAGCAAGAGAACTAGTCATTAACAACACTTGTTTTGTTTTGACATTTTTTAATCTTTCTTATCTTTATTGTTTGTTTCTGAACTTACAACTTATAGTTTTATACAGTATCCAACATCTTTCTTAGATCTTATTTCATTGTTTTACATTTAGAGTGCCATGTACAGAACCGCCCATTAGGGACAAAAACACAAGGGTATTGTTGTCTCCTCTGGGTTTTTTTGTCCACTTTCTCTCTTTCTTTTTTTTTTCAGATGTTACTTCTTTCTTGTCTTTGTTTATTACGCTAGGTCAGTCTTTCACTTGTTAATGATAAACTTTGAGCGAAGAAATCATATATATATACATGACTTAATTAACTCCATTAGGGGGCAAGCATTTCAAGAGGCGTATACTATTACAAGGAGCTAATATTTTCTATCTACTACACCAAGGGCTACATTTTGGGACTGCATACGAGGATTTGTTCTGAATTCCATACCACGCATTTGCATTGGGACAAAGTAGTTGTAGCTTGCTATTCTTTGTGTGACTGGCACTAGGGCATCCTAGCTCAAGGGACACTATTTCAATCACACACACATACTAAAACTACATTGATTCTAAAATGGTTTCTAGATATGGTCATTTTATTCATTTGATGATAGTCGCTTTTTGTTTAACACCCCTCTTTGGCTCTGATCCCTATGGTCTCTTAATTATCAGCCCTTTACGAAAAAAATTCTATTTAAGTTGGGGTTACCTTTTTCATTATCTATCATCATGTCTCATACCACAGTATAATTGTTTCATTTACCTCAAGAACACCCCTCATATAGAGATACTCTTACACAATTGTTGACAAAAGTACAACTCCCTAATAATACAACACATTCCCAAGTGAATACAATTTTGAGTCATCTTTTAGATCCTCCTATTAATAATGATGACACATTCCATACGACTATCTTAGATTCTATTCAAGCTTTACACCATGAATTTCAAGATAAACTTCAATCCATGAATGGTACAATTATATCTCTAAGGATGAGATCCAACACCTCAAAGATACTTCCAATGCACATATCAATTCTCTTTCTCTACATTGTGATGTTCCTAAGGCCACGACTATGAAATATGATATAGGTGTTACACGTGCTCACATAAGTAAGGGTAAATTCCTCCAACATAAAACCTCTCTTTCGTTCGATGAGCATGCTAAACAACATGATATCCTATTTGAGATCCTCAATCATCAGTTAATCACTTTGTTGCCCAATCATTACTATCCCCATTATTCGCTTAAAAATTTCAAATGCCAACCATTCTATAATTATCATGGCCTTAATGGACAACGCGACAATGATTTTTATGCTTTAGAACGAAAAATCCAACAACTTGAGCATAAGGGTTTTATTTCATTCTCTAAGCAACATTATGTTACACATTTATCTCAAACTTCCACATCTCAATGGATTCCTAAATTGAAGTCATCTATGACTAATGAACATAAATCCATATTGAAAGACTCGTCACTTACACCTGATTCATTTCCACCAAAATTAATTGATCCATGATGCAAAATGACTAACCCAAAAGTTGAACATTTTTAGGAATAACAACTAAGTCCTTAAGTGAAATCATGCCTCCTAGCCAGGGTGCATCCTTCCTCTAGATAGACTATCTTTAGTATCTCTCTCACCTCGGCTCAGAGGAAAGTCCTAACAAGGTTTTAAGTTTTTTTAGTGCGCAGGGATGATTGAATAAGATGATTGATGAGTTCAGTGTGACTTGATGGAGGATAACTTCCTCCGGAGGCCTAAAAAGGCCATTCTTGGCCATTCTGGAGCTAGTCAAGCACGCTCTAGGATATCTCAAGAAATATTTTAAGCATCCAAAATTTTTGGGAGTCTTGGAGGTGTTGGAGGAAATTTAGGAAGATTTAGTAAAGGTTTTCTCATTCAGGGACAATTTGCTCAACATCGGTTTTTCTAGGTACAGGGAACAAACACCCTAATTGTGAATCCTAACTTATCCAGACGATTCTAGGAGCTCCATAATAAGTTAAAAGGAAAATAAATAGGTATTATAAATAAATGAGAATTCTATATAAGGTGGTAAAATCAATTTTTATCTAAGGTGTGAAGGTTTCATGAAGAATTCCAAACAATGCAGCTGCCCCTCGTAGTTTTGAAAAAAAAGAACCTAAATTTTGATATGCATACAGAATAAAGTCTTTAAACTATTTCCATTGATATTATAATGTGTTTTAGAGTCAAAATAATATAATATTTGACCCAAAAACATTACTCTAAGCCTATGTGGTGAAAAACACAAGTTTCCTAGCTATGTACATCTAGTGCAAAATTGGCTTTCCATTCTTGGCCCAAGCGCACTTTTCACCTCCTTATGTCCCAATTGTCTCTTATGAGACAAGGGGGACACAAAATTTCTCCCTCATCCTCCTCCTCAAGGCACATTTTGGAGCCCTATGAGTCCCATTTGTCTTGTGTGTCCCATTTGCACCTAAAATGTAAGGGGGGCAAGAGGGGCACAAAAGTGCACCCTCACTCCCTCACCATGGGTGCACTTTTATGTCCCTGTTTCCCCCTCTACCCTCATGGGGACAAGGGGGACAAGAAAATGTGTCCCATTCCTTTTTAGCTCTTGGACCCTCCACATGAGTCTAGTTAACTCGGGTTGGGTCTAAGCCAAGTTAAGGTGTGTGAGAGTGAGGGAGAAGCTTAAAATCCGTACTTAGATAATTTCCACCATGCCACATGTCAATATATTTCTTCAAGGTGATTTTTGGTGTCCCAAGTGCCCCCCTTGTCCCCTTTGTCCCTTTGACATGGTTCAACTCAAGCATAAACCCCCACTTGCAATTAAGTTAAGCTTATCGGGTTAAAGTGGAGTTATGCATCTCATTCTCACTAAACCTCAAGTTGTCACATGTCATCATCTTGATCCAAGGCATAAATTTTTCTCTACCCCCATTGTCCCAATTTCACCATATTAAAACCACATTTAATCTCAACTTCAACCCGGGTTCAAGGTGTAGTCAACAAGGTGAGTTAAAACTTAATAAAACTCATTCAACCTTCTCTCTCACCACCAGTTAGCCATTTTTATGAAACTTGCTGTTGAAAAATTCTCCAACCTCCATTAATGGATGTTATACCACAACAACAAAATGACAACAAGTGCTTTTTCGTTCTACGGAGATCCAACGGGTGAAATCATCTAAAACTTGGAGCAAACGATCCATAAAAAATCTACTTTCACGCAAGCCATTTTTTGCGTGATGAGGTGGTTGGTTTTTAGGGATATGAAGGACTAAGTTTCCTCTTGACATTCTTCCCTCTTCGAATAATTTTACACTTTCCCTAAGATCCGGCAGGTGAAAAGCTCTAAAACTTAGAGCGAATGATCCACAAAAAATATACTTTCATTTGATTTTTTTCTTGCACGATGGGGTGGTTTATTTTTTAAGATATGGAGGACTGAGATTTTCTCAGTAATATTTCTAGTTTAGTGAAAATATCATTTTCCCACTCATCTGGATGAGGGAATCATCTGAAAATTAGAGTGGGGAATCTCGAAATAAAACCTAGAATTTCAAGACAGTTTTCGTTACTATCTAACACTCGCAGTGAACTTACTAAAAATAGTATGTGTTCATGGTGGGGCATGTCTAAAAATAGTAAGTTTTCAAAAGAGGTGAATTAATGCATCCGCAACCCCCTAATAGGAAAGAAACATCAGGAAGTGAAAACTGTGAAAATTTGCTAAAAATAGCAGTCCTGGATAGGACCTGCTAAAAATAGTAAGTCCTGGAATTAAGCTCAGAAAGATGTGTCTCACAGTTCAAATAGGAAATAAAATCCCCATAGGCTCTCTAATCCCCAGTCCTTAGGTGATTTTTGTAAGGCACGGTTCGATGCAAAGGGGTTAATTGGTCTATATCATCATAATTGTGATAGAAGAGAGTCATCCTAAGTATGTTTCCATCATGAAAGAGACATCATCGTCACTAACCCTATACCTAAAGGTGAATATCATCATATGAATCAGATTATATGATGAGAAAAAGATCAAAGTGAGCCACTATGTGTGAAATAAATTCAATTTGGCAGTGGGAGAAATTAGAAACATCACGGGGTCTGTAAATGATCTAAAAAATCAAGATCTCCATTGAAATTCAAACTCATTAATAGGATGATCATCATGAGCATGTTGAGAGAATCTCACTATGAGTGAAGATGGAAGTCATCTCAAGCAACGCATACCTCGAGAAGTGTTTCTAAATACTTGATCCATGCTTGATAATGAGCTCACATCTTGCAAGTCAGAGAAGGTGGAATTCGCAACATTTCAGTACAATTTGGAGGAAAAAAACATAGAACTCCTTCTCATTCATTCCTTCAAGTTCCATTTAGGGATCAATCTTGCTAATATCAGGAATATGAAAACCATCTCCATGAGGAGAAATTGAGAAATATGGTGTTCAGACATTATAAGGATGTTTCCATTCATGGTCTGGAAAGTGAGTGAAATGTGAGACTCAAGGAGTGAGTTGATGATCTCCATACCTTGACTCTACCATTATGTTCAAACCTTCTTCAAGGAACAAGCTAGAATGAACTTGTCTGTCTATCATACATCAAGGATCGAGAAATGATCTATTCTTATGAGAAACATGTGAGCTTGAGGTGTATGAGTTGATTCCATTCAAGGAGGATTTTGGAGATAAGTTAGGTAAGAAGGTGATGATCTTCATTTGAAGCATCATATTTACAAGAATGGGTAATCATCTTTGTTTCATTTGCTGGCAACCACTTGGTAGTGTTCTTAAACACTCATCTAAAACCTTGTGGGTGTGATCATGCCTCAAGAAGGAAGAACATTTCCATCACCTCATTTCATTCCAACGGGTGGCCACATGACAATAATTTCATTCAGTGGTAATCCTTTCACCCACATGATGAAGGCCTAATTTTGTAAGAGAAGAATAAGCATAAATTTTTTTGAGCATCATAGAGTTGTCTCTTGTGATCATCGGGGTCAATTGTTAAAGTCTAAGAAGTAAGAAAGTGAACCTCACTCTCATTGTGATATCAAGAGGGAACCATCATGAGTGGTGCCAGTGCATTCCTCCTAGGTTCACATTTCCATGTTTCACAACAATGTTTCTAAACACTCTTTCAACACTCTGGAGTGTTCTTGCATCTCGAGAATGCGGAATCATATGCAATCATAGTGTTTCCGTTCAACAAGTGCTCAGAGGTCAAGGTCCTCATTCATGAAGCATTTCCTTGGAGGTCCATCAAAAGGCTTCATCTTCATCAGATTGGTCAACCATTCTTTCTCTCTCTATTATTTTTTGCTCTCTCTTGTTTTCTCTCTCTCCATATTTTGATTCTTCACTAAGAATGCACTTTTTCCCTATTTTTTCCTATTCACTTAAGTGACCCTCAATTCAACATTGTAAGAGTCCTTTTTCATCAATAACAAGAAGACTCATTTTCCTTTGTTAGGAAGGTGGAAGGTAACAAGTGATGAAGGAAGGTGAAAATTATGTTGAGTTGTAGAGCTCAATTACTTCAGATTAGCATTCAATATTAAATTTGTAAGATTACATAGTAACCGACATCAATTAGCGCTAACTGGCGTTAGTTACTTGTGTGTGAGTGTTTTATTTAACTCACGGGAATTAGATCTATTTTTAGTATTAAAGCATATCTATTGATTGTAATTGCATGACTAAGTGCCCTAAGTTTGTATGTACCTATATAATCATGAAATCTAGGGTTTAGAAGTGTGTGTTAATTATTATTGTGAGAATAATTGTGAGAGAGAGAATTCTTGGAGAAGAAGAAGAAGCTTGAGAGACAGAAAGTACTAAACATCTAAGAGGTGTGGAAGATTGTAAATCTTCATTGTATATCTTTTGAAAGCTTTGGATAATAGGATTGACTTGTTTCTTGGTGGATGTAGCCCACAATGGGTGAACCACATTAAATATGGTGTTGATTTATATATCTTGTTTTGTATATTTCTTCTGGTAGAATATCCATTTTTATTGCATGTATGCTTAGATTTGATATATTATCTGTACAACCTTGTGCTAACCCTGACAACTCGTATCAAAGCTTTGTTAGAGGGTTTTGTGTGTTGAAAAATTTAATCACAGGGGGTTTTCTGATTGAGTGGGAGCTACAGTAATGGCAGAAGAAAATAAATACAAGGTAGGGAAGCTTGACGATCGAAATTATCAATTATGGAAGATGCAGATTGAGGATTATCTGTATCAAAGAGATCTGTACTTACCGTTGGATGAAAATTCTATACCTATGAAGATGACTGATGAAGAATGGAAGATTCTTGAAAGAAAGGATTTGGGATCTATAAGATTGAGTCTAACAGCATACGTGGCTTCTAATATTACCGAAGCGACTTCTACAGTAGTGTTAATGAAATCTCTTGTTAATTTATATGAAAAACCTAGTGCTTCAAATAAATTTTATTTGATGAAGAAACTATTTAGTTCTAAGATGCATGAAGGTGGATCTACATCTATTCATTTGAATGATTTCTGATCTATTGTAAATCTGTTAAAATTGGTTGATATTCCATTTAATGATGAAGTGAAAACACTTTTATTCTTATGTTCTTTTCCTGATAGTTGGGATAACTTAGTAATGGTTGTTAGTAATACAACATCTGTTAATAATATTTTGAAGTTGTGATGATGTGGTTGGTATAATCTTGAATGAAAACATTCGCAGGAAAAGTATAGATGAATCATCATTTGGGGATGTTTTGAATGTAGAAAGCAGAGACATGAAGAAGGAGAGATTCAAGAGCAAGAATAATGGGAAATCAAAGTCAAGGGATGACAGATCTAAATCTAGAGGTAAGGGAATTACCTGTTGGAAATTTTGAAAAGAAAGGACATGCAAAGAAATATTGTTTACTAAGGGATAAAGAGAACCAGCACCCAGAAAAAGGTAAAGAGTCAAATAAGAAGGTAAAAATTGTAGTAGAGGTAATACAATATTATCTTATTCTTTCTTTGGATAATAGAATAGAATCATGGGTTTTAGATTCAAGAGTTTCTTTCCATGCAACCCCTGGTTAGGGGTATTTCAAAAATTATGTCCAGGTAAATTTTGGGCATGTTTATTTGGGTGATGATGAACCTTGCAGTATTACTGATAAAGGGGAAGTTCATCTAAAATTACATAATGGAAATACATGGGTATTGAAATATGTAAGGCATGTGTGAAGCCTCAAGAGGAATCTTATTTCTATAGGGCAACTAGGTGAAGATGGTTACATGGTTACATTCACAACATACTTTTGGAAAGTGGCAAAGAGTGCTTTTGTTGTGGCAAGAGGTAAGAAGGTAGGAACGTTATATTTATCTACATATGTTATTGATTCATTTTCTGTGTTATCTACTTCAGATTCAAATGCATACATGTGGCA
This sequence comes from Taxus chinensis, assembly GCA_019776745.2. Taxonomy (NCBI): domain Eukaryota; kingdom Viridiplantae; phylum Streptophyta; class Pinopsida; order Cupressales; family Taxaceae; genus Taxus; species Taxus chinensis. Next base: position 695,344,291 of record CM034147.1, read on the forward strand.
TAATTGGTTGGGCCATATGAGTCAAAAAGGAATGTAGATCTTAAAGGCTAAGGGTAAGTTATTAGATTTGAAAGATTTAGATCTTAATTTCTATAAGCATTGTATCTTTGTAAAGCAAGAGAGGGTGATATTTCTCAAAGTTGGGGCAACTAAGAAGGAACATAAATTGGAGCTTGTACACTCAGATGTGTTTGGACCAGTTTAGGTAGCTTCTCATGGAGGATCCCATTATTATGTTACTTTCATTGATGATGCTACAAGAAAGGTATGAGTTTATTGTATTAAATGTAAATATGATGTTTTTTATACTTTTAGAAGATGGAAAGCCCTAAATGGAGTTTGAGTTGAGAATGAATCAAATTCAAAGTTAAAGTTCCTTAGATCTGATAATGGTGGTGAATATTGTAGCAAGGCTTTCAATGATTATTGTTCAGTAAATGAAATACGTAGAGAAAGGATTGTTCCAAGAACACCACAAGAGAATGGTGTTGCAGACAAAATGAACAGGACAATCATGAAACGTGCTAGAAGTATGAGAATACATGTTGGATTGCCCTTGCAGTTTTGGGTAGAAGAAGTTGATACAATAGTTTATTTGATTGACTGTGGGTCTTCACGTTCACTAGATGGAGGAATACCAGAGGAAGCTTAGACCAGAAAAGAGGTAGATCTTTCTTTTCTTAAATTTTTTGGTTCAAAAGCTTTTGTGCATATTGATAAGGAAATAGGAAAAAGTTGGATCAAAATCCAAGAGATGCACTTTCATTGGTTATGGATCTAGTAATTTTAGATTCTATTTTTAGGATTTAGAGAATTCTAAAATTATTAACAGCCATGATGTTGAAAAATGGAATGAAAAGAGAAAGTACAATGATCAAATTTTAGTACCCAAGGATGAACCAGTTGAGAATATTGTGAATGAAAAATGAACTCTTGGATTTAAAAATAATAGCAACAGGGTTACACAATAACCGGTGTTAGTTGACCCCTGACTGGTATCAGTCAGCTAAACTAGCATCAGTTATAGAAGAGCCAAACTGACATCAGTTAGTAAAACCGGTGTTGGTTACAGGTGACTGACGTCGGTCACTGTCAAAATTGAAAAAAAATGTCCACGAGGTCGAGAATGAGCCTCTGGTACCCCAAACTTCTGTGAGAAGGTCACAAAGGGTAAGTAAACCTCTAGAAAGATTTACAACTTCTCTGTCTTATTTATTATTAATTGATATGGTGAACCAGAAATTTTTGAAGAAGTAATATAGGATATGACCCGTGTGTAGTTGGAGCATGGCATGGATGAGGAGATGGACTCTTTAGAACAAAACCAGACTTGGGATTTGGTTAAGTTGTCAGCAAGTAAGAGAACATTGCTAAACAAGTAGGTTTACAAGATCAATGAAGAAGAGCGTGGACAGAAAAGATATAAGGCAAGGCTTGTAGTAAAGAGATTTTCACAGAAAGTAGGTATTGACTTTGGTGAAATATTTTCTCATGTTGTTAAAATGACTTCCATATGTATTGTATTGAGTTTAGTTGCAGTACATGATTTGCATTTAGAGCAACTAGATGTGAAGACGACTTTCCTTCATGGCGATTTTGATGAAGAGATTTATATGCAACAATTGCTTGGGTATGAAGTCAAGGGTAAGGAGAAATTAGTATGCAAGTTGAAAAAGAGTCTATATGGGCTCAAACAAGCTCCAAGAAAATGGTACGTGAGGTTTGATAGTTTCATGCACGAGCATGGTTATTTGAGATGTGAATATGACCATTGTGTTTATTTCAAGAAGTTTGAAAATGGGAGCTATATTATTTTGTTACTATATGTGGATGATATGCTTATTGAAAAACAAGGATCTAGTAAGCAGGACATTGGTGAGCTTAAAGGAAATCTATCTCACACATTTTCTATGAGGATTTAGGACCTACAAAAATAATCATTAGCATGCAAATACAGAGAGACGGGAAGAACAAGAAATTGTATTTGTCTCAGGAGGCTTATATAAATAAGGTATTAGAAATGATTAACATGCAAGATTCAAAACCGGTAAGTACACATATGGTTGGACACTTCAAATTGAGAAAAGATTAGTGTCCTTCATCACATGAGGAGGTAAAATATATGACACGAGTACCATATACTTCAGTAGTTGGGAGTCTCATGTATGCTATGGTTTGTACCATACCAGACATTGCACAAACATTGGGAGTTGTGAGTAGATTTATGGCCAATCCAGGTAAAGAACATTAGAAAGCAGTCCAATGGATACTTAGGTATTTGAGAGGAACATCTAGCATGTGGTTGTGCTATGGAGGTTTGGATATTTCTTTATGTGGCTATGTTGATTCAGATTTATGGCTGGAGATCTGGATGGTAGAAGGAGCACGAATGGATATATTTTCACAGTAGGTGGAACGACAATAAGATGGATTTCGAGATTGCAGAATGTTACTTTCATTGATGATGCTACAAGAAAGGTATGAGTTTATTGTATTAAATGTAAATATGATGTTTTTTATACTTTTAAAAGATGGAAAGCCCTTGTTGAGAATGAATCAAATTCAAAGTTAAAGTGCCTTAGATCTGATAATGGTGGTGAATATTATAGCAAGGCTTTCAATGATTATTGTTCAGTAAATGAAATACGTAGAGAAAGGATTGTTCCAAGAATACCACAAGAGAATGGTGTTGCAGAAAAAATGAATAGGACAATCATGGAATATGCTAGAAGTATGAGGATACATGTTGGATTGCTCTTGCAGTTTTGAGTAGAAGCAGTTAATACAACAATTTATTTGCTTAACTGTGGGCCTTCAAGTTCACTAGATGGAGGAATACCAGAGGAAGCTTGGGCCAGAAAAGAGGTAGATCTTTCTTTTCTTAATTTTTTTGGTTCAAAAGCTTTTGTGCATATTGATAAGGAAAATAGGAAAAAGTTGGATGCAAAATCCAAGAGATGCATTTTCATTGGTTATGGATCTAGTGATTTTGGATTCTGTTTTTAGGATTTAGAGAATTCTAAAATTATTAGGAGTTGTGACATTGAATGGAATGAAAAGAGAAAGTACAATGATCAAATTTTGGTACCCAAGGATGAATCAATTGAGAAGATTGTGAATGAAAAATGAACTCTTGGATTTAAAAATAATACCAACAGGGTTACACAATAATCGGTGTTAGTTGACCCCTAACTGGTATCGGTCAGCTAAACCAATATCAGTTATAGAAGAGCCAAACTGGCATCGGTTAGTAAAACCGGTGTCGGTTACTGGTGACCGGCATCGGTCACTGTCAAAATTGAAAACAAATGTCCACGAGGTCCAAAATGAGCCTCTGGTACCCCAAACTTCTGTGAGAAGGTCACAAAGGGTAAGTAAACCTCTAGAAAGATTTACACCTTCTAGGTTAGCATGGATGAGGAGATGGACTCTTTGGAACAAAACCAGACTTGGGATTTGGTTAAGTTGTCAGCAAGTAAGAGGGCATTGCAAAACAAGTGGGATAGAAAATATACAAGGCAAGGCTTGTAGTAAAGGGATTTTCACAGAAAGCGGGTATTGACTTTGGTGAAATATTTTCTCATGTTGTTAAAATGACTTCTATATGTATTGTATTGAGTTTAGTTGCAGTACATGATTTGCATTTAGAGTAGCTAGATGTGAAGACGACTTTCCTTCATGGGTGATTTTGATGAAGAGATTTATATGCAACAGTTGCTTGTGTATGAAGTCAAGGGTAAGGAGAAATTATTGTGCAAGTTGAAAAAGAGTTTATATGGGCTACAAACAAGCTCCAAGGCAGATGGTACATGAGGTTATAGTTTCATTGAGCATGGCATGTGAATATGACCATTGTGTTTATTTCAATAAGCTTGAAAATGGGAGTTATATTATTTTGTTACTGAGGATTTAGGAGCTGTAAAAATAATTCTTGGCATGCAAATACAGAGAGACGGGAAGAACAAATTTGTCTCAGGAGGCTTATATAAATAAGGTATTAGAAAGGATTAACATGCAGGATTCAAAACCGGTAAGTACACATATGGCGAAAATATTAGTGTCCTTCATCACATGAGGAGGTCAAATATATGACATGAGTACCATATGCTTCAGCAGTTGGGAGTCTCATGTATGTTGTGGTTTGTACCATACCAGACATTGCACAAACATTGGGAGTTGTGAGTAGATTTATGGCCAATCCAGGTAAAGAACCTTGGAAAGTAGTCCAATGGATACTCAGGTATTTGAGAGGAACATCTAGCATGTGGTTGTGCTATGGAGGTTTGGATATTTCTTTATGTGGCTATGTTGATTCGAATATGGCTGGAGATTTGGATGGTAAAAGGAGCACTACTGGATATATTTTCACAGTACGTGGGACGATAATAAGATGGATTTCAAGATTGCAGAAGGTTGTGGCTTTGTCTACTATAGAGGCAGAGTATGTTGCAACTACAGAGGCTAGCACATAAATGATATGTATGAGAAGGTTCATGGAAGAGTTAGGAAAGGATACAAGATGATTACAAATTGTTCAGTGACAGTCAGAGTGCAATTCATTTGGCAAAGAACTCATTGTTTCATTATAGAAAGAAACACATTCAGTTGAGGTATCACTTCATATGGTAGGTATTGGAGGATGGACAGATGAAACTGGAGAAGATTCATACGAGTGAAAACCTTGTGGATATGCTAACGAAGCCATTAACAAAAGAGAAGTTGGAGCTACACTCCAATTTTTTTGGTCTTCGAGTTTGAGACTTGAAGAGGAAGAAACATAGCTAAGGAAAGGATCCAAGAATGGTGTTATACACGTATAGTGTAGTAATTTATCTCCAAGTGGGAGATTGTTGAGTTGTGGAGTTCAATTACTTCATATTAGCATGCAATATTAAATGTGTAAGATTACACAGTAATCGACATTGGTTATGGAGAAACCGACATCGGGCACCTATGACCAGCATAGCTTAGGAAAGGAGGAACCGGCATCGGTTAGGGCTAACTGACGTCAGTTACATGTGTGTGAGTGTTTTATGTAACTCACGGGAATTAGATCTTTTTTTAGTATTAAAGCAGATCTATTGATTGTAATTGCATGGCTAAGTGCCCTAAGTTTGTATGTACCTATATAAGCATGAAAGGTAGGGTTTAGAAGTGTGTGTTAATGATTATTGTGAGAATAATTGCGAGAGAGAGAATTCTTGGAGAAGAAGGAGAAGCTTGAGAGAAAGAAAGTACTAAACATCTGAGAGGTGTGGAAGATTATAAATCTTCATTCTATATCTTCTAAAAGATTTGGATAATAGATTGGCTTGTTTCTTGGTGGATGTAGCCCACACTAGGGTGAACCATGTTAAATCTGGTGTTGATTTATATATCTTGTTTTATATATTTCTTCTGATAGAATATCCACTTTTATTGCATGTATGCTTAGATCTGATATATTATCTGTACAACCTTGTGCTAACCCCAACAAATTCATGTGTGGGGAGATGAAAGGAAAGTTTTTAATGCTATAAATTCAAATGGCTTCTCCATTCCAAAGGGTTGGAAATTGTTGATTGATTGTATGTTGTTGATATTTACCACTACTACATCAAGTAATAAAAGTTATAATTTCCTCTATTCCTTTTTCTATGTTCCTCTACTCTCTCTTTCTCTAATTTCCAACTTTGAAAACATGATGATCTTGTAAAACCAAGAAAGGTGTTGGCACATTTGATAAATGAATCAATGGAATTATGTGTTTATGATTTATTAGCCTTATCATTGTCAACATTGTTGTGTTATTCTAATTGACCTACTTTGGTTGATATATGTGAATTTTGTAATGCTACTCATAACATTAACCCTATCTCCTTATTTCTCCAACTCCCCTTTACCCCCCTTCACAGAAAATTCCTCCCTTATACTCTGTACAAGAAATTTTTCATGATTTTAGTGAAGTATTCCTGGTGTGATCCCCGACCTAACATCCACCCCAAATTTTAAGGTAGATTACATTTAATAATGGGAGCCTCCCCATAATCAAGAAAAAGGGGCTTAACCCAGTGGCCATTTGTGAAAATCCACTCTCCTTACGACAAATTATTTCACCAAAAGTTCTTAGCGACTCCAATGGGGAATATATTCCTTTTGTGCACCCATAAAAAATCTCTCAAAATACAAAAAAAATCATCTAAATGATCAAGAACCATTGTTGTGATCCCACTGAAAATTATGCATTCGTTTAGGATCATTGCTCTCTAATGCTCTGAATAAACTGGTGGAAAGGAGATACAACTGAGTTAATCGTGTAAGTGGGATTGTAGACCCGGAATTCGAGGAACAATAAAAATTTGATTGCAAGATTCCCATTGTTCAAATAGCAAGGTAAACAAGTCAAGAGTACTTTCCTGAATTTGGTTTTAATTTTCCTCTTGGAAATGAGAAACCATTCCAAAGTTCCTTATGTTCCTTGTTGGTATGCCATGACTAACCCATCAAAGACCAATTTAAAATGGTCTTGGTATATCATGTCACCAAATGGAATGATGAGCCAAGGAACGGTTCCTAGGTTCCCGGAGTTCCTCACTGAAGTGGTAAACTCAAATTTATTACAATTCTCTCTTCCACATTATCTCCCTTCCACATTATATCCTCCAATGTGATAAAATGCATTGTTTGATTTATAAGGGGTAAAGGTCAATGAACTAATTAGTCTATATTAATAAGGAATGATATTGCCATACCAAATGGACACTTAAACTTTGAGAAATTACATAAAGGACAACACAAAAGGAGAAATAAGAACATTTTCTCATAGGTGAAATGACAAGAGATGTGAAAAAATAGTGGAGAGGTACTATCATGCTCTAACAAGTTATCAAGTGGCTTAGTTTATTAAAACATAACTCATGAACTCTAACCAGGAATGTCTGGGTAAAGTAGGTTTTCTAGGTGCAGTAAAAACATAGGAAATATGCTCAAACCAATGCACATTCATCCAACAAAATGGGCCAAGTAATATGGGATATGAGAATATTTATTAATTAGTGAATATTTTGGACACAAAATGAGTTATCATGATCCATGTTGAATGTTGTGTCCAAAATGGAAGCTAATAATAACATGATTTTTATAGTATCAGAATATTTTAGTAATTAACAAAATAAAATTTTCCAAGTGAGAAAATTAAAATGTTTTCTGTGAAAGGGTTATTTAATGGGTAAAGACTCCAATTAAACAACTAATTGTGATAGAAACTTGAGTACCACACCTAAAAGATAGAAAAACTTTAAGAAAATGAAGTAGAAAGGAGTGAAATATCAAAATCATTTCCTCTTCTTATTACATGCATTTGGTAGATTGCCTACTAATCTTGGGGCTCTCAAAATATGTAATGTTGGTGAATATATGAACCAATTTTACAATAATATGAATTTAAAAGTTCATTAAGGGGCCCCAATTTTCCTTGGCGAAATTCTATACGAGTTGGTTGGTATGGTTTTATTGGTTATTCATGATATAACGCCATTGAAAGATATATAAAAAATGGGATCACCATGTAATGTTCGTGGCGATGTTGCTTTTGTTGAGAACCAAGGGAATGGTATCCCATGTTCCATCTCTTCTCTAATTTACTCATACAATATACTATCAAGCTCTTGACGGTGATGATTGTTCGGTGTATTTGAATATAATGAAGATTCAATTATTGATTCACCAATGCCCAAAAACCTACAAGCTCCACGTATTTAATGGGACAAGCATCACGACAAGTTGAAGTAGATCATAACAAGAACAATAACGCTTGATGTAGATCGCACAAACATGAGAAGCAAAATCCTAAATTACAAGCCATTTTTAATAAAATTAAAGGCACGACCTATTTAAATTTGAAACATAATATGGCATGTAACAACTTCAAAGACATCAACTATGTTTTGGATAAATCCTTTATGTGGATGGATTTCACATGATTATGATGGACTTGGGCTTGTTCTCCATGAAGCTAGACAACCCAAAAATAAGTTTTAATGTGCTATATGATGGGCCTTTTGACATACATATGAACCTTATAAAATAGTTTGGCGGGAAATGACTGAAAACTGAGTAGAAGTATATGAAAAGCATTTCTCAGAATAAAAGTAGTAAATTTATATCTTGAATCAAAGTTTGGGCACATTTTGTGGGAGCATGGAGAAATATTTAGTGATGAGTACTTTTGAGAAAGATTGTAGAAGCTCACCTAGTTGGTGATGAAGAAAATATTCTGAAAGCTAAAAAAATCTTGAACATGTTTTCCCAGTTTGTTGGGGTATTTGTAAATGTAGTTTGTGTAAGAGTTAAAAGGTTGGGATCCAGCTTTTTATTTATATAACAAGGTAAAAGGTGAAGGTTTAAATTCAATTTCATACTACTTGATTCTTATTCAATGCTCATCCATAAATAAAAGAGCACATATGCCATTTCCACTTATTTCCACATTAAAGATAATAAAGATGATGCACCAATTGATGGTACAAGAACCTATCTTACATTTTTTGCTTTTCCCAATTTAGCAATTTGCAAGAGAGAGGAAAATAATTATTTTCCCAATTTAACATACAACAAGAGAGACTTAGAACCAGAGAAAGATTCAATCATTTGCGATACCAAAAGGCCTCTTGCAGATTAAAATGGCATCAAGAGCAATATCAAAGACTATAAGTGAAGATGTTGAAATCATTTCAATTGAGGGGCCTGAATATGATAAAAACCAAAACAAGTCATCAAGACACAACACTTAAATAAGAGGTGGTATTAGGGAAGATCGATATAGGTGAAAAATTCTCTAGATCACAACACCATAGGGATATGATGAAGTTTATAGTTGCCCCTATCTCACACAAATCATTGTGTACCACAGATGTATGAAGTCCTAACCAATTAGGCTCAAATTTTCCTCTCCTTTCATGCTATTTGGTGGTAATTGAGCATAGTTATAATCGTTTGGAACAAGATCATCTAACCTAAAATTCAAGAGAGATAATGCAACTTGAGTTTTGGATAGCTAGGATTCGAAGTTATGATACACTTTGAGGTGGTCCAAGGCTACTGTAAAAGAGAAAACTTTTTTCATAAGGCTAGAAATGTCAAGCTCTACTAGTCTAGCCACTCTCTATTCTCTATCTCATTATCCATATATACTTTTAAGGATATTCACAAAAAGGGAAGCTCAATATCCAAGTGTACATGATAAATTCTATGCCAAACACACAGGAATAAGAGTTGCACATGTGGGTATGTGGATAGAAGTTTGGTAGTCTCCATAAGGTAGGATGGATTTAGATGATTCCAGTTACGGCCTGTCTTATTGACCGGTTTTCTTTACTAATAATAAATAAAGGGTTTTATTTTTGGCCTCATCTTTAACATTACCTTGAGGGTAATAAGGGGTAGACCAATTTTGGTAGATTTTAAAGTGTTGGTATAGGGCATTGTTGGTGAAATAATTTTTCGTGTTACAAATTATGTGTTTACTACCAATGCTCATCGGGGCTTAATGCCCCTCCTTCTTATGTATGGGGAGCCTCCCATTATTGAATGTAAATTTTCCTAATTCTATCTAAATGCCATGGGTGTGACCAAAAGGTTGGGGATCATATAAGAACACTTCAATGAACCTATGAAAAAGTTCTTATATGGGGTACAAGGGAGGAAATATTGCAGTGATGAGGGATAAATAAGAGTTGGAGAAATTAGGAAAGGGAGGGTTATTATTGTGAGTAGGCACTGGACAAAGTTCACACCCAATAACTAGAGTTAGTTAAACATTCAAATTAGAGGAAATACAATAATGTAAGAAATTAGTGAGACTAAAAAAAAATATAGACACACTAATTATTTAGATTCATTAATCAAGGATACTAAGTTCCTTCTTGGTTCTTCAAGATCACTATGCTTGCAAAGTTACAGAACAAAGAGATAAAATAGGAAATTACATGATAAAAAGGAAATGGAAGAAATGCAGATCTCTTATTTCTTACGTAGTAGCATTGAACACAAAGCTTCAACAATCATACAAAAATCCACAACTTGCTACAAGAAAACTAAAATTTCAAGATCTCTCTTAGAATGGATAATCCATTCCAATTTATAGCATTATGAATTGTCTTCTCCATCTACCCTCCACACGACCTTTCAAGTTCTTATTACACTTATGACTTTACATCTTCCTAGGAAGTGAGAAAATAAGTCCCATTTTTATAAATCAAAAGGGAATTTTATAATGCAGCATAATGAGAGTCACTTAAGTGAATAATAACAAAATTACAATGATTATTTACAATGAAGAATTAGAAATGGGGAGAGATAGGAAAAGGGAGAGGGAGAGGGAGAGAAAGGAAGAAAGAATTTGAATAAAAATTTGATGAAGAAGTATCCTATGATCAAGAATCAACTCTAGTATGGCTTCCATGAAGAAGATATTGGATGATGAACTTTGTGTACTTAACCTCCTTGCTGAATTGAGCCACTGAAAATGCTACCTTCTCAGAATGCAGGATGTGCACATGTTCTAAAGTACTGAAACAAAGTTTCATGAATTCTACAAAGCCTTACTACACAGTGTGAAAAAATTATAATAGATATTTTGCAAGTATTGGAAATAGAGACCTCTAATATGTGTGATAGATTCCAAAGTATTCTCATTGAATGAAGAGGGATCTCCTGCAACTATCTTGGACCAGTTCTTGAAAGGTAGTCAAGATTACTTTTGCAGGATGTGTTCTCATAGATTTTAAGGTGTTCCCAACTCTTGCACAATTTTTATAATATCTCATCCAAGATCCTAGATACATGTTATTCATAGGACTCAATCTGCAAAAATTTCCTCATTCAACACATCACACCTTGCTAATCATTGTGCAGGACCAAATTTGGGGGAAAATTTCTTAGCAATGGATGAAAACACATTATGATTCACTAAGAAGTAAGAGTCAAGAGAGGTCATCTCAGATACCAATGGGAGAAGGATTTCTTAAATGGCCTTTTCCTTCTCAATCTCTCTCCTAGTATATTTATCTTTGACACAGTAGCGAAGACATAGTGAAACAGTGAAAGCACCTCAGGAAACAAAGTCTTACCCTTTTAAATAATCATATCCACTCATTTATCATTGGATCTTCATTGCATGGTGAACACATGAGATCTCTTGATTGTCTGGAAATCAAAGCTACAAACAGGATAGATTTGTTTAATCGGAGGCAAGGTTGATGAACCCAATTCAAGAAATGATTGTACATATGAAGATAAATTCCTAATATGTTTCCTCAAATTGATCAATGGTTTGTTTGTATTCCTCATTTTGTGTAAGGATATTAGTTGAAGACTCCTTAAACAAGTGAGAACCACCCTCGTGGGTGGCTTTCCCTAGAGATATCTTCATCATTACATAATCATTAGGTGACATTTCTTTCACGGAATTATTTACCTTCAGATGTGCCACCTCCATATGTTGAGCTCTGGAAAAATCAGTGTATTACCCTTCTTGGTCCTTGTTTTCCATTTGTATCCCTTTAGTAGAAATGGAAAACTTCATATTCTAGACCTGGAGTATTTGAATGAAGCTCAGTGGAGAGATGGTAAAGGAACAAGCTATGGGGCCCACACTTAGCTACGAAAATGTATAAAACGGGAAAATTTAAGAAAATGATTTTTTTAAGTGTCCCACTACATCCCTATGGCTTCCCTGGTTCAGGAAAGAGTCCAAGAAATTTGAGAAAGTTTGGAAAATTTTCAAAAAAACAAAACAATGGGAAAGGGAGTCAAAACTAGCTCAACGAGCTGTTTGGGTGAGTTGGAACATCTCGTCGAGTTGTGGCATGCAGCGGCGTGGTAGGTCAAAGCTCGGAGTTATAAGATTGCAGGTCAAACGAGTCATGGAGGGGCTCGCCGAGTTATTCGGTGAGCCACATAGGTTAGTCGCATTGGAATTAATGTAGCCACATCGGGTGTTGCATACCTAAGTAGCCCAATGGGAACATGAGGTCGAGGTGCTTGAGTTCCCTGAGTAGCCAGAATCGTCACAATGCATTGGGGTGAGTTGGGGGTTTGTTGTGTGGTTACTGGATGGTCCTCAAGGAATCAATGCAGCCACATCGGGTGTTGTGAGACCGAGCAGCACAACAAGTACACGGGGTTGACGGGCGCGAGTTCCCCAAGCAACCATAATCTCTGCAATGCATTAGGGCGAGTCACGAGTTTGTTGTGCAATTGTGGGATGGTTCTAGGGAACACCTTGTTCCCCATGAGAAGGTCAGGGCCGCAATACATTGGCGTCGAGTGTGTTGTGTGGAGAACTCGGTGAGGTTAAGCCCTATTCCGTATTCCAGCTTCAATCAATAAGAATTTGACATTTAAAATTTCTACATAACTTCCTAAAAACGATATGATTAAGAAGAGTATTTTTTTTCAGTCAATGAGCAGCTCTACAAATTAGCACAAATATCACCATATTTACATCACTTTAACATGTTCTATCTGGTAAACAAACAACCCAACCAACAATATAGCAGCACCATGGTTACATCATTTAAACATACTCTTTTTAGTAAAATAACAGCTAATAATTTCTTTCATAAGATATCATTATTTTAAACCCAATCGTACCTCCAATTACTCCTTGGTGCATCTCGGTCAAGTTGTCCTTTCTTTCATGCCCTTACCAAGAGAAGCAATTTCTTTGTTACAACCTTACAAGAATCCAAGTCATATTGCCAAGCTGGAAGTTACAGGCTAAATGCCATTTTTTTGTAATTATTCACACATAACAAGACACCCTCATTTATACATGAACCAATTTAGTGGTCCATAATAATAAAATTTCTAGAAAATGCATCCCCATGTAAGAGCTTTGACACCCACAAATTATCATTCAAAAGATCTCAATAAATTAAAAATTAGATCTGCATATAATAACCAAGAAGAAAAATACAAAACCCCCAACCAGTTGCATACCCATAGTGATTGGGTTACCCAAATCGATTTATTTATGTAAATCGATTTATATACCTAAATCGATTTGTTTACAGAAAACACACAACCAAATTTCAGTTTAACAAAATGAAAACACACAAACAAAATCGATTTTAAACACACAAATTCACAAAAACGTTTTCCTTCTTCCTGTATAGGAAAAACCCAACTCTTTTCCTTTTGGGTATAATTTATTATAATGCAGAGAAGGAATTTTTAATCTTTATTTTCCTTTATTTTTGCTGATCAAAACCCAAAACCCCATCTGCATATTTTTCTGGGTTAGGTTAAAACCACACAAAGAAAACTAAAAAGAATACAGAATCCATCAATTTCCTTTTCATACTTCATCTCCAAACAATTAATCAAAAGTTGTCCACAATTTCCTTGATTGCCATTAAAAAAAGAATGTGTATTTCGTCATTTTTACAAATAATGTAGCAGAGAAAGGAGAAGATATTCATGCCTGAAGTAAAAACCCCGAATACCACAACCTTCTACTCCCTGCTCCAAAGTTGAATCCCTTCTTTTCCCTCAAAACCTCGCGAGGTATCCAAATGGGGGAGGATGAAAATCGATTGGGAAGCAAATAACAGAAACATTAATGAAAGAACTATAGTTTGTTGGGCGGCATATTGAAGAATTTTTGGGCTTCCAAGGGCTGGTACGTGGTTTAGTGCATGACGCACACTTTTTCCTTTGGTGAAGGTGTTTTCATTTTTATGAACCCATAAATTTCAATAACTAAATAAACTTTGGCTTTACATGCCAATCCCTCTAATAATATTATAATATATATTATTATATATATATATAGATATATATATATACTAATGAATATTTCATACATTTTTTACTTTAAGTTTGTTACTCCAGCTTAATGGTTAAGGTTCAAATTAACCGGTCATATACAAGTTCCACATATTTCTATCAATATATTTACCATAAAAATAGTTGTAATTTTCCTCTTGGAAATGAGAAACCATTCCAAAGTTCCTTATGTTCCTTGTTGGTATGCCATGACTAACCCATCAAAGACCAATTTAAAATGGTCTTGGTATATCATGTCACCAAATGGAAGGATGAGCCAAGGAACGGTTCCTAGGTTCCCAGAGTTCCTCACTGAAGTGGTAAACTCAAATTTATTACAATTCTCTCTTCCACATTATCTCCCTTCCATGTTATATCCTCCAATGTGATCGAATGCATTGTTTGATTTATAAGGGGTAAAGGTCAATGAACTAATTAGTCTATATCAATAAGGAATGATATTCCCATACCAAATGGACACTTAAACTTTGAGAAATTACATAAAGGACAACACAAAAGGAGAAATAAGAACATTTTCTCATAGGTGAAATGACAGGAGATGTGAAAAAATAGTGGAGAGGTACTATCATGCTCTAACAAGGTATCAAGTGGCTTAGTTTATTGAAACATAAATCATAAACTCTAACCAGGAATGTCTGGGTAAAGTAGGTTTTCTAGGTGCAGTAAAAACATAGGAAATATGCTCAAACCAATGCACATTCATCCAACAAAATGGGCCAAGTAATATGGGATATGAGAATATTTATTAATTAACGAATATTTTGGACACAAAATGAGTTATCACAATCCATGTTGAATGTTGTGTCCAAAATGGAAGCTAATAATAACATGATTATTTATAGTATCATAATATTTTAGTGTATCATAATAATAACATGATATTTTAGTATCATAATATTTTAGTGTTCCAAGTGAGAAAATTAAAATGTTTTCTGTGGAGAGGGTTATTTAATGGGTAGAGACTCCAATTGAAACAACTAGTTGTGATAGAAACTTGAGTACCACACCTAAAAGATAGAAAAACTTTAAGAAAATGAAGTAGAAAGGAGTGAAATATCAAAATCATTTCCTCCTCTTATTACACGCATTTGGTAGATTGCCTACTAATCTTGGGGCTCTCAAAATATGTAATGTTGGTGAATATATGAACCAATTTTACAATTATATGAATTTAAAAGTTCATTAAAGGGCCCCAATTTTCCTTGGTGAAATTCTATACGAGTTGGTTGGTATGGTTTTATTGGTTATTAATGATATAACGCCATTGAAGGAAATGGGATATGTAATGTTTGGTGATATCGCTTTTGTTGAGAACCAAGGGAATGGTTCCCATGTTCCATCTCTTCTCTAATTTACTAACAAATACTATCCTTGACGGTGAAGTTGGCCTCGTGAGGAATTTAATAACCATTTTAAGGTTATGGAAGTACACCAACAGAGCGATGCATATAACATGGAAGGATAATAAGATGTCTTATCGTGTATGTCAGAGCGATGCATATAACATGGAAGGATAATAATAACAGAGCGATGCATATAACAAGGAAGGATAGTAAGATGTCACACTTGTATGGAACCCCTAGAACCTTATTATTGTTTCACTCTTCCCCAAGTTTCTGGTAGATGTGATTCAAGCCTCTTCAAATTGTATAAAATTGAATTCATAGTCCTCGTGCATAAGAGAAAATATACCAACACAAAACTATCCATGTCTTTGGGGATCCCTGGTGATGATTGTTCGGTGTATTTAATATAATGAAGACTCAAATCCTGATAGGGGTGCTATAATGAAATGATAATGGCCAATTATTGATTCACCAATGCCCAAAAACCTACAAGCTCCATGTATTTAATGGGACAAGCATCACGACAAGTTGAAGTAGATCATAACAAGAACAATAACGCTTGATGTAGATCGCACAAACATGAAAAGCAAAATCCTAAATTACAAGCCATTTTTAATAAAATTAAAGGCACGACCTATTTAAATTTGAAACATAATATGGCATGTAACAACTTCAAAGACATCAACTATGTTTTGGATAAATCCTTTATGTGGATGGATTTCACATGATTATGATGGACTTGGGCTTGTTCTCCATGAAGCTAGACAACAAAAAAATAAGTTTTAATGTGCTATATGATGGGCCATTTGACATACATATGAACCCTATAAAATAGTTTGGCGGGAAATGACTGAAAACTGAGTATAAGTATATGAAAAGCATTTCTCAGAATAAAAGTAGTAAATTTATATCTTGAATCAAAGTTTGGGCACATTTTGTGGGAGCATGGAGAAATATTTAGTGATGAGTACTTCTGAGAAAGATTGTAGAAGCTCACCTAGTTGGTGATGAAGAAAATATTTTGGAAGCTAAAAAAATCTTGAACATGTTTTCCCAGTTTGTTGGGGTATTTGTAAATGTAGTTTGTGTAAGAGTTAAAAGGTTGGGATCCAGCTTTTTATTTATATAACAAGGTAAAAGGTGAAGGTTTAAATTCAATTTCATACTACTTGATTCTTATTCAATGCTCATCCATAAATAAAAGAGCACATATGCCATTTCCACTTATTTCCACATTAAAGATAATAAAGATGATGCACCAATTGATGGTACAAGAACCTATCTTACATTTTTTGCTTTTCCCAATTTAGCAATTTGCAAGAGAGAGGAAAATAATTATTTTCCCAATTTAACATACAACAAGAGAGACTTAGAACCAGAGAAAGATTCAATCATTTGCGATACCAAAAGGCCTCTTGCAGATTAAAATGGCATCAAGAGCAATATCAAAGACTATAAGTGAAGATGTTGAAATCATTTCAATTGAGGGGCCTGAATATGATAAAAACCAAAACAAGTCATCAAGACACAACACTTAAATAAGAGGTGGTATTACGGACTATTTTAGGTGGATAATTTCTAAAAAGAGAAGCTCTTGATGAATTTTATAGTTGAAATATCTCACACAAATCATTGGTATCAAGAAGTAAGAAGTTAAAATATATTTAATTAATTCATTTATTGTATTAATTACATATTATAATCATGTGAATCATTATGTAATCAAGTGGAGTCAACTTGAGTTTAGGTGTTAGGTGAAGTTATAAAGTAGTATGCAACTACTTAAAAGAGAAAACTCCTATATAAGGCTAGAAATGTAATTATAAAGGGCTTCTCTCTCTATCTCTTTTTCTATTTGAATGCTAGAGGAAAATTGTTGCAATTTTTTGTGTACATGAGTTCCTCTTAATTCGATGCATATATGAATGTAATGTTGATGAATTCATCTCTCCTTATGGAGTTATTAATGATATTTAATTATAAAATCATGTCTTACTAATAATAAATAAAGGATTTCATTGATGTTACTTTTCTCCTTGTTGAATGTGATGTCCTGATACTGTTGGTGAAATAATTTTCACGTTGTAAATTATGTTTTTACACCAACGATCATCAACTTGATCCCCTCCTTCTTGGGTATGGGGAGGCTCCCATTATTGAATGTAAACTATCCTAATTCTATGGGATGGCCAATAGGTCAGCGATCACACAGGAACACTCCACTGAACCTGTGGCAAAGTGCTTGTATGGAGTACAAGGGAGGAATTTGCAGCGATGAGGGATAAATAAGAGTTGGGGAAATTAGGAAAGAGAGGGTTATTATTGTGAGTAGGCACTGGAATATTTCACATACAATAACTAGAGCAAGTCCACATTCAATTAGAAGAAAACAACAATGTAAGCAATTAACAAGACTAACAAACTAGAGACACACTATTCTTTAGATTCATCAATCAAGGACACAAAGTTCCTTCTTGGTTATTCAAGATCACTATACTTGCAAAGTTGCAGAATAGAGAGAATAGAGGAAATTACAAACAAAGGAAATGGAAGAAATGCATCTCTTATTTCTTGTGTAGCATTGATACAAATCTCAACAACATACAACAATCCACAATTGCTACAAAAAAACTAACTTTCAATCTCTCTTGGAATGGATAATCCATTCCAATTTTTAGCATTACAAATTATCTTTCCATCTTCCCTCCATGTGAAATTTCAAGTTCTTATTCCACTTGTGACTTTTCATCTTCATAAGAAGTGAGTAAATAAGTCCCCTTTTTATTAATCAAAAGGGAATTTTACAATGCAACATTAGAGAGTCACTTAAGTGAAAAAAACAAAATTTCATGATTACATATAATGAGGAACTAGAAAGGGGGAGAGAAGGAAGAGGGAGAAAGATGGAGAAAAATAAGGGAGTTGATTAATTATTTGATGAATAAGCCTCCTTTCTTGAAGAATCAACTCCAGATGGCTTCCATGGAAGATCTCCAACGATGAAATATGTGCCCTTGACCTCCTTGATGTATCAAGCCACTGTAAATGCTACCTTCTCAAAATGCGGGATGCGCACATGTTCCAAAGTACTGAGACAAGTCTCATGAATGATACCAAGACTTCTACACTGTGTGAACCAATTATCATGATCTTTTGAAGTATTAGAAATAGAGCCTCTAATCTCTGCAAGAGATTCCAAAGTATTTTCATTTAATGAAGAGGGTTCTCCTACATCTATATGGACTAGCTCTTGAAAGGAAATAAAGAGTATTTTTTAGGATGTTTTTTTATTGAGTGAAGGTGTTCCCATCTCTTGCATACTTTTGACATTCTCATCTAAGATCCCAAATACATTTTCTTCATAGGCCTCAACCTCGGAAATGGCATCATTCAACACATCACACCTTGCAATTATTGTGCGGGACCATTTGGGGGGAAACTTCTCAGCAATGGATGAAAACACATTATGATTCACTAAGAAGTAAGAGTCAAGAGAGGTCATCTCAGATACCAATGGGAGAAGGATTTCTTAAATGGCCTTTTCCTTCTCAATCTCTCTCCTAGTATATTTATCTTTGACACAGTAGCGAAGACATAGTGAAACAGTGAAAGCACCTCAGGAAACAAAGTCTTACCCTTTTAAATAATCATATCCACTCATTTATCATTGGATCTTCATTGCATGGTGAACACATGAGATCTCTTGATTGTCTGGAAATCAAAGCTACAAACAGGATAGATTTGTTTAATCGGAGGCAAGGTTGATGAACCCAATTCAAGAAATGATTGTACATATGAAGATAAATTCCTAATATGTTTCCTCAAATTGATCAATGGTTTGTTTGTATTCCTCATTTTGTGTAAGGATATTAGTTGAAGACTCCTTAAACAAGTGAGAACCACCCTCGTGGGTGGCTTTCCCTAGAGATATCTTCATCATTACATAATCATTAGGTGACATTTCTTTCACGGAATTATTTACCTTCAGATGTGCCACCTCCATATGTTGAGCTCTGGAAAAATCAGTGTATTACCCTTCTTGGTCCTTGTTTTCCATTTGTATCCCTTTAGTAGAAATGGAAAACGTCATATTCTAGACCTGGAGTATTTGAATGAAGCTCAGTGGAGAGATGGTAAAGGAACAAGCTATGGGGCCCACACTTAGCTACGAAAATGTATAAAACGGGAAAATTTAAGAAAATGATTTTTTTAAGTGTCCCACTACATCCCAATGGCTTCCCTGGTTCAGGAAAGAGTCCAAGAAATTTGAGAAAGTTTGGAAAATTTTCAAAAAAACAAAACAATGGGAAAGGGAGTCAAAACTAGCTCAGCGAGCTGTTTGGGTGAGTTGGAACATCTCGTCGAGTTGTGGCATGCAGCGGCGTGGTAGGTCAAAGCTCAGAGTTATAAGATTGCAGGTCAAACGAGTCATGGAGGGGCTCGCCGAGTTATTCGGTGAGCCACATAGGTTAGTCACATTGGAATTAATGTAGCCACATCGGGTGTTGCATACCTAAATAGCCCAATGGGAACATGAGGTCAAGGTGCTTGAGTTCCCTGAGTAGCCAGAATCGTCGCAATGCATTGGGGTGAGTTGGGGGTTTGTTGTGTGGTTACTGGATGGTCGTCAAGGAATCAATGCAGCCACATCGGGTGTTGTGAGACCGAGAAGCACAACAAGTACACGGGGTTGACGGGCGCGAGTTCCCCAAGCAGCCATAATCTCTGCAATGCATTGGGGCGAGTCACGAGTTTGTTGTGCAATTGTGGGATGGTTCTAGGGAACACCTTGTTCCCCGTGAGAAGGTCAGGGCCGCAATACATTGGCGTCGAGTGTGTTGTGTGGAGAACTCGGTGAGGTTAAGCCCTATTCCGTATTCCAGCTTCAATCAATAAGAATTTGACATTTAAAATTTCTACATAACTTCCTAAAAACGATATGATTAAGAAGAGTATTTTTTTTCAGTCAATGAGCAGCTCTACAAATTAGCACAAATATCACCATATTTACATCACTTTAACATGTTCTATCTGGTAAACAAACAACCCAACCAACAATATAGCAACACCATGGTTACATCATTTAAACATACTCTTTTTAGTAAAATAACAGCTAATAATTTCTTTCATAAGATATCATTATTTTAAACCCAATCATACCTCCAATTACTCCTTGGTGCATCTCGGTCAAGTTGTCCTTTCTTTCAAGCCCTTACCAAGAGAAGCAATTTCTTTGTTACAACCTTACAAGAATCCAAGTCATATTGCCAAGCTGGAAGTTACAGGCTAAATGCCATTTTTTTGTAATTATTCACACATAACAAGACACCCTCATTTATACATGAACCGATTTAGTGGTCCATAATAATAAAATTTCTAGAAAATGCATCCCCATGTAAGAGCTTTGACACCCACAAATTATCATTCAAAAGATCTCAATAAATTAAAAATTAGATCTGCATATAATAACCAAGAAGAAAAATACAAAACCCCCAACCAGTTGCATACCCATAGTGATTGGGTTACCCAAATCGATTTCTTTATGTAAATCGATTTATATACCTAAATCGATTTGTTTACAGAAAACACACAACCAAATTTCAGTTTAACAAAATGAAAACACACAAACAAAAATCGATTTTAAACACACAAATTCACAAAACGTTTTCCTTCTTCCTGTATAGGAAAAACCCAACTCTTTTCCTTTTGGGTATAATTTATTATAATGCAGAGAAGGAATTTTTAATCTTTATTTTCCTTTATTTTTGCTGATCAAAACCCAAAACCCCATCTGCATATTTTTTTGGGTTAGGTTAAAACCACACAAAGAAAACTAAAAAGAATACAGAATCCATCAATTTCCTTTTCATACTTCATCTCCAAACAATTAAATCAAAAGTTGTCCACAATTTCCTTGATTGCCATTAAAAAAAGAATGTGTATTTCGTCATTTTTTACAAATAATGTAGCAGAGAAAGGAGAAGATATTCATGCCTGAAGTAAACCCAGAATCAACAACCTTCTACTCTTCCTGCTCCAACAAGTTGAATCCTTCTTTCCTCCAAAACTCGCGAAGGTATTCCAAATGGGGAGAATGAAAATAGATGAAGCAAAAATAACAGAAAAATATAATGAAAGAACTATAGTTGGGCGGCATATTGAAGAATTTTTGGGCTTCCCAATGCTGGTACGTGTTTTAGTGCATGACGCACACTTGTGCCATGTGAAGGTGTTTCATTTTATGAAACCCATAAATTTCAATAACTAAATAAAACTTTTGGCTTACATGCCAAATCCCTCTTATATATATATATATATATATATATATATATATATATATATATATATATATATATATATATACTAATACTAATTAATATTTCATACATTTTTTACTTTAGTTGTTACCCAGCTTAATGGTTAAGTTAAAATTAACCTTCATAATACAAGTCCACATATTTCTATCAATATATTACCATAAAAATTAGTTGAATTTCTAGGTTTATATAAAACATTCCAATACGAAAATCACCAAGTCCGTAAATAATAATTCGAATATTCTCATAAAGTTGGCTTGATATAGCATTGTCAAATAAAACGAGACAATTATCATTGCGGTCATGCAAAAGTCGAACAAAACAAAAGACGACCAAACCGATTAAAATAAAGTAACTGAAATACAAATAACCGAAAGATTCACTATCATTTATGAACCGTTTTACCTATGATTAAGGCCTAATCATGTTTTAGGAAGGATCATCAAGGTGGGTACGGGATTATTCGTTCCGAAGTGTCATGCCCCACAACAGAAGCTGTGGGTCATGATACGACGAACCAAATGAATTTTACACCCAATGATGATCTCGTCTAATCCTGTTTAGACTTAACCGTAGTTAATTTAACTTACAAGAAATTTTCGGATGTTACATACTCCACCCCTTAGAATAATCATCTTGATGATTTTAGGATAAATAGATAAACTAACCCATTATTCATTTGTTGCATAAATATATTTCAAATCAGCTTAGAATTTGTAGCAATATTATTTCAGTTGAATCATAAAGGTCACAACAACCCTTGTACATATAGAAAATCAGTCATATAATCTGTAGACATAATACATTACTACCTAAACAACAAATTTTCCAGGTTCATTAACAAAATCTTCAACAATAACTATTAATCAAAAAGTATCTTAGTCTCAATATTCAGTTGTAGGCTTATCTACAGAATTTTCTTATCTACCACTTTTACAGAAAAACTGAATTTAGTACTTTAACAAAACATGTTCATAAAAATCAATCAAACATATGCAGAAAAGTAGTCTGGATATCTTCCAGATTCTCCCAAGTGGCACTTTCTTCAGAATATTGGTCCCACTTGACCCTACATTGTGAAACCTCACGGTTTCTCAAGTGTAACTTCTGGGTTTCTAGTATCCTTATAGGATCAACCACGATTACCCTGGATCCAGAACCTGCAATGAATCCCAGTTAAGTACATGTGGTAAATCAGGTACATATTTCTTAAGCAAGGATACATGAAATACATTGTGCATCCTGGATAGAGTGGGAGGCAGTGCTAGCTTGTAGGCTAATGAATGACCTCTAGGACTTCAAATGGTCCTACAAATCTAGGAGATAGTTTGGTTGACTTGCCAAACGAAATGGAACTCTTTTTAGGTTTGACCCTGAGAAAAACTTTATCTCCCATGTTAAATTTTTTGTCAATTCTTTTCAAATATGCATAACTTTTCTGCCTATTTGTTGCTTCTTTCAATCTTTCTTGGATTAATTTAACCTGTTTTTCCATTTCCAAAATCATTTCTGGTCCAATCAGTACCCTATCTTCAGGATTATCCCAACTTATAAGTGTTCTACACCTACGACCATATAAGGCCTCAAAAGGATCCATCTGAATGGAAGAATGGTAAGTGTTATTATAGGCGAATTCAACCAAGGGAAGATACTCTTCCCATTTGTATTACTGATCCATGCAATACATTCTTAGTAAATCTTCTAACACTTGATTTACTCTTTCACTTTGACCATCATTTTTTGGATGGTAGGAAAAACTTATGTTCAGTTTTGTCTCTAAGGCAGCGTATAGAGTCTGCCAAAGTCTGGAAGTTATCCTTGAGTCCCTGTTTGAAATTATTACTTTTGGAACTCCATGTAATTAGAAAACTTATTGTACAAACCTTTTTGCCAGTATGGGTGAGTTATCCATTAAATTACTTGCCACAAAATGTGACACTTTAGTTAACTTGTCTACAGCTACAAGTATAACATCATGTTTATTTTGGGACATAGGTAGACCTTGGCTAAAATCCATACTTATAACTTGCCACTTATATTCTGGCACATATTGAGGATATAATAGTCCTGCTGGATGTAAATGTTCAGCCTTTACTTGCTGACATTCCAGGCATTGTGAGACGTAAAGAATCACATCATTTTTCATGTTTTTCTAGAAGTATTGCTTTTTGATGTCCGCCATCATCTTTGTTACTCGTGGATGTCCCGAATAGGGAGCATCATGAAATTCTTTCATGACTTTATTTCTAAGTTCTTTTCCTTCTAGTACATATATTATGTTGTTATAACGTCGAATCCCATCTATTTCCACCTTGAAACCATCATACCTTTTGTCCCTTGGATATTTTCCTAGAGCTGTTTTAACATGATTGTAGTAGGGGTCATTGGTTAACTCATTTTTAACTTCATCTCTGAATTGGGTTCTTAATGTAATTATAGCAGCAATCTACTTTCTGCGACTTAAGGCATCAGCCACCCTATTCTCTTCTCCCTTAATGTAATTTATATCAAAGTCATAATTTGCTACGAAGTCCAGCCATCTTCGTTGCCTTGCATTTAGATTCGGATGCGTAAAAATATACTTGAGCCCAAGATGATCTATTTTGAGTTCAAAAGGTTTTCCTAGCAAATAGTGCCTCCATATCTACAGTGCATGAACAATCATAGCAAGCTCAAGATCATGTGGTGCGTAATTTACTTCATGCACCCTCAACTTCCTACTTTTGAAAGCTACCACATACCCATCTTGTAGTAGTACTCCACCCAAACCTTCCCCTGAAGCATCCGTTACCACTAAGAAGTTCCAGATGATCTGGAATCTTCAACACCAGAGCACTTGTGAGTCTACCTTTTAACTCATTAAAGGCTTCTTCACACTTATTGTCCCAAACGATTTTCTTACCCTTCTTTTGCAAAGAAGTGATAGGTCCTGCTAACCTAGAGAAATCCTTTACGAACTTTCGATAGTAGCCTACTAGACCCATAAAACTTCTCACTTCATGCACATCCTTTGGTGTTGGCCATTCCATGATGGCTCTAATCTTCGAAGGGTCCACCGAGATTCCTTCTTTACTTAATAATTGGCCTAAGTATTGTATTTCGTATTGATATAAAGCACACTTAGATAATTTTCCATATAATTTATGTTTTCTGAGAATTCCCAGCACAATCCTTAAATGTTCATCATGTTCTTCCTCATTCTTGGAGTATATTAATATATCATCGAGAAATATAAGTACAAATTGGTCTAAGTATTCCCTAAACACGTTGTTCATCAAGTTCATG
The DNA here is from genome assembly GCA_019776745.2 of Taxus chinensis. Lineage (NCBI taxonomy): Eukaryota > Viridiplantae > Streptophyta > Pinopsida > Cupressales > Taxaceae > Taxus > Taxus chinensis. Next base: position 695,369,069 of record CM034147.1, read on the forward strand.
AAAGCGACAGGTGCATTTGTTAGACCAAAGGGCAAAATTGTAAACTTGTAATGCTCATACCTTGTTCTAAAAGCAGTTTTATGGATATCTTCATCCTTGATTCGCAATTGATGATAACCGGATCTAAAATCAATCTTGGAAAATACTTGTGTGCCCCCATTTTATCAAATAGATCATCAATTCGGGGCAGCAAGTACCAATTATTCACTATTACCTTGTTGAGCATTCGGTAATCAATACAAAGTTTGAGGGTCCCATCCTTCTTTTTCACGAAGATAACTGGTGCACCCCCATGGTGATATAATTGGTCTAATCAGACCCAAGGACAAAAATTCATGTAATTGAGATTTCAACTCAACTAATTCAGTTGTTTTCATTCTGTATGGTGCCTTGGAGATTGGTTCCGTTGTTGGTTTGACATCTATTGTGAAGTCAAATTCATGCTTAGGTGGAAGTCTGGGAAACTCATTTGGAAACACATCTCTAAATTCCCTTAGGATGGGAAATGCTTCAATTTCAGGCTCAATTTCATGTCCCAAATTTTTTATTTTTATAGCATATAGATGATAAACCTTTCCTCTTTCCTTTTTTTAGCTGCATGTCAGAAATCCTGCCTAGTGACAAACTCTCTTTTAACACCCTAAACGCTTGTTATTTTCTGCTGATCATTGCAACAAGTTATAATTTTCCCTAAGCAATCCAAGGTTGCATTATGTTGACTTAACCAATTCATACCTATGACAACATCATAGGATCCAAGAGGTGCCACATACAGGTTTAATCTTGTCATGAACTCATGTAATTCTAGTGGTTCCTCAAACAAACACTGATTCTCTCTGTGGATGACATTATTTCCATACTATACATTCCAAGTGTGTTCCATGTACCCAGCTCTTATTTTGAGTTTATTAAAAACTTTAGATGAAATAAAACATTCCGTTGAACCGGAATCAAATAAAACAGAAACAAGTTCTCCAAAAAGCTTGCCTAAAGTTTCTATTGGAGTCGTTTGCTTTTCCACTTGCTTATTATGGATTGCAGCATAAATCTTATGTTGTTTCCCCTCTTTATTTACTGCGGTAAATCTCTTTTTTTGGTTATTCCATTGTCCTCTGTAATGCCCAAGTGTAATGCCCGCTAAAACAACCCACCTAAGAACCATGAACAACCTACGTTTAGTTACAAAATTATGGAGTAATTTTTTTTAAGGTGTTAGGAGTTAACAACCAAAGTCTCAAGGACAATTAAATTCAACTGATAACTTTTCTTATTATAATAAATACTAATACCACATTATAAAGCAACAAGTGTATTAAGTGCACACCTAGCTCAAATCTCCTTATGGATTAAATTAATCACTGATTACATTGATATTTTAGCTAAATATTCCCTGAATAAAATTTTAGGGTTAAGGGACCCAAAACAATTACGTACCCAAGGTATTTAATTCCACAAGATCTAAGAGAAGAGCAGGGTTAAATCATAGTGGGGAAAGGAATACATATTTCAAATCATCAGAGTAAAGTCTTACTTCCCACTCCCAGAACTCGATTAAGAGTGTCTACAACCAGGTTACGAGACAAAAGTTTGTCACTAACAAGTTCCAGAACAATTCTAGTTTACTAGAACATACTTTTCTTTTACTAACAATTCTCAGAGGTCACAAAGTCCAAAATTTTAGGGTTAGAAGGTTCAATAAGGTTCAGGGGGCAAATTATCACCATACCCACTCTCTAACAGGCTTAGAGTTTCAAATTTATTTTTCTCACACTTAATGCAATAAAAATTTTCCTAAATCATTCCCATTGGATAGGAAATTTTCTCACCTTTCCGATGATATAAAGAAATCCTCCTAACTCCTTATAAAACTCCAGTTATGGGCCGGCAGGCCTTGGGGTGAACATTTTCCCCCAAGGGCGGGTCTGCGAGCCCAGGGATGCAAAATTTTCCCAAAAGGGACACATGTTGAGCAAGGAGAAAATCCATTTTTTTTTATTTTTGGGTTGGCGTGTCACAGGGAGATGTTTTCAAATTTTCTTGCGTAGGGGCAAAGTTCACTTTTTTTCTCCGTGCCTTCGCTGCACCGCCCGGGACAAGTGGCGCTCAACAAGCCAAAGCGGGGAAGGAATGAGAGAAGGGCGGGGTGGTGGAGGTTTGGAGGAAATTTCACCAAGGAGGGGGAAATGGAAAAGTTTGACGCACGGGCCCATGCATCTGCAGAAGGGATTTCACCAGGGCGAAGGCGGAAGTGCAGGGCCGCAGAGGTCACAACGAAAACTTTTCCAAAAAGCAAAATTTCCAAAAAGGATAAAAATTTGCAAGAGTTCCACCCCTCCACTGTGCCACATGGCAGTATGTGATTGGCTACAGGAAAGCGGGATGGTGGGGAAAATGCTAAAAAAATTCCCAAAATTTTTCCAAATTTTTTTCTAAGGATTTTCAAAGGGAACATTTCGGGCCGCAGGCCCGCCAAGGAAAATTTTCCCAAATTTTTCTGCCTAGGGAAGAAAAACTTCACAGGGCCATAACTTTAGATAGAAAGCTCAGTTTTGGGAAAACGAGGAATTTATGGAAATTTCTCGATGCCCTCTTTGCACAGGAATCATTAATTTTAGATTTTGACAAGTTTTGAAGGGTTAATTTTAAGAAAATGGACTGCAGGCTTTTTAAAAGCAAACAGGTAAATTTTAACTTACAAATTTTGTTCAATTTGATCTTCTCCTCCACTCAACATGCCAAACAGACATGGAGACTAATTCTATGAAGGATTTAGGATGTTTTATGAAGGTAATTTTACTTGATTGACTTCCAATTTGAATTTTCCAACAATTAACAGAAAAATACTGCAAAATTTGCCTTTGTTCAATTTGAAAGATTTTATTAGAGATTTCTTAAGAGTTTCTAGTTTTTTTGGGCTCATTTTGATCACCTTAAGTTTAATTTAATATTTCATTTGTCTTTTATAGCTTACAAGGTTGTTCTGATTTATATTACATAAAATTTTACAAGTATATAGTGAAGTAAAAGAAATTATACATTTCCAGAAACACAGATTAAACTGTCTCTTTTTCCATGTAATGAAACATTGAATTCGTTCCATGCTAGCCTTAAATGTTTTTCCTTCTTCAATCAAACATTAAAATAAGAATGTAGTTTCTATCCTTCCTAAAATCATATATCTTAAACAAGGCAGAATAATACAATTTCTTCTCACGTGTTTCTTCCTTTTCCACTTTCCAAACAGGGATTTCATTACATTTAAAAATCAAATTTCAATACAACAATGCAAATGAAGAAATGTATTGCAATCCTTTATTGATTTCGAATACAACTTTACATCTTCCAATTTCTTGAATGTAATTAACAGATTTCAAATTTCTTTCTTTCAAATGTATAGAACATAGTAGATATATCTTTCACACTTCAATTTTACAATAAGTTTCATAATCAATACAACATCTTTCCATTTCAAACTTTTACAAATTCATCCACTTCAAAGTGGGAAAGGTTACAATGGGATTTTATTTCACAAGGGACAGTCAAACTGTCTTCTTTTCTTAGCTCCAAGACAACAACATGCATTCTTCTCATTCATCTAATTTTGATCACAACAAAAGTTGGGGAAAGGCAACACTCTCCACCCAACCAAGACATCCAATGAAAGGATAAGTCATCCTTCATAATTGGCCCCTGAGCCCCAACCACAACGCAATAGAAGGCATGATTCAACTCATGGCAATAACGGGCTTCCACAAAACACACACACAACATTCTTTCAACATGCACATTTCAAATAAAACATAGTTCAACACAAAACAGTAGTTTACAACTGCATTGAAACATTAAAATAGAACTCAGGCTTCATCATGCAAGCCAAAGGAGCAAGGACTATGGGGGAAGCTACTTATGCCTCCCAATGGGAATTGGGTATCCACCGGTAACAAACTGCTAATATAGATCATCACACATATCCTTATGCCCCCTACAAAGTAAGAAATGCAAGCTATTTATTTTCCATGGTGGATCCCAAACCCAAACTCCCTCCACAAGAATTCTGATGCCACTAAAATTCCCTTATGCCCCCCCCACATGGATTCCCCATAGCCTTCTCCTACACCATTCATATGGCAGTCTACCCACAGCCAATAAACACACAAAACATGCTAAAACATTCAGACAATACCAGCACATTCATAAAGGAAAAGAGTATTTCAAGAGCTAAGCTCTTACCTCTCCATGATGGAGTTGTCTAAGTTCCAAAACAACAAGCTCTTAATGTCAAAAACAGTCCCAAAATTAGCAACCAATAAGCATACAAATTCCTCCAATCTCCTTCCGAAAGAAAGAGCTCCAATCACAAGAAAAATCGCCCCAAGGAAGCATTCCCAAAAGTTCAACAACCCCAAAACAAATCAAGGAGTTCTAATTTATAGGAGAGGATGAGGTGGATCCTTGTAGGATGCCACATCACACATTCTCAACTCCAACACAAAATTCAAATTCATTCTCAAATGCACAATAAAGAGGTGGGTGAATAATATGACAATATAATTACACACTCCAAAAAGCCTACACCCCAAAGGACTGCAAAATTTAAAACATGAAGAAAGTGTAATTAACACATGTAACTTGATTTATAAAAATGCATTAAAAGTGTCTAAAATCAACCCTCCAACCATAGGTATGGTTGGTAATTAAACTTTAAGAGGTATGGGACAAGTTTTACTTGTCCCGCAAGCCTCCAAAAACAAGCCCCCAATGACAAATTCGAATTTCCAAGGAGGTGGAGTGTTCCATACTCCAAAATCTAACTTAAACAACTCTTACACATAGTTACACATCTCTTACATATTTAATACAAAAGCCAACAACTTCTACAATTACTTTCTCATATCCCAATTTAATTAATTAACTTTTAACCATATGTTTTCTCACATTAATCTACCACAATTTAATTAAATAAAAGAAAGGGACACATCACTAATAAAATACATACAATAAAACAAGGAACCACATTAATAAAAGACACAAAACCCCTTGGTCACATTCAAAGGTAGTCCCCCCCATGGGAATCCTAACAAAACAACATACACACACACACACACACACACACACACACACACACACACACAACAACACACACACACACACACACACACACACACAAAACATGTTGTCATGGTGACTCTGTTGAATTCATCTAGAATGTGGTTGGTCTCCAATCCCCCGATGTTTGTTGTGATATTTTAACCTGCAAAAACACAAATACCTCCTTCGGCCTCGTGGCCATATCAGAACGTCCAAAATGAATATAATATAATTTCAAAATCATCAATATATATATGAATCACAACATCCAAAAAAATCAACAATATCACTTACAATTTCATCAACAGCTATATAACCATCAATTTTAAATTCAATTTTCTCGGTCTACTCAATATATCCAAATATCACATGTCCTAACAACATCCATATATATATATATATATATATATATATATAACCATGTCTAACAACATGTCAACATCTATATAAAATGTCTTCAACAATCATCATGCATCATATATGAATTAGATTCAACAATAATCCATGGGTCGTACATCTAACATCATACTAAATCAAAACTATAATAATGTCCATCATATAGTCCACAACATCATGATTAGTAATAAAAGTGTCAAAGGAAAGTGGGGCACTACATCCTCTTTGCGGACATTTTTTAGTGAAATGATCACCACCCGGGCACTTAAAACATCCTCCCAATGGTCCTTTTCTCTCAATCTTATTCTACCTGAAACTTGTTCCTTATTGCCCATTTTTATTATTATTCACAACATTTCTACCTGCTATTCCTCTTTTATTGACAGGCTTGAACTTGTTGTTTCCCTTTTTCCATGTTGGTTTACTTGCGGTTGATGTTTGAAAATTGCTATTTTTCCTTCTGTTTTCCTCTTTAGAGGCATAAATACTTCGCAGATTTAGTTCTTGCTTGATAGCTTTTTCAAACACTATTTTCCATCGAGGTAGGTCCATGAACATCTACCTCACAAACCAATACTAGGATTCAATCCCACTATAAATTTTCTCATTCTAAAACTTCTCATCCTTTTTATACAAAGGAACATATTTTAGTAATCGAGTGAAACATTCCCAATATTCTGTAACTGAGTACTTTCCTTGAGTCGTATTTTGGAATTCTACCATCTTTTGGTCAAAGTATAGTTGAGGTAGCCATCTTTGACGGAAGTAGGCCTTAAACTGCTCCCATGTGATCATACCAGAATCAATTCCTAGTTCTATTTTCTGGTTATCCCACCAGGAAGATGCTTCACAGGATAATTGGTAGGCTCCCCATACTGCTTTTGTCTCCTCTGAAAAGTCCCTAATCTCAAAATACTTTTCCATTTTAGAGAGCCAATTTTCAGCACCATCCCCAAGATTTGTACCATCAAATTTACGTGGGGATATTCTTTAATGTCCCTTGCTAACTCAGTAGCCATCCTTGCTTTCTTATTTTCCCTTTCATTCAGGTGCTTAGGTTGATCATCATATTACTCATCACCCTAATTCTCACCCCTACGATCCTCATTCTCTTCACCACCCTGACCTTTTTGTTCTAAGGCAACAACTCGGTTCCGGGTGTCATTCAAAAGGTTAAGGATTTCTTCTAACTTAGCAGTCGTATTATCCGGCACGTCATCAATATTTACCCCACTGTCACTTGCCATACTAGCTCTTATTGCCCAGCCTAGCCATAGTTTCCTATTTTATAAAAGAGGATACTTTTATTAGAACGTGGATCCCATTAATGTCCAAGTGTCTGAGCCTCTAGCTCTGATACCAAAATGTAACTCTCAAAATTACAAGAGCTGAAAAAAATGAGGATTTTTTTTTTTTAAAAACACAAACATAATAAAAAATTACACTAGCTGCAATCGTACAAATTTATTTAATCAAATTCATTAATCAATTTTTCTCTTTTGATCTATCCGATAACATCCATGTAAGCCATGTGCGGTTGAGAAGGGTGTATCCAGATCTCCACGATCTCCCTTCGTCACTACTTCGAGTGACAATGCTTACTAGCATTTTGGCTCAACCTTTTAAAGGTCATGGGAACTATGTGAAAGTCCTTGGGTCTACCACGAAGCTAGTTTCCCGACTTCGTATTCCGGTATCCGACCATTGTCTACCTCATGTTCAGTATTTCAACTTCCCATGATCAGGTTACAAACAATTTTTTTTATTTAATTGGAGGACTAGGTGATCAGACAATGCACAACCATCAATGCATTACTTTGGCCAAAGTTATCCGCCGTGCAGGTTACGGCTAAACTCAAGACAACACACTAGTCTTATGAGTTTTAAGTCTTCCGCCACCTCACAACTATCCCTTTCACAGTTATCTAGATCTTTATAGTTTTGTTTTTATTTTATTTCCAATTAAACCTATCTTGCAAGAGTTTATATTGAGATAGATGCCAAAGGCCAACTAGGATCTTTATGAGATAAGTACATTCGTTATGCTGAAATGTAACTATATCAGCATTCTGCATGTACTTATCCCTTAATATGCCTAATGGATCTTTTCATCTATTTACCATCCCATTAGTCTCTTTTTCCTAATGTTTGATTCTTTAACCTTAAATTACCTTTTTACAATGATACTCTTCCATTCCCTATACAACAGGATTTACAATCTTATCATATTAATACCAAGTTTACCGAAAGGCCGAATTAAATATATATTAAAACATGTATATTTTAATTATTCCTTCGATTAGCTACGCCACTAAATAGCTTATTTAATTTAGAAATTAAAGACAATTGATTGTTACAATAATTGCCCAATTATCGGCTTCATACATTGATAACTATCAAATAAATGTATTCAACAATTTGTGAAAAGTAAGATTTCACAACTCAAGTATTCATCATTTACTCATATTGAGATATTATTACACACAAAGTAATCATCTCTTTATTAAAATCATATATTACATATGCCGTTAAGGCGAAATATATAACCAGTATAATAATTCTCACATAGTGAGGTTTGAATATTTACAATGGGTCCAAGATCCCAATAATTCAGCCAAAAATTCAAGGATATCATCCTTTCACCAATTGAAATCCAAGTATCTCATTTAGATCCATGCTACGATAAAACTTCACAAGACATGAGTTTCCGCACATCCGAATGTAACGGCTAATGGTCCTGCAAGACTGGAGTAGTGGTATGATGTCAGTTCAAAATGAACTGACATGAATATTAACTCCATTTTCTAATGCAATTAATTAATAAAATATGAAAGGATATACATGTTGTTTTATCAACAAGCACATGGTAATACAGCTGAAAATGTATTACTACCTGGTTTCTATAAAGATACAGCTATGGATGCACACAAATAGAACAACCAATTTCTATTTCAACGATCATGTTTCCCTCTAATCACAAAGGTCAATACATCTGTATTCCAGCTTCAATCAATAAGCATTTGACATTTAAAATTTCTACATAACTTCGTAAAAACAATATGATTAAGAAGAGTATTTTTTTTCAGTCAATGAGCAACTCTACAAATTAGCACAAATATCACCATATTTACATCACTTTAACATGTTCTATATGGTAAACAAACAACCCAACCAACAATATAGCAGCACCATGGTTACATCATTTAAACATACTCTTTTTAGTAAAAGAACAGCTAATAATTTCTTTCATAAGATATCATTATTTTAAACCCAATCATGCCTCCAATTACTCCTTGGTGCATCTCAGTCAAGTTGTCCTGGACTTTCATGCCCTTACTAAGACAAGCAATTTCTTTTTCACAGTCTTACAAGAATCCAAGTCATATTGTCAAGCTGGAAGTTACAGGCTAAATGCCATTTTTTTGTAATTATTCACACATAACAAGACACCCTCATTTATACATGAACCGATTTAGTGGTCCATAATAATAAAATTTCTAGAAAATGCAGCCCCATGCAAGAGCTTTGACACCCACAAATTATCATTCAAAAGATCTCAATAAATTAAAAATCAAATCTGCATATAACAACCAAGAAGAAAAATACAAAACCCCTAATTGGTTGCATACCCATATTGATTGGGTTACCCAAATCGATTCCTTTATGTAAATCGATTTATATACCTAAATCGATTTGTTTACAAAAAACACAGAACCAAATTTCAGTTTAACAAAATGAAAACCAACAAACACAAATCGATTTTAAACACACAAATTCACAAAACATTTTCCTTCTTCCTGTACAGGAAAAACCCAACTCTTTTCCTTTTGGGTATAATTTATTATAATGCAGAGAAGGAATTTTTAACCTTTCTTTTACTTTATTTTTGCTGATCAAAACCCAAAACCCCATCTGCGTATTTTTCTGGGTTAGTTTAAAACCACACAAAGAAAACTAAAAAGAATACAGAATCCATCAATTTCCTTTTCATACTTCATCTCCAAACAATTAAATCAAAAGTTGTCCACAATTTCCTTGATTGCCATTAAAAACAGAATGTGTATTTCCTCATTTTTTACAAATAATGCAGCAGAGAAAGGAGAAGATATTCATACCTGAAGTAAACCCAGAATCAGCAACCTTCTACCCTTCTTGCTCCAACAAGTTGAATCCTTCTTTCCTCCAAAACTCATGCAGGTATTCCAGAAGGAGGAGAATGAAAATAGACGAAGGAAAAATAACAGAAAAATATAATGAAAGAAATATAGTTGGGTGACATACTGAAGAATTTTCGGGCTTCCTAATGCTGGTACGTTTTTTAGTGCATGCCGCACGCTTGTGCCACGTGAAGGTGTTTCACTTTATGAAACCCATAAATTTCAATAACTAAATAAAACTTTTGGATTACATGTCAAATCCCTCTTATATATATATATATATATATATATATATATATATATATATATATATATACACTAATTAATATTTCATACATTTTTTACTTTAGTTGTTACCCAGCTTAATGGTTAAGTTAAAATTAACCTTCATAATACAAGTCCACATATTTCTATCAATATATTGCCATAAAAATTAGTTGAATTTCTAGGTTTATATAAAACATTCCAATACGAAAATCACCAAGTCCGTAAATAATAATTCGAATATTCTCATAAAGTTGGCTTGATATAGCATTGTCAAATAAAACAGAGACAATTATCATCGCGGTCATGCAAAAGTCAAACAAAACAAAAGACGACCAAACCGATTAAAATAAAGTAACCAGAATACAAATAATCGAAAGATTCACTATCATTTTAGAACTATTTTGCCTATGATTAAGGCTTAATCATGTTTTAGGAAGGATCATCAAGGTGGGTGCGGGGTTATTTGTTCCGCAGTGTCATGCCCCGCAACAAAAGTTGTGGGTCATGATACGACGAACCAAATGAATTTTACACCCAATGATGATCTTATCTAATCATGTTTAGACTTAATCATAGTTAATTTAACTTACAAGAAATTTTGCGATGTTACAGTTTTGTAGGTGTTCCCAGGGTCCAAGCATTGAACCCACGGCTCTAATACCAAGTGTAACGCCCACAAAAATTTACACACAAAACCCAAAACCAAACAAAGGTTACGCTAGAAAAATTACATATTAACTTTTTTTGTTAAAGGGAACGAAAGTGACTGTAAGGTTAACCTTAGATTTCAAATGGTCATCACAAAGTTACTTAAATAATATTATTAAATAAAAGGATGGATTTAATCTATGGTTAGGTTTAAAATATTTCATTCAATTAATCCTAAATTAATTTAATACAAAGGTTTCTAAGGTCATGCAATAATTAAAATTAAAGTTCGTAACTAAACTAGCTCTTTCATTTACACAAAACTAATAATTTAATTCTCCAATATAAAAGTGGGTCTAAATTATTAAGGAATGGAGTTTATTTAAATTAAATCAAAACAAAAGCAATAATTTATTTAACTTTCAAACCACACAAGTGGCCCCATTCAAAAGAAGACCCATGTGATCAAATGATACTTCTCACCAACGCCCATCTAACTTTTGTAGAAGACAATTTGGGCCATTAGATGAATCCTATCTAGGCCATTAGATGAAGGAATTTCAAATCAACAATAAAATCTCTAAAGAAACTTTTATTCATCTCTTAAACTGATGCCAATTAGGTTAAACCGATGCCGGTCATAGGTAACTGCTGCCGATTACTGTGGAAAGTGGACAATTGGTCAGAAACAAGGTATAAGGCCAAATTTTCCAGGTATGCCAAATACTGATGAGATTTACCAGGTCAGTGGATATGATAAGAGTGAAATAAAATCTGAACAACTAAAGAAGGTGAATAGGTGTCCTTTTGGGTAAGTTAACCAAAAGAACAGTGAACCGACGCCGGTTGGGTATAACCGATGACAGTCAGAGGGTAACCGACGACAGTCGTTGGACCGACACCGGTTACTGTGGAATTGAAACAGTGATGAAGAAAATGGGGTTGTGAGTTAAAATTTAATGTGGAATCAAACCCATAATTCTGGGAATGATGAGAATATGGTCCACGCACACTCAGATGAAGTTGGAATACACCAACTGTGATGAGGAGCGTGTAAGGGAAATAAGAAAAATGAAGAGCAAAACCTCTCACCTCAAAACGCAAGCCAAGCAGAAACACTAAGAAAACATGATCTGAAGAGTACCTTTCTATTATGTTTGTTTAGCTTATGTTATTTTAAGGACTGACTCATGAACTTTAAAATAGATTTTTTTGGTGAGGATGGCTTCCTATGAAGAAGGAGATCTACAAGGAGAGGTTTCAGGTATGTTATGGTGGGGGCGGGATTTACTCTGAAGTATGACTCGACAGAGCAGCGAGTTGGGTGCCCACTGTTACGTGATCGTGTGATCACCTACATCTTCTTCCAAGAAAGATGTTGTTTAAGAATGTGTGTATTTTAAATTTGTGATGTTTGGATAAGACTCGGAGAGAGAGAAAGAGAAAGGAAGTGCTTTTCTAAGATTCAGTTGTCAACCATCAACTGGGCATGACTTCCAACGTATAGGTTGCCCTCAATTAATGTGAGCTAATGCAGAAAAGTAGAATGAAATGCAATGATTTTTAAACCCAAATGGAAATGTAGAATTCAATGCCACGAATAGATGAACAGGAGAAGGGATGTTGTTTCACTAATGCGATACTAATGAAAGGGAAGAGGTGTTCTTTTAAAGCACCAAAGTACGATTACTTTTAAACAATAGAAGAAGATTTCACCTGATTCTGGAGCGTTTCTTAGAAAATGATGAAACAAATAAGGGTAATGGGCTAGGAGGAATACCTGTTGAAATTTTGGTTGATAGGTTGTTGCACGTGTATGACTTCTGAATCCACAGCTGATCGTGAGAGCTTCCTTTTTTCTTGGAGGAACTACCTGAAATGGAACACAAGACCACCAAATAAAAGTTAAACAATATATGCAGTGGACTACCTAGCGTGTGCTAGATCCGGGAAGTGTGATACTTCCTAGATGGCTGTCAATCCACTATTTAAAACAACTTAATGCTGGTAATAAAGTAAATCCTACTGTAGTTAAAATGATTTAGGTATCTCATTCATCTACAATAAGAAAATTCGTTCACAACAGGCTAGGCTATGATTGAATCTGAAGGTCAAGGTCACTGTCAGGATACTGTTATTGGTCAAGGTCAGATTTTTGGTAGTTTAGGGTATTTGGTGGTGGTTTTAGGCTCTGATCTAGGTTTCTGATAAAAGACATAGAGACCGACGTCGGTTTAGGTTAACCAGTGATGGTTATGGGTGACCAGCGTCGGTATGGTCGGGGTACAGGAAACTCAATAAAACTTGGTTGGGTGATAGATCCAGGATTAGATGAAGGTGGAAGGGCAATGGCAAGATTCGTATGGATCCTGGATATGCACAGGAATGATAGAAATCCAGGTATGGATAGTTCAATGGTGTGGGACAAAAGGATGGTCAAGTTTGCATGGAGGTAAAATGGTGGGGAATGGAAATGAAAGTAGAAACTAATAACAAATGTAAAAGGATCTACTCAAATGACAAGGAACCAATGCAGGTTAACAAACTTACTATTTGTATGAGCTTGATGCCTGGTTGGTAATGGTGGGTGATCAAATGAACTTGGTGTAGTGCTGGCACTTCCCTGGATGCTCCCGTGAAGGCAGGTGGCTATGTGATTGCTTTGGGTACTGGCTATGGGTGTTCTGATGCTTGTACGGATAGTTGGTTCTGCTTGCATGCAGCTCTGGTTTCGTCACTTGTTCTCAGAAGATGTCTCTCTCTCTCTCTCTCTCTCTCAGAAATGTGCCAACCTCGAAATAAGGTTGTTTTGGGAGTTAAATGGTAACCGACGGTGGTTCTGGCTTAACCGGTGGCGGTTAAGGGTAACCGGCATCGGTTAGGGTGGGATTTCCTAGGTTTACTAAACTAGGCAGATCCCCTTGATTTTCTGGGATCTCATTTCATTTTACCCCATGGATTAGACTGGAAGCTTCCTTCTAACATGCAGGAATGTGGTTAGAGGGAATGTAGGCATTGATTTTTAGGGTTTGGGTAGGTCTTAGTTAGTTATGGCAACTTACTAAGAATAGGTCTTAGGATGAGGTGGCTAGATGATGAGGTGGATATGTGGGCATTATCCCAATTAGGATATTTAAATAATAAATATGGTGAGGATAATGAATTAATTTAATTTAAATAATTAAATTAATATTATAGTGGGGTGAAGGGGGCCATGGCTAGGTGGATGTGTTCAAGGTATTTATTTGATCGAGGGACCAAGGGGAGTGTGACCTAATTTTAGTGTCTACATTTTGCCCCTTTTTGTTGCGTAGCTTGTATTGGTAAGCGACGCTGACAAAAATAAGATGTGGTTGCCCCATGTGTGGGTGAAGGTGATCCCCCTCAAACCAGGAACTGACGAGGAAAAAGGTAGAAGCGGTGAGTGGTTTGATAAAAGGTGAATGTGATGAAGAGGAAGGTGGGTAACGGGGGAAAAAGGAAAAAGGTCTACTCGGGTAATCTAGGTAATGGGTCAGGGTCAAAGGTAGTAACAGTCAAATGCACGCACATGTATAAACTACAGCACAGTACCAGGTTGAAGAGCAGGAAAACTCTACATTGTCTAAGGTCGATAGGTTTATCCAAACAAGGTTGAGGTGATTCTGGTATCCAAGGTATAGGATATGGTCAGGAAACATGACGCAGGTTAGGTGCAGGAACGTTTAGGTATGTTCTGGTACACCAAAGGTAGGGTCAGGATAAATGGTCATGACAAGAGGCAAGGTAAGGTCATTAGGTCAATCAACATAGGTAACAGTGCCGCAAGGTATAGCAAACACATGAGGTCAAAGGTCACTAGCGATGTTCCAGGTCCAAGAATCTAGGTCACGGCATGGGTAGGGCCGAGGTATGGGTAAAATAATGAGTCCCCAAATGAGGATGAGGTTAGGTAGTAAATGATGAGGTCAGGAGGGTGAGGTGAATGGTCAAGGTAAGCGTGGGGTGAGGGAAAAAAAGAGTGACGGGCAGATTAATAGGGTGAAATTTTGGGCAATGTGGAAGAGATAGTGACTGATGATGGTCAAGGCTAACCAATGCCGGTATAGGGTAACTGACCATGGTAAGGTAGGGCACATGACCGATGTCTGGTGAAGGTAAAACCAGCGTCGGTTAGGTGGGGATGTTATAAAAATGAAAAATCCACATTTTTTTGCAAATCATTTGTCTTCTTGCGAATTGGGAAAATGACACGAGAGAGAGAGAGAAAGGTGGAAAGTGTCCAGACGGAATAGAGAGTTGAGTTGGCAAGCCGAACGGTGGGTGATTGGTAGTTGAGAGGTGGGTCCATGGGATCAGATTGAGTGATTTGATTGGTTGGAGGTGCGGTTAGTGATTGGTGATGGCAGAGGCCGGAGAGGGATCGGGTGGGCCACCGGTGTAGTGGCCAGACGTGCCACCACGGTGATGGTAGCATGATGAGGTAAGGATCAAACCCATGTTGTGTTTTGTGAGATAGATTAGGTGATAAGGTTGGGTGGGGAAAAATTGGTTTTGTTTTTTGTGGGGGGGAATGAAATTTGAAATGTGGGAGGGTAAATTGGGTAGAATAGGAGTGGGGAGAGAGGTAAGTGGGTGAATAGGGGTAGGATGGGGTTAAGGGGAAGTGTAGGTGAGAATGGGTGGGTAGAAGAGGTAGGAGAGGGATTTTTTTGAGAGGGGAGGGTTTTGGGGTTGGTTTTCACCGTGACAGTGACCGGCGTCAGTCGGGTTTAGCCGACGTCGGTAGGGTCAAACCGGTATCAGTCATGAAATAGGTGACCGATGTTGGTTTAGGGGTGACCAGGGTCGGTTAGAGATAACTGGCACCAGTCAGGGTTTTGGAGAACAAGGGGCCAAAATGGCCCTAGGTCGAGTGGGTGAGATAGGGAAGGGTAGAATAGGGTGTGTTGGTGAAAAACCTAGTGTAGGTGGGGGGAAAATGGGTATGGGGAAATGATAGTGGGTGAGTATGGGTATGATGAAGGTGGATTAATTTGATGTTTGTATTGGATGCAGGGGAGAGATCAGTTGTGGATGAGAGACAGGGTGCCACCCCTGCTCTTGAGAGTGTGAGGCACGGCGACAGCTGAGGAGTGGCAGCACATGGAGGAGGTGGGCCTGAGTGGGGTCTAGCGCTATCGGCATGACAGCCGAGTCTGATGGTCACTCTCATCGATAGATGGGATTCAGTGACCAACACGTTCCACCTACCGATGGGTGAGATGACAGTCACCCTGGAGGACGTGTTTAGGATCCTGCGGCTACCGATACTGGGGACGCAGGTGTACTCGATCTCCTCTGAGGCCTCGGAGGAGTTGATGCTGACAGTGTTTGGAGAGGGACTGGCAGACATGACATTCCATAGTGCCAGTCTGAGTTACAGAGGGATGTACATAGCCCATCTAGAGGAGATGAGGCTCGTTGTTTTATTGATGGAGGCAGTGTGTTGTTTCACACTATTGGATGCAGAGGGAGGGAGATTTCCCCACTCATTGATGGGGGTACTACATGACATGGTGATGGATCAGACCCACTTTTCCTGGGCACCAGCATTCCTAGTGCAGCTATACAGAGAGTTGTGGGCGTATGGGCATCTGCGCAGGTTCAGCCTGTGTTGCACATTTTTACTACACTGTTGGGCCTATGAGCACATAGTTTGTGTGTGGCCAGTAGGTATGCCCCGAGTAGATGCATTTCCACCAAGATTGGTGTGGGTGGGGTATAGGCGATGGGTACCTGTGATTGGAGAGTGGCGATCAGACAGGGCTACACATGATGTAGCCTATTACAGGTGTTTATTGGAGGGGTTTTCTGGAGTGGACATCATATGGAGACCGTATGTGGGTTATCCCTCATTCAGTGGATGCATGATGAGTTAGATGGGCTTTAGTTGTTGAGATGGATAGAGGGGCCATGCTAGGGAGCATGAGATGATCCCAGTGGACAGGGTTAGATGACAGTTTGGACTGCCACAGGACATACCTCCACCCTTCCCGTAGTACAGGAGAGATGACGTGGAGAGGCCATTGCCTCTACCACAGCTGACAGTGCCCACAGGGTAGGAGGAGTAGGTGGTAGACCAGTGGATTGATGATGTCAGGGTTATAGATAGATACAGACAGTGGTGGGTGGCTCATTTATGAGCAGTACCACCCAGGCTAGGGCAGCAGATTTAGCCACCATCACAGTGTAGAGGGATGCCCTACAGGGGCAGGTGGCGACCCTGATTACCCAGTTGGGTATGGTGCAGGGACAGCTAGCCAGCTCAGAGGTGGAGGTGGCTGAGTTACATGTACAGGTGGCTAGTCTTCAGGCCCAGATGGCCCAGGGTGGGGATGGAGATGGAGATGGGGATGATGGTCGGGTGGCTGCCCTACAGGCACAAGTGACAGGGTTGTAGGGCCAGTTGGCCATGACACAGGCACAGATTGGGGCTTTACAAGCCCAGATACAGGCACAGGGTAGGGGCCGATGGCACCACCACAGGCACTGGGACAGGGTCCTAGTTCATAGGCAGGGGTGGGATAGGGTCCCACAGGATAGGTACAGGGTCAGAGGCCGATGGGGCCACCACAGATAGTGCCCATATCCAGGTTGTGGGAGGCGAGAGAGGAGGCCAGGTACTATCAAGACCAGCTGATGGTGGTAGGGATAGATTTTTATCATATGCCGAGTACAGGGCACAACAGGCCTCTAGCGAGAGGACCAGATCATGCACCCATAGCGTGGAGAGCACAAGGGGGCCATCGAGCCCCAAGACATGGTCAGGGTGAGGCCACCAGTTCTCAGAGGCCAGTTCCAGTTGATGCACCAGCAGGGACCCAGCCACCACCTATGATGGGTGGGGAGATGTTAGCAGGTCACCAGACAGGGGCTAAGGAGGTAGAGGGGACAGGTGATACAGATATGGAGGATGTCCGCCGAGATGATGCCTGATATATGGCTCCCGATTTTGACATAGTTTTGATTTTTGATATATTAGCCTACATGCCGAGAGTTATATTTTTGATCATATACCGGCCTACGTGTTGAAGAGAGTGAGGATGTATGAGAGTTTTGTATTATTGAGCATATACCGGCCTACGTGCCGAAGAGATTTTGTATTGTTTTATTGTATATGATACCGGCCTCTGTGCCGATGACATTTTGTATTGAGTATCGGCCTACATGCCGATGATTTTGAGAGATGTACATGATTGGATATCCATGTATATTGTATAGAGACACACATATTTGTTTATATGATGAGATGGATGAGATTCTGATGATTTGTTGGTGTTTTATGAGAATTTTAATTTTTGTCATGATATGGATGGAAACTAGGTGAGTGAGGCATGATGGAGTCAGGTTGGTTTAGGCATGGATCGAATCAGGTTGGTTTAGGCATGGATGAGTAGGCATTCAAGTCATGGATCAAGTCAGGTAATAGGCATGGTTGAGTTAGGTTTAGGCATGGGAGTCTAGGCATGGATTAATTAGGCATGGATAGGCATGGTTGAGTTCAGGTCATAGGCATGGATCGAGTCAGGTCATAGGCAGGGTTGAGTTAGGTCATAGGCAGGGTTGAATTTAAATTGGTTGAAGTTGTGATTCATTAATTTGTGCAATGAATGATGATATGGGTCATGTGTAAGATGCTTTATAATACATGCATGATGATGGTAGAGAAATGGTAGTCATAATAAATGTATGTTGTGATGATGATAAAAATGTTAAGCAACTTGTTGTTTGTTTGGTTTAATTTCCAATTTTTGACATAAAAAGGAAACTAAGTGGGGTAGAATGTAATTTAGGAAGATGAAAGATGAATTGGTTAGGGTAGAGAGTGGCTGAGCTAACCTCCAAGGGCCCCATGCCCTCGGAGTGCTGCCTACATAGTCCCGGCGAAAAGGGACCTCAGGCCGATGTAGTTCTCCCATAAGCTAGGGAAGAATATGAGGAGGTATGAAAATGAGTTGGTAGGTTTTAGGCATGATTTGGGTTTAGGTCTGTTAGGTGTGGGTGAGTTGTGGGCAACTTGGTATAGGTGATTTTGATTGTGGTAGAAGAAGAAGATTACCCCAAAGGTAAGCGTCGAGGACCAAGTCTTGTATAAGGTAATCAATACGTAATAAAGAAGGTTAAAAGATAAGAGGGGGCAAGAAAGCCACCTGATTGGTTAGGATCATACCGAGTAGGTCATACCTTGGAGGAGGTGATGAACGTGAGACCCTAAAGACATTGCATGATTGATTGTTCTAAGGGTGAAAAGTAGTCACATGATCACCAAATGTCATGGTTTCCAAGAGGTCCCTTGAGGTGGTAGGAAATGGGAGTGTGAATGGTGAGAGGGGTGAAAGGTGGTTAATTTTTATATGGTATGAGGTAGCATGCTCTTTGGGCAAGAGATCCAAGGTCACAATGGGCAAGTCCATGACTAAAAGGCTTTCTGTTTTGACTTGATATTTGAGATAGACTGATCGATGTGGGAAGTCTATATGGGATGAGGAAATTAACTCCTTGAGGTCTTCGTGAAGCTGATCGATGTGGGAAGCTTCAGATTCTCTCTTTTTTCTTTTTTTAATTTTTTTTTTTTTTGAAAGAGCTTTACATAGCTGTCCTTCGAGGGAGCAGTCTATTTATAGCAGCGATTGTAGAGAGGAAGATGTCCTTTTGAGGGAGTCATCTTTTTATTAGAAGTTTGACTCAAGGAGTTGGATCCCATGTGAGGGATTTGAAGTCATGGACAAGACCAAGGTGAAGAATAGGATTCTTGTTCAAAAAGTAGGGTGAAATGACCATGGGATCTCATCTAAAGGTAGATGAAAAGTATCCATGAGAATCATGCTATGTGCAAGCGCCGTGGTACACATATTCAAGAGAAGATAACAAGTGATGGGTACGCACATGATTCTTGTTTAATCATTGGTGAGGTGTAAGAAGTGGATAGCGCTCAAGGGACGAGCATGGAAAGAGGAAAAAAGTGAGGTAGGACTAAAATTCAATAGTAGAATGGTCGAAGATGCAAGGCATTAAGGGGCTCAGGTTCGGGTTTACCATCGAGTGAAGATAAACGATAAGCACCTGATCCGTAAGTATGGGTCACGATGTATGGTCCAAGCCAATTAGGAGAAAATTTTCCCCATTTACTTTTTTCTACTTTGGTTACATGTTGATTTTCTTTCAGGACAAGGTCACCAACTTGGAAGGTTCATTCATGGACACGTTTGTCATAGGCACGTTTGATACGTTTTTGGTAAACTTGAAGGTGATCAAGAGCGTTAAGATGACATTCATCTAATAACTCAAGTTGTGCTAAACGGTCCTGACGAAAGTCATCATCATTGAGCATGTCATGGAGAGAAATGCAGAGTGAGGGAATCTGGACTTCGAGAGGTAGAACAACCTCTGTACCATAGACCAGAGAAAAGGGTGTGGCAGCAGTGGAAGTATGGATACTAGTGCAGTATGCCCACAGGGCAAAAGGAATGTGTGTATGCCAGTCCTTCCCAGTATCGTTAACCACTTTCATGAGAATTTTGTTCAAGGTTTTGTTAGTGGATTTGGCTTGGCCGTTGGTTTGTGGGTAATAAGGTGACGAGAAACTTAGTTGAATGCCGAAGGCGTCACAAAGTTTTCGCAATGTTTTATTTTTGAATTGTTTTCCATTATCAGTGATGAGGTGATGAGGAACACCAAAGTGACAAATGATGTGATGATTGATGAACTCACATATTTTCTCAGCTTTCGTGGAGATGAGTGGTATGGCTTCAACCCATTTTGTGTAGTATTCGGTAGCGGTGATGATCCATTGATGTCGTTGGGAAGAATGGGGGTTGATCTCTCCGACAAGATCCAAACCCCATTGAGAGAAGGGCCAAAGGTCACAGGTGACCTGTAAGGCATGACTGGGTGTATGATGAAGGTTGGCATGTTGTTGGAATTTTACACAATGTTTGACATAGTCACAACAATCATGGTTAAGGGTCGGCTAGTAATAGCCTAGGTGAAGAATACGCTTAGCAACAGCAAGGCCACTGAAGTGACCTCCACATATGCCATCATGAACTTCCTTAATGGTATAAGGAATTTCAGAACTCGTGAGGCATCGTAAGAGAATACCATCAAAGCCACACTTATAGAGGAGGCCCCCCATGATGACGTAATGAGAGACCTTTTTAAGGAAGGTGCACGTTGTCCATTACGGGTGAGATCAGGAGGTAAGATGGAGAGAGAAAGATAGTCAGAGTATTGTTTATACCAAAGGTCACTTGGGTCTGGGGTGATGGTTCTGATGGAGTAAATGTCGTGAGGTAAATAAGAGGGTGATTGGAGTCGTTGTATGGTGACAAAGATTTTAGAATCGGTAGGCGAAGTGGGTATTTGAGAAGCCAAGCAGGCCATGGTATCTATAAATTTGTTGGTTGAACGGGGGATGGTTTGAAGGGCGTAATGGTCAAAGGTGGTCAAAAGTATGTCTACATGATGTTTATACTTTTGAAGTATCTCATTACGACATTGGTATATACCATTGACTTGGTTTATGACCAATTGAGAATCACCAAAGATGTTGATTGATTTGACATCTAGGGCGTAGGCGGCTTGGAGACCTAATACGAGTGCTTCGTATTCGGCAATATTGTTTGTACAATCAAAATCAAGTTTGAAAGACAAAGGCATGGGTTCACCATCAAGCGGAATGAGGATAACACCAGCCCCACCCCCACACTGACACTTGGAACCATCGAAGAAGAGTGTCATTTGGTAAGTGGGTTCATCCAGGGAAAGGGTAGCAATTGACTCATCTGGAAAGTCAAAATTAGAGGGTTGATCCTAGAAATAGGTGCGTCGGCCAATTGGTCGGTGATAGCTTGGCCCTTGATGGATTTTGATGAATGAATTCGAGGTCGAGGTCAGCTAAAAGCATAAGCCAGCATGCGGCACATTGATTTTGTAAGGTTTGGCATACATGAAGTGTAAGGGGTCGGTGTTGGTCACAACATAGGTTTTGTGGTTGAGTAGGTAATGGCAGAGTTTTGTGGCAATGAAAACTAAGGCTAAGAAAAGTTTTTTGGGATGGGTGTATCGGGTTTCGTAGTCCAAAAGAGTATGACTTATGTAATAAACCACCTGCTCCCTGTGTTGTTCATCATGATGAGCGAGCATGGCCCCAAGGAGTGATCGGTAGCTGAGATGTATAGGTAGAAGGGTTGATCATCTTTAGGTGGAATGAGTACATGGGTGGTTGGAGAAGGTATTGTTTTAAGGCCTCAAAAGCTTTGTGGCAGTCATCATCCCATTTAAAGGAGACATCCTTCTTGAGAAGATGATGAAATGGTTGACACCGATCAGATAATTGTGAAATGAAACATGAATAGACTGCAACTTACCTTGCAGGCTATGGAGTTGCCTAAGGTTAGTGGGCAGAGGCATTTCGAGAATGGCCTTGACTTTAGCAAGGGTCAACTTCTATACCACGTAGGGAAATGATAAATCCCAAGAGTTTTCCTGAGAGGACCGCGAAGACACACTTCTTAGGCTGAAGGTGAATGCAATATTTAATGAGGTGGTCAAAGATGGTTTTTAGGATGGTGAGGTGCTCAGAGTGGCATTTAGATTTGGCCAAGGAGATCATCCACGTAATCTTCCAATATACGATGCATGATGTCATGGAAGATATAAGTCATAGCCCTGATATGTGGCACCAGCATTTTTAAGGCCAAAAGGCATGACTCGATAGCAGAAGGTCCCCCAAGGGGTGATGAATGCAGGTTTTGTGTTGATCCTCTGGGGCAAGCAAGATTTGGTTATAACCCGAGAAGCCATCCATGAGTGATAGCATCTCGTGACTAGTGGTAAGGTCAACCAGTTGGTCAATACCAGGTAGAGGAAAGTCATCTTTTGGGCAAGCTAGGTTGAGGTCATGGAAATCTGTGCAAATGCGGAGTCCCCCTGTCACCTTAGTGACATAGGGACAATGTTAGAAATCCAATGAGGATAATCAATGGGTAATATGAAGGAAATGGAAAGAAGGTGCTGAAGTTCTTCTTTGATGAGAAGGGCAATGCGAGGGTGCATTTTCCTCAACTTTTGTTTGATGGGTTTGGCATCGGGAATGGTTACGATATTGTGGACCACTATGGTGGGGTCAATACCAGGCATGTCTACGTAAGACCAAGCAAAAGCATGGTTATGATTTTTGAGAAAAGAAGTGATGGCTTCCTGTTCAGCAACATCTAAAGATTGACCGATCTTTAGGATGTGTGGGTCGTCCTGAGTATGAATGTTGATCTCGATAGTCGATTCATTCAACATGGTTTGCATCTCAGAGGGTAATGACCGATGAATATATGAGTCTTCTGCACCAAGGTAGGTGAGTATAGATTCATCATCCTGACATTGAATGACGTTAATTGAAGGTGTATCATCATCGATCATTTCAGGATACAGGAAGGGAAGAGAGGAAGGAGCCTCACCCTCGCGTTGATAAGTTAGAGGCCCCAAGGAAATGGTGTTTATGAAAAAAAAAAGTTAGGAGGGATGGATTCTGGATCCATCGACTCTGTCGGTGAAGGTGATGAAGGTGGAGCGGGGTGAAGAGGGTGGAGAAGGGCTGATGTCCTCGATGAGTTCAATGCGGGCCTGCTTGGTAGGTGGTTCAGCAAAGTTGATACCACTACGGTCATTATGTTTGTGGGTAGTACATGGAATAATAGTATGGTGGCCTTGCTCGTAAAATCCAAAACCAAAACCCTTCCATGCACATCGGTGCAGGAAGGTGTGGGTGAAATGACAATTGGTGAGTGACTGGAAGTCAACAGAAAATGGGTGGGTTTGTGACGGTGGTTCGGGTGTGTAAGTGGTAGTATCAAGTCCCCCATAGGTGAGACTGGTACGAAGGTGAGGAGGACCATAAAGGAGGTGCATTCTCCTATGTGGTGATCATAATGAGGGTGTTGGTGAAGACTTCCATACTCTTGTGGAGTAAGGAATGTGTTGACACTATATAGGCGATACTCCCCCAGAGTGAGGCATTGAAAAATGCCTTCCAAGGGATCAGTGGTTGGTATGTGGGTAGCTAGAATAGACGATGTGTCAGAGGTCAATGGAGGTGGAGCTAATGGATTGGGAGGCTGATGGTTCAGCCATGGAGGTTGTGGTAGTGGTAGGAATGGAGGAGGCATGTGCGGTTGAGGTAGTGACTGTACTAGTAAGTGGAGGTGTAGGTGAAGTGGTAGTGGTCGTGGAGGTAGATGCCTTAATGGGTATGAGCACGTCATTGGGTCGGTAAAGCATGTTGCATGTTTTAAAAGGTGATGGATCAGCTGGAATAGTATAGGTGTGTCCTTCATGCTCAAACTTTACACAGATGCAAAGTGGAAGGAACACAACCCATGACACAAATCCAGGGTCTGCCAAGCAACAAGTTATATTGAAATTCCCCCTCCAAGACGTAAAATAACTCTGGAATAGTGCGGGGGCCCACGCGAAATGTGGAGGATGATGGTGCCTAGTGTAGAGGTGATAGCGTCATTGAATGAATGCGTAACATGACAGGATGTTTATGCATGCAATTGTCAGGTATGCGCATTTGAGTGAATGCATGGGATGAAATGATATTAATGCTAGTGCCCCCATCGATCATTACACGTCATACATGTATATCATCGATGTGGACAGAGATGAAGAGAGTTGGGTCTGGGTCATCAGTTTGGTGCGGTGCGATCTCTTCCTCTGAGAAGCTAAGGGAGGCTACTTGGTGAGTAGGGTGAGGTGTGGATAAAGGTGGCAATTTGGTGAGAGAGGCTACATGATGGGGTGTGATAATGGAGGCTATGGGTGTAGGGTCATTGGGTAAAACCTCAATAGATTGCAGGACCTCCATGAGAGCTTGACGATGGGATTCTGAGGTTTGGATGAGGTCATATAAGGACATTTTGAGGGGGGATTGGTGTAGTTGTTTGAGCATCACACAGATGTGTGACCCCATTAGAAATAGGATATGTGGGGCCTTAGATAGTGATTTTAGGTGTGGGTGCAAATGGTATGTTGGGTATAGGATTGGTTGGTGAGTCAGTTGCCTTTTCCTTTCCTTTATCCTTCTGAGCATGGGTAGCAACGTGGATCATGTTGATTTGAGGGGAGTTGGTAAATGGAGAAGGTGTAGGATGAGTGGTATAACGACATGACGGGAAAAAACCTAATGGGGAGAAAATCCTTGTGAAGTGAGCTGGGCGCAACGAAATTTAGGTGATGGTGTGGCAAGTTCTCTGATGTGAACCATGTTAATTTTGAATCTTGGAGGTGGTTCTAGGAGACTGTGGGGGAAAAGGTCCATGGTTGTTGAGTAGGAAGTGAGGGAAGGACTATGGAAATGGGTGTTGGTGAAAAAAGGTCCTCATCAAGAAGGTCATCATCGTCAAATTTTTCTTCAAGAGGACACAACTGGATAAGGATGGTTTTTCAAAGCCTTGCAGTTCTCCACATCGTGCCCTGGACACACGATGGTAGGCACAAATTTTAGTGTCATCAAACCCTTTTGGCTTGGGTTTGAGGGGGTCATAAGGTCTGAGTGGTGGTAATGTGATGACAGAAGTCTTCAAGGAGGTTGGTTAAGATTTTGGCATAGGACCCTGCTAGTGGGTCACAATGGGAAGTGAAAGTGGGTTTGGGCGTAGGTGTGGCTAATTGTTGAGGAATGGTCTTTGCAGAAGGGGGAGTGGGTTGAGCTATGGTTTTGGGTGCTGGAGTGGTCTTGGGTGTTGGTTGTGTTTACTTGGGTAGGGGTATGGTAGATGAACTGGGCATGAGGGTGTATGGTTGTTTTGACTACCTTATTGGAGGGTAGCAGATTTTTGTCTTTGGGTTGCACCTTCTTGGGTAAAGGTGATATGGGTGTATGAGATCTAGAGGGAAAAGTGGATGGGGGAAGAGGGTGAGTTACCTACGGGGATAACGAAGGTGCTGTGAAGGTAGATGACGCGGGTCGTGCAGGGGGTGTGAGGGATAGAGACTGAAGTGTAGTGGGTAGTGAAGAAGTTACTGAGGGTATTAGAGGTATGGGTGGTAAAGATGTTGCAGGATTGGGTGTAAGTCATGTCGGGTGCTTGGGTATGTTAGAGGTTTCACGAGGAAGGAATGAGCTGTTGTGTTTTTGGTTTATTAAAGGTGGAGGTTTCTTGACCGTGTTGGGAGGTTGAGGTCCTAAGATGGATGGAAAGGGTGAAGGTGATGAAGGTGTGATTGGCGCAGCTAGGGTATGAGTTCTATGGGTTTGGTTCTTCTGTTTGGGTGTTAGAGTAGGTTTGGTGTTGACTTTGGAGGATGTAGCTAAATCTAGTTTGATAGGTGGATGAGTAAGGCTAGTGGTTGGGGTGACCCCTAAGGTAGTAATAGGTTTAGTCGAGGAAGATGATGTAGGTGTGGGTTTGGATTTAGATGTATGTTGGGTTATGGGTAAGGGTGTGTGTTGAGATATGATGGGTGTCATGGAAGAATTTGTGATAGAGGTGGTTGTGCTTGGTTCGATTGGTTGAAATATTTTTGGGTAGATAGTGGAAGTGTCAGCAAGTGACATCTACATTTGGATTGAGACAGGAAGCAGAAGACACCCCCAAAGTAAGGCTCTATCCACATAATCTAAGTGATTGGCTAAGCATGAGAATGACATGTATGTAGGTGAGGTTGATGAGGACCTAATGGTAATTCCCATAAAATGTGTCTTAGAGACGGGGATTTTGCTAGACTTCGGCTTCTGTTGGTAAGAGATCCGAAAGTAAGTCTACAGGATCTTGGGTAGCTGATGGAGAATGGTCACCTAGAGGCAAAGGTATCTCTACTGGATCCTTGATAGGTGGAGGAGATGATGGGGATGGGTGGAGAAGATGGGTGCTCCTCTGTGGGTGGAGGAGATGATGGGTGCTCCTCTGTGGGTGGAGGAGATAAACAAGTATCCTCCATGGACTGAAGAAGTATTGTGGGTGATGGCTCTCTAGGTGGAGAAGCCAAAGGTGAAATAGCCTCGATATTAGTGGAAGGCTCCTCCATGGGTGAGGAAGGAGGTGAAAGGTGTTCCTTCAAGGGTGGAGGAATAGGTGAGGTGGGTTCCAATGGAGAAGGAGGACTTCGGGATAGAATTTCCTCTATGGAAGGAATATGAGGTAATTGGGAAGCAACGGGTGCGTCACTGAGAAAATAGCGTGGACCTCGTGGGTATGGCCATCATGAGTTGAGGTCTCACCGATTTGATCAGACGAAGGGGCATGATTAGGAAAGACTTTCTTGAAGATGTGTAGGTTTTGATTGGTAGGTATGTTACGATTATCCACAGTTAACTCACCTTTCTCAAGCAGTTCTTGGACAATATTTTTGAAAGTGGACGAGTGGGAAAGGTAACACTGCAAGGTGACAGGATTTTGGTCAAGAATTCGTGTGAACTCCTCGTCTCCGGTAGCGATAGTGATAGGTTGGGTAGGATCCATGGGTGATAAAATAGAAGGTGGTGAAGGACTAGGTGGGAGTGGTTGACAATTGGCATGGAATATGAGGGCATTTTCTTAGCTTCAGGTCAACACCATGTGAATAGGTACTAATCAGGTTGGACTGTTTTCTATAAATGACACAAAAATACAATAGAAAATAGGAGAGACAGGCAGTAGTAGGTTGATTAGGAATAAAATGTCAGTTGGAAAATGACACAGACTGACCAATGTTGGTTAGGTTAAATTGACGCCGATCACAGGTAACCGCTGTCGGTTACTGTGGAAAGTGGACAGTTGGTCAGAAACAAGGTATAAGGCCAAATTTTCCAGGTATGCCAAATACTGATGAGATTTACCAGGTCAAGTGGATATGATAAAAGTGACATAAACTCTGAATAGCTATAGAAGGTGAATAGGTGTCCTTTTGGGTAAGTTAACCAAAAGAACAGTGAACTGACGCCAATTGGGTATAACCGATGATGGTCAGAGGGTAACCGATGACGATCACTGGACCAACACCGATTACTGTGGAATTGAAACAGTGATGAAGAAAATGAGGTTGTGAGTTAGAATTTAATGTGGAATCAAACCCATAATTCTGGGAATGATGAGAATATGGTCCAAGCTCACTCAGATGAATCTGGAATACACCAACTGTGATGAGGAGCGTGTAAGAGAAATAAGAAAATGAAGAGCAAAACCTCTCACCTCAAAACGCAAGCCAAGCAAAAACACTAAGAAAACATGATCCTAAGAGTACATTTCTATTATGTTTGTTTAGCTTATGTTATTTTAAGGACTGACTCATGAACTGTAAAATAAAGTTTTTTGGTAAGGATGGCTTCCTACGAAGAAGGAGATCTACAAGGAGAGGTTTCAGGTATGTTATGGTGGGGGCGGGATTTACTCTGAAGTATGACTTAGACAGAGCAGCGAGTTGGGTGCCCACTGTTACGTGATCATGTGATCACCTACATCTTCTTCCAGGAAAGATATTTTTTAAGAATGTGTGTATTTTAAATTTGTGATGTTTGGATAAGACTCAGAGAGAGAGAAAGAGAAAGGAAGTGATTTTCTACGATTTGTTTGTCAACTATCAGATGGGCATGACTTCCAGCGTATAGGTTTCCCTCAATTAATGTGAGCTAATGCAGAAAAGCAGAATGAAATGCAATGATTTTTAAACCCAAATGGAAATGTAGAATTCGATGCCACGAATAGATGAACAGGAGAAGGGATGTTGTTTCACTAATGTGATACTAATGAAAGGTAAGAAGTGTTCATTTTAAAGCACCAAAGTACGATTAATTTTAGACAATAGAAGAAGAGATGATTCTAGTGGAGAAATTTAAATGTAAGAACCTTTTGGAAAGGAAACAAACATGCAAGTTTTCACCTAGAAATGAATGAATGCAACGAACCCCGAATGGGTCCCATCGAGGCATGCCAAAATGTTTCACCTAATTCTGGAGCGTTTCTTAGAAAATGATGAAACAAATAAGGGTGATGGGCTAGGAGGAATACCTATTGAAATGTTGGTTGATAGGTTGTTGCACGCACGTATGACTTCTAAATCCACAGCTGATCGTGAGAGCTTCCTTTTTGCTTGGAGAAACTACCTGAAATGGAACACAAAACCACCAAATAAAAGTTAAACAATATATGCAGTGGACTGCCTAGCGTGTGCTAGATTCGGGAAGTGTTATACTTCCTAGACGGCTATCAATCCACTGTTTAAAACAACTTAATGCTGGTAATAAAGTAAATCCTACTGTAGTTAAAATGATTTAGGTATCTCATTCGTCTACAATAAGCAAATTCATTCACAACAGGCTAGGCTATGATTGAATCTGAAGGTCAAGGTCACTGTCAGGATATTGTTATTAGTCAAGGTCAGTTTTTGGACAGTTTAGGGTACTTAGTGGTGGTTTTAGGCTCTGATATGGGTTTCTAATATAAGACACAGAGACTGACGTCGGTTTAGGTTAACTAGCGACAGTTATTGGTGACCAGTGTTAGTATGGTCGGGGTACAGGAAACTCAATAAAACTTGGTTGGGTGATAGATCCGGGATTAGATGAAGGTGGAAGGGCAATGGCGAGATTCGTATGGATCCTGAATATGCATAGGAATGATAAAAGTATGGATATGGACAGTTCAATGGTGTGGGCAAAAGGATGGTCAAGTTTGCATGGAGGTAAAATGGTGGGGAATGGAAATGAAAGTAGAAACTAATAACAAATGTAAAATGATCTACTTAAATGACAAGGAACCAATGCAGGTTAACAAATTTACTATTTATACTAGATTGATGCATGGTTGGTAATGGTGGGTGATCAAATGAACTTGGTGTAGTGTTGGCACTTCCCCGGATTCTCCCATGAAGGCAGGTGGCTGTGTGATTGCTTTGGGTACTGGCTATGGGTGTTCTGATGCTTGTACGGATTTTGGTTATGCTTGCATGTAGCTCTGGTTTTGTCACTTGTTCTCAGAAGATCCCCCCCTCTCTCTCTCAGAAATGTGCCAACCTCGAAATAAGGTTGTTTTGGGAGTTAAATGGTAACCGACGATGATTTTGGCTTAACCGGCAGCGGTCAAGGGTCACCGGCGTCGGCTAGGGTGGGATTTCCTAGGTTTACTAAACTAGGCAGATCCCCTTGATTTTTTGGGATCACATTCGTTTTACCCCATGGATTAGCATGGAAACCTCCTTCTAACATGCGAGAATGTGGTTAGAGGGATTGTAGGCATTAATTTTTAGGGTTTGGGTAGGTCTTAGTTAGTTATGGAAACTTTCTAAGAATAGGTCTTAGGATGAGGTGGCTAGATGAGGTGGATATGTGGGCATTATCCCAATTAGGATATTTAAATAATAAATATGGTGAGGATAATTAATTAATTAAATTTAAATAATTAAATTAATATTATAGTGGGGTGAAGGGGGGCCATGGCTAGGTGGACGTGTTCAAGGTATTTATTTATCGAGGGACCAAGGGGAGTGTGACCTAATTGGAGGATTAGGACCCCTCCAATACAAATAGAAAAAACAAACATGAACACAAGCGAAGAGGCCCAGAACAAAGCCAGAAAATATGAAAGAAAATAGACAACGATGTAGGAAACCTGAGAACGACCAACGACTCACCAAAAATGAAAACTGAGACATCCTTCCAGGGGCAGACCCAAATGGGAAACTCCAAAGAAAAGAAAACCATGCCTCTCAAGAAAGCCACCCAAAATAGGGAACATGTGAAAGAGGCAAAGGAAATGAACAAAAACTAGCAAGCCACCAAGGGACCAAACTGGGAAGTAGGCATCGCCAATAGCCTAGTAGAGGCTGAAACACCGAAACCCAATGGCACTGCGCACAAACACAAAAATACCAAGGGCAAACCCCATCAATGCACACCAAGAAATAGAGGAGCCATATCCCCCAAATCAAACAACCCAACAACTCCAAAAGACCCCTCCACCACAATGAAGCATCTCAAACACTTGCATTGAGGACCTCAAGCCCTACAAAACCAAAATACCTCAAACACTAAAGTCGAAGATCCTGTGAAGTCCCCACCCTAACAGAGG
Source organism: Taxus chinensis (assembly GCA_019776745.2). NCBI lineage: Eukaryota > Viridiplantae > Streptophyta > Pinopsida > Cupressales > Taxaceae > Taxus > Taxus chinensis. Next base: position 695,399,688 of record CM034147.1, read on the forward strand.
AGGGCTGAACCAATTGGGGAGCATTAAAAAATTGAGGGTTTCTTCCTAATACAATGCTTGGGGAACCAAACAGGATGATATCTAGTTAGGAAGAAAAGAAAGAAAGAAACATGCCCCCCGCTAGGCATGCTAACTGAGCCCTCTCCCTTCACCCCAGCAGATGCTTCCTCAGTTGAAAATAACAAAGCCGAGAAAGATGAGGGAGAAAATTCCCCCAAGCCAACCATTCCTTGGAAACACGACTGAACATAACCAAGTCGCAACTCACAACAAAACCAACTGATGAAGTGGGGCCACCAGAGGATGCAAGAATGGAAAAGGCCAGGCATGGTTGTGTGGCAAGGGAAAAAAATGTTTCCGCCACTACCCTTGAAACCTCCACCTCAAGAATAACTCTAAAAACTTACAAAACCTCTTTACACGAGGGATCCTTAATCAACTCTTCATACGACCGATGGAAACACGAATAAAAATTGATAAATGTTGACATGAGATCCTCGACCGGAAAAGGTTTAAACATAACATAACCTGGACTGCTCTTGAGAGATAAGAAAGTCTTCACATCCTGGCTGAGGAGATATCCAAAGCCCAAAAGCTTCCTGAAAAATTCCTTTTTCAAGACCAACCTCGAGTGGACTAGATCAAAACAACAACCCATTCAAGTAGTGCTCGACTAGACAATGGTAAAGAGAATCCAGTTTAGCCACCATGCTATAGTTCTTCACTAGCTCCCACTGCACAGCTCCATGAATTCCGCAAGCCTTCATGGCTTCTTCAATCCAAAACCCTAGCACAACCTGCCGCTTCATCGACTCCTCCCTCCCCAACCAAAAATCACTATAAACATTTATTATTTAGCAATCACATATATACTATCCATACAATAACAATAAGTAAATAAATACTATGACAAATTTCATGAGCACATAACAACGGGGAAGTATTGATTTGAAGTGTTCTACCCATGATAAGTTGGTTGTTGTAGTCAAGTTTGTTTAGTATTTATTGCTTTGAATAAATCCACCCAAGAATAGGTAGTTATTTCTTGGTGTGTGGACTAAGTAAACAAATAGTAATGTCTATAAATACCTCTTCCATATATTTGGAAAGGGGGGCATATTTTGTAAATCAGTTTTTGAATCAATACAAGTGCAGTCTTAAAAGTTAATTGTAGTTGTTCCAAATCCGAAGGGAAGAGAAAGGCCAAAATTCGCTCTTCCCCAAGGAGGAAGATTTTTCTGTTATTTCCTAACATAGTTTATTTACTGCAGATTTATTTCAGTAATTTAGTTGTTGTGTGTTTCCTTTTCATGCATGTTTAATTTCAGTATGTTTTCTTAGGAAGAATTATTGTTGAATAAGATTTTCTTTCTCCTTTTGCATACAACTTTAGACACCGCCTTGGTTATAATGACACCAACTTGTCTATGAATTGGTTAAATTATTGGTAATACAACGACCCGTCAACAGGATTGCAGCAATTAGGGAAACATTTGACATTGTTAAGAGTATCAAGAAAGACCAAGCACAACCCCATATCAAAGTGGTAGTGAGACCAGTTATTCCAGATAATAACAAAAGTTGGCAAGTGTTCAAAAGCAACCAAAAAATCATTAATTTCCTTCAAGAAGAGGCTGAGTTCTCTTTGAGAAATCAAGATAAACTAGAAAATCAGTATGGAGATCAAGTATTCCAACTAAGAAAAAAAAAGCTACTAAAAGGACTAGTGACTCTAGAATCAATCTTCAATCCTAATGTATAGTTCAGGAAAGAGAAAGCCAATATCATGGTAAAAGGTGAAGACTCAAAACCTATTTCAGTTGGAGAGGGAAAGGTATTCCAAATTGACAAGGTGAGTACTCACCAAGAAAACTGTGATTTCATATAACTTTGTCAAGAGTTTTTGGATATCTTTGCTCGGAGCTATGAAGATTTGAAGGGTTGTAATCCAAGTTTAGCCAAACACACTATTGATCTAGATCCAAAAGCTAAACCCATTCGGAAGAAGCAAAGGCCAGTGAGTCCTCACATCGATCCTCTCATGAAGAAGGAATTGAACAAGATAATTGAAGCAAGTATCATTTTCCCGATCAAGCACTCAAGCTGGGTTGTAAACCTTGTGCCAGTTAGAAAAGGAAATGGAGAAATTAGATTGTGTGTGTATTTCCAAGACTTGAATAGAGATTCTCTCAAAGATCACTATCCACTCCCTTCCATGGAGAATATCTTACAAGTAGTAGCTGGTTCGAAGAGGTTTTCATTTCTAGATGGATACTTGGGATACAATCAAATCATGGTGAAGGATGTAGATCAATTCAAGACATCTTTCACCACAAAATGGGGCACATATGCTTATAGGAAGATGTCATTTGGATTGTCAAATGTCGGAGCTATGTTTCAAAGAGCAATGGATATCTCACTCAAGGGACTAATTAACAAGATGGTTATTATGTACCTAGATGACATAACTATATTTTTCAAGAATGCAACTGATCATCTTTCTCATCTTAGAAAAGTGTTTGAGAGATGCAGACAGTTTAGAGTTTCCCTAAATCCGAAGAAGTGTATATTCTTAGCACATGAGGGTAATCTCCTGGGTCACATTATGTCAAAAGAAGGATTGACTATTGAACTAGAAATAGTCAAAGCCATTATGGCATTACCACTGCCTAGTCGTAAGAAATCTCTTCAAAGCTTCTTGGGGATGATAAATTTTGTGAGAAGATTTGTGCCTGATTTTTCCAATCTCTTCAAGCCACTGACAATGATGTTGAAGAAGGGCACGGCCTTTAAATTGATAACAAAGGGAAAAGAGTGTTTTGAGGCTATCAAACGAGAAATATCACAAGCTCCAACTCTCATCAATCCAAATTTTTCAAAGGACTTCATCATCTATGCTTTTAGTGGCTTAGACATAATTTATGTAATCTTGATGCAATTGAACAAGGAATGATCTGAGTAGCATGCTGATTTCTTCAGTCAGAGCCTAGAGGATTATGAGGTGAGGTACTCTTTCATTGAGAATCACGTCTTTGTTGTTATAAGGAGTTTAAATAAATTCAAACACTTGGTCTCCAACAACAAAATACACTTGCTAGTATCACATGCCGGAGTAAAATATTTCCTACTAAACAAGGACTTAAATGAGAAAAGAGTTGGTTAGATTGCACGTGTCATGGAGTATGACATAGAACTCAAGTGACCAAACTGGTGAGGGGCAAAGGATTGTGTGAGAAGTTGGCTTCTAATCAACATACAGAGTCAAAGGATGAAAAATGAGTTGTTCTAGTGCTACAAGATAATCAAGAATAAGCAGTTGATGGAATGCCCATCCCTTGCTGGACCCAAGATATGATCAACTTCCGTCAAATAGGTTTATACCCTCAAGGATTAAGCAAATCTAAAAGGAGGTATTTTAGACTGCAATCCATTCCATATGTTCTTATTTATGGTATCTGTTCAAGAAATATGCGAATGGAGTTCTCTTGATGTGTGTTCCAACATATCAGATTGAGAAAGTGTTGCATGAGTTCCATGATGGAGAATCTGGAGGTCATTTTTCTCCAGGAGTAACATCCCTCAAAATCATCAAGGCTGGTTACTATTGCCCCACAATGGTTATTGATTGTTATGCATAGATTAAGAAGTACAAGAAAAGTGCATTCTTCACTGGTAAATAAAATCTAATAGCACTACCTCTCCACCAAATCTCAGTTTATCAACCATTCATGTAGTGGGGATTGGATTTCATTGGGGTCATCAATCCAAACTTAATCGAAGGCCACAAGTGGATTCTTACCACCACAAACTATTTCACTAAGTGGACTGCAGTAGTAGCACTCAAGGAGGAAAATGAGTCCAACATACTGAATTTATACAAAGGAATTGTAACCAAATTTGGTGTCCCATCCAATATCATATCATACAATTCTCTAGCATTCCTTGGCACCAAAATCTCTTAGTGGGATGTCAAGAACGAGATTTATTTGAGCACTTCATCTAGCTATTACCCCGAGGGTAATGGACAAGATGAGTCCACAGACAAGACTCTCTTAAGGATCATCAGAAGAACTTTGAATGAGAATCAGATGACATGGCATACAAAACTGAAGTCAGCCTTGTGGGCTAACATAATTACACCCAAAAGGTCTACTGATGGCTCTCCCTACAAGCTAGTCTATGGAAAGGAAACTAGGCTGCCCATATCTCTTGAATTTCCAGCACTGAAGCTTCTTAAGCAGCTGGAGTTATCTCAGTTTGAGCCCATGGAAGATAGATTTGTAGAACTTGTGGAGTTGGAGGATCTGAGAGATCAAGAAGTGAAAACTATGGAAAAGGATCAAGCCTTGATCAAGAAGTCTTTTTACAAGAAAGTTAAAGCCAGAAGCTTCTAAGAGGGAGATTTGGTTCTAAAGTGGGATGGTGACAGGGCTAAACCAGGGAAACATTCAAAATTTGATGCCATATGGAGTGGTCCCTACATGATCTCAGGCTCCAAGAGTAGAAATGATTTCTAACTATCTAAGTTAGATGGAGAAGAACTACAAATTCTAGTCAATGGAATCTACCTGAAGCATTGTCATTAGAGTAAAATCTCAACCTTGTACATATTAATTTAGATTTCTAATTCTAAGTGCTTTCAGCACACTTTTGTGTTGTTAGAGTAGGTTTCCCTTCCCTAAGTGTTTTTCATGTGTTCTATTGCTTCTAGATGGCCTCTTTGCACAATTCATCATGTTTCCGGAAAAAGGTGTTGCAGGAAGAAGTTCAAAGTTGCAGGAAACAATTGCAATCCCCAAGAAGTTTCAAATGTAGAGCAAATAAAATAAAATTTAGAGGAGTTTCAGTTTCTCATCTTCTTGCCTCTCCAGATAAGTTACATTCTTAGCATCTAATGTCTCATCTTTTATCAGAAAATTAGTTTTAGGGGCAACTTGATGTGTTTCAAATGGCATATTACATGACACTTTGAATGTTCTTATTCCTAGCAGGAAAGCCCCGTCAGTTTATTCAAGGTTCCCTTGGGTTTTGAATAGAAGATCAACTTCAAATCAAATTTTCACATTCATTGGATCTTGTTCAATTGAAAATCTCATGATATTGTGAGCAACTCAGGTGGTTTGATCAGCTTCAGCTTCCAGCAGTGTTCCAGATAGGTTCAGGATTGAAAAAATTCATATTTCAGAGCGGGTTGTAGGAAAGAAGAAGGTGAGTTTCAAAATTCAACAATTTCCCACTCGCATAAAACCTCCTTCAAAATATTTTCTTATGGAAAGATGGAAAATTTGAGCAATAACAGTCAGCTCCAGGTATAAACAATAGTACTTCAAATGGATTCAAGGGCAAAGTTTTAAGTTTAGATCAGCTCATGTTATCAGGTTGACTCTGTGTCCAATGGATATTGCAAGGCCACTGATCACTTCACCTGACAGGCAGGTAATCCCATGGAGTCACCGAAAATGTTATCCATTTTTATCCCTTTTGTAGAAATGAACAACTTCATATTATGGACCTGGAGCAGATAACTAAAGTTTAGTGGAGAGATGGTGAAGGAACAAGCTTTGGAGCCCCCACTTAGTTGGGAAAATGGATAAAACGAGTAAAATGAAGAAAATGATTTTTGTAAGTATCCCAATGCATCACTATGGATTCCCTGGTTCAGGAAAGAGTCCAATAAATTTGAGAAAGTTTGGAAAATTTTCAAAAAATTGTTAAAAATGGAAAAGGGAGTCAAAATTGGCTTGGCGAGTTGTTTGGGCAAGTTAGAATAGCTTGCCGAGTTGTGGCATGCAGCGGTGTGGTAGGTCAGAGGTCAGAGTTATAAAGAATGTGGGTCGACCGAGTCATGGAAGGGCTCACCGAGTTAGTTGGCGAGTCTTGCAGGTTGGTCACCGAGGAATTAATGTGGCTGCACCAGATGTTGTGGGCCTGAGAAACACAACAGATACATGGGGTCGAGGGATCCAAGTTACCTGAGTGGTTGGAATCGTCGCAATGCACTGGGGTGAGTAGCAGGTTTTTTGTGCGGTTGCAGGATGGTCATCGGGGAATCAATGTGGCCGCATTGGGTGATGTGGGCCTGAGTGATACAACATGTACACATGGTCGAGGGGCCTGAGTTCCCCGAGTGGTCAGAATTTCCACAATGCATTAGGGTGAGTCACAGGTTTCTTGTGCAGCCGTGGGATGGTTCTGGGAAACACCTACTTCCCTGCGAGCGGGTCAAGGCCACAATACATTGGTGTCAGGTGTGTTGTGTGGAGAACTTAGCGAGGTCGGGCCCCAGGGGCCGAGGTGGAATAGGTTTCAGTGAGCGAGATGTGGCTGAGTGAGGAGTACAGGAAATAATGTTCCCCGTGGAACAATGTTCCTCGTGGGGAGATGGTGCCCGCAGGCATAAGGAGAGCTAATAAGAGAAAGGGAGGAGGATGCACGAGGCGACAGCTCACCGATAAACAAAACAACATGGTGGAAGGCATAAGGTAAGGCAAGAGCCTGATGCCAAGTTTCAAAGCTACATGGCAGGATGATAGGGCTAGCTCGCCGAGCCAGGTGGCGAGCTGGCAACAAGCTAACAAGGACTCTAGGCCACATCACTAAGCTTCCCCCCCCAGACATTGTTTTAGTAAATTTTGATTTTGTGGGCCCACATGTCTAATACCATCACTCATTAAACTATTGAACATGGAAATAAATGTATAGTTGGGGGAAAATGAAAATAAGCATCTACAGCTCCAAAAATTAAATGCCCAGGCCCGAGAGTCAGTGTATGAGCCAAAAAGTGACCCAAATTCAAATGATCATAACTTCTTCAATACTCAACCAAACTGGACAAAATTATACTCGTTGGAATTTTGATTTCATCCTTTTCACTCAAAAAATAAAGAAATTGGAGGTTTGGTGATGGAAGGTGGGCCAAAAATGAGGAAATCTCTCCCAGATTCAAATGATCACTTCCAGGAGGGTAAAAATGAATTAATGAAGCATGGGAGGCCATTTTCTTCTACAACAAGCTACATGACAGTGAGGGATGGGTTTTTTCAAGGTTTCTTCATGATATTTTGTAGCCCATCAATGCTCTTTGTTAGTGGCTGAATGCATATTTTTGGATTCTTCTTCTATCTCTCTCTTTCTTATATATATATATATATATATATATATATATATATATATATATATATATATATATATATATATATATATATATATATATATATATGGAGGGCTCATTTTAAAGTGGTTGGATATTTTTCTATCTGCTCCTCCCATTCTATAACTTGTTGCAAGTGCTTGTAAGCTTCAACCCTTCCATTTTGGGGATTTTACAAGAACTACATGCCTCTTTATCTCATTATAATGGACTATGTCACATTTTGGAAGCAATAAAATCAAACTTGTGGTTATTGTTCAATCCTTGTTAGTGTTATTGCATTCTCTGACCTCTGATTTGCATTCAAAGGTATTTTGTGGATCTTCTAATTTCTTGCAAGCTTAAAATGGTTGTGTTTAATTGGAACTATGTTATGAATGTGTATTTATAGACTGTGGTGTTCCACATACCCTCTCTATCTCTATTTCTGCACATTTCCATTTATTAGAGAGTGTCCCAATCACCCTTCTCTTGGTGTTATCATCTCCTTAGTGTAGGATTTCTTCATTTTATGTATTTTCCTCTCTCCCTAGTCCCTTAGAATCATAAAATAGGATTAGATAAGTGTATTTCTACCATTAGGAGTAGTTGTAACATTATTTTAGGAAGATGAACTCGCCTTCTCTAGAGGTCCAACTCAAGTAGCAGGTCCCACAACTTGAGAGATGGTCCCATGTTACCCAATTACATTGATTTCCTATTCATTCCACATACAAGTAAATCGTAGGGTGCTATAATTTGGTGATAATAGTCCTTATGTATTTTGAGATGGCCTCAAGGTTAGGTGTCACTTCTTGTTGCATTGTCCTTGATTATTCTCCAAGTAATTCATTTACCCATGAAAAAGGCTTAGCAAGTGTGTAAATGAAACTAGGTATCTCAGGTGCTTGGTAAGGCACCAAAGCATGATCGAGATGAGTTGATTCAAGTGCTTTAGTAGGAACACCTAGATCTACTAGATGATTAGGATACTGAGAAGGATTAATCTCACTAGGTTCAATTTATTTCGTAGGGTGTTCTTCAACCTTGGACCTCTTACAGACCTCCAAAAAAGGAGATACGTCAACATTATCAACTTTCATACTCTTTCTCTTTCCTGAATGAGATGAGCCTGAATCCTCATTAGAGACCTTGTGAGATGAAGTGAGAGGAGATTGCCTAAGAAATGCAAGTCTTTCACCACCTTCAATTCTTAAAACCCTATTATTTTTGTACCATTTCTTGGTCCATTAATTGTAGTCATGATTCTTTCAGCATCCTTGTCTTCAAATCCTCTCGGTCCATATGTTACACATCAATATCTCCTACATTTGGGTACTCGATGTCCGAAATGGATATTGGCTCAAATCCAGTGTAGTTGATAGGGAGGGAATGAAGATATGGACATATGAGTGAAATTTGGACTTGATCTAGATACTTACTATTTTTAGTAATCCACACCCCACCCTTAGATTCTATTTTTAGACAATTTTCCAAATTTTAGTTTTTTTCCAATTTGCTGAGTGTTGGATTTGAGGAATTACACATAGGTCTTAAAAATTTTATTTTTTATTTTTGGTTTTCAACACTTACTATTTTTAGAATGGATCTAGTGTCAACTTAATAAGAATATAATTGTGCCTTCTGAGTTTCGGATTGAGCTGAAATCATTTTTATTAGATTAGATTTTTTATTGTGATCTCATGCTCCAAAGTTTAGGTGTTTTCAATCACAGGAACTCCTATTATCTAAAAAAGATTTATTTTTTTTGTAATCTTCATGTGGCTTCTATAAAAAAATTTATAGCATCAATGGGAACAAGTTTTGTTTCATCTCCAAGGTGTTCTAGAAAGGAAGTTTTGGGAAAAGTTTCATGGCAAATGGAGTAGGATTTGAGAGCTACGAGCAAAAAGATGTTTTCATCATTTGAGGGTTCTAAAAAAATTGGGCAAAATAAAAACATACCAGCAGCAATGGGGGGTGGTACAAAATGAAAAATGAGTTAAAAATGGATAAGTATGAATATTATACTCACCCCTCCTTCAAAAACATAGCTAACTCACTTTTGACCCACCCTATTTAACCCGGGTTAGAGGAGACTTCAAGGAGGGGTTAAAAATTACTGAATGGGTCTCAAACCCCCTCATGTTCCTTACCCAATTTAGTAATGGAAAAAGGGGAAAAAGGGGATATCATGGGTGTAAAAAATGTGCCATGGGGTCTACCATCATGAGAAAGGGGCCAGAAATGAAAGAGAGTGAATGGATAACACGACCTAGGCATCAAGTTGCAAGTTGTAAGTGACACAAACTTTTCCTCCTCCTTGGTGTTGCATTATAGTGTCCCCATGTTCATTTAGAAAAGGGAGAAAGGGACATGAGCATGAAAAAGTGCACCGAGGGTCATCTCAACATGAGAAAGGGTCCCAAGTCTTTAAGTGAGTTGAAAACACATCTCTAACACCTAAAGTTATCTTTTAAGTAACACAACCTCCTCCTCCTCCTTGGTGGAACACTCTTATGTGTCCAACGTACCTTTTGAATTTTTTCAAAGGGAAAAATGGAAATCACGGGTCTCCAAGTGGGCATTTTCTACTTTTGGAAGTTGGGTGTCACCATTGCGCTGTTAAAAAGCCTTCTTGCCTCGAGAGCTTCCCTTGGTTTTTCCTAGGCCAGCCTTATATCATTTTGAATGGAAAACACACAAGGAATACAATTCCACCATTTTAAGGACCTCATTATTCTTACTCTTTTAAATGTATGACATTTTTTAATTCTAGTCACGAGTGAGTCCTGAAAGGTCAAACTACCACTGAAGAAAAATATGCCTTTTTGTCCAACTCAAACTATGGAAAATGTAGAGGGTAAAATTTTATCCACTTTTTTCTTTAAATCATATTCTAAATATCATTGGAACTCTCATAATCTTCAATTGAATCTTCGCCATGATCAAAGGTCTTTATCTACAATGTCAAGCCAATATCTACAAATATTTTCCTCAGAATACCTTATAACATTTTGCACAATGAAGTAGAAACTATTACATTTCTAGTGAGTATATGATTGTTTTCCAAATCCTGTCGAGCCTTCTGATATGTCTAGAACAAGCTAACTAACTTTTTCACCACTTTCATTTCCTTATACCATGCTACAAATAGCTCAGTATTACATAACTTGTTCCTAAACCTGATTTTTCTTCCAAAACTTTCCTAAACTTCCTTGGATGATTGCATATATATTCCACACACTTCTTGGATGCTTTAAATTTTCCATGTACGCTCCCAGAGGGAGCTTACCAGGTGCAAAAAGGCCAAAATAACCCTTTTGGAGCCTCCTGAAGCACTCAACTTCTCCTAGATATAAATATATTCATGAATCGGATTGAATAAGATCCCCTGCACATGAAAAACACTTGAAAATCACACTGGCACATTCCTCCTGGACATTATGAGGGTAACACAATAACTAAGTTGGTTGGAGGACATGTTTACATTGAGTGAGAGAGGGATTTTCATTTGAGGATTAGGTTGTCATGATATTTTTTTAAATTTTCCATGTTACACATTTTGCATGACAATAGATACTTAGACTTTGTGTTGAATTTCTATGTGGGACTTTGTGCCATATATGTCGAGTTCAAAGTTGTGAAGACTTTGTGCTTCCTTTCTCATTCTCTGCATTTGTTATTGTATTATGATATTTATGTGTGAGATAGGTTTTATTTTGTTTATGTTTGATATATCGCAATAGTCCCCTGTGTCTACCCTATTGTGGGTCGCTCACTTTCTGTCCTCTCCCTTCTTATTTATTTTCCCATTTTCCTCCTTTGTGCTTTCTATTTAAAAGTACAAAAATATAAAAAACACCCTCATACAAGGGAATTGCCACTCTCAAGCACAAAGGAACATCACCTTGTCAATAAATGATCTTCCCTAACTAGTACAAATTTTATGTCACTTCCATTGGGAAAATAAAAAAACACGCAGAATGACGAAAAAACTCCCCATGCTCATATGACACACAACTTTGTATCGAATGCACTTTACATTCATGATTTTGTTGATCAATGTTTACACCCTAATAAAATATGTGTTATGGGAATGCACACTAATAAAGAGGATGTAAGGGTTTGTAATAGGGGAATAATATGATCATTTAACTTCTAACATTAACCATTCACAATCAGAACAATTCTTTCATACTTATAATGGTTGATAAATGATAAGTAACCACTCAAATACACAAGAGGAGAAAGAAACCTAGTTGTATAAGTAAGAATGGGGAGAATCTAGATGTGTAAAATAGCGAAACAAGTAGATTAGAGACTAGAAGTGCTTTGATATTGATTCTAAAATTAGAAATTGAGTAGGGGCAGAACCACATAACTATTGTACAGTTCAAAACTATAATTGTATGGTACTAACTTGAATTTGTATGGTTTTGGACCCTTAAGTAGTCTTTCCATAAAATGATCGTTATTATATGGCACCCTTTCTCACACAACTTAAGGATGACATATAATCACCCTTAGTAGTAGAATCCCAGTTGTTAAACCAATCCAAGTGTTCCACTTCATGCCCTCATTGCAGGATAAAGCCTCATGTAGTTCTCCTATGTCTTTGTACAAGTGTGAGAAACTAACAAACCCCCTAGGGGTGCACTCATGTCTCTTGACACCAATATAGTGGGCTAACTATATAGTATAAAATTGTATCTAGTACAATAGTAATATCACGTGGTGTGCCTCAGCTACATGACCTAACCCTTTGTTCCTTGAAACCCTTGAAAAATGCTTGGAGCAACTTTTCTCTTGCAAATACATGGCTTTATGACCTTTTCATGCTTGGAAATGGAGGAAACTAGAATATTTGACATCGTTGAGTGCTTCATACATGTACTAGGAACTGCTCTAATTGATGTGCATTTGATTTGCGTAGATTTAGGAAACCCTTGAGTGCTTTTGGAATGATATTTTCAATGATATCTTGAAAAGTTCTAAGTGAGTTGTAAAGTGATAATGAATTGCTTATATAACCTTCTGTAGGTGAAATATTCTAATAAGGTTGACCTAGGAAGATGAAACAACCCCAAAAAATCAAATTAAGAACAAAGTTAGAGAACTTGAAGAGCTAGGACCATACATGTTGGCCAATACTAGACCCCACATCTTGACCCATTTATATGGTCTTGGACAAAGGAGAAAAGTAAAAAAATGAAGTTTAGACATGAAGTACAATTTTTTTTTTACTACTTTGATTAGATAATATTTCTAGAATTGGCAACAAACAGAGTGTAAAGATAATCAAGTCACAAAAGAGCTAGAGAGATGAACTGATTGGATTACGAATGTGAGCATTTGTCTTAGTAAGGGAGCTCAGTTAAACTTGGCATTGCAAAAGGATAAGTTACCAAATTTTAGTGTCTACAATCAACATTTCATACATAAATTTTTGATTGATAGTAATGCTCCACATAATATGTGCACTCTTAAGATATTGCACTCTCTCAGATATACTAAGAATTAAATCGCACTTGATCTTAAGACACACATAGGGCATATTGTTCTCCCTCTCACAATTGGCTCTACTACCATTTCTATTTCATTCTTGGTGGCATCTTCTCTTAGCTTATGTGACACGAGTCTAGGCCGATCATGGCTTCACACTTCCATGGCTATACCTTTATTTCTTTATTAATGTGTTTAATTCATTCATAATAAACGAGTGGTTAAAATTAGGGGTATTCCATTTAAGGACCCTGTATCTCTGCATCTTGGCCTGATACATATGGTTACTACTCCTTAGTATAATGCATCTACATCTCGTTCTTCTAATTCTCACTAGTGATACATATGGTTACTACTCGTAGTGGTTGGGTTGAAGTGCAATCCATACACTACCTACATCGACAATACTCCGAAGAGGCCTTAAATTACACATACTTCTCCACCTATCATGTGATATCTAAATGAATAAAAATAACATTTACAATTTGATCACTTGACAATGCAACACTGGTTGGCATGCTTAGCTCGACTTGGATTGGATGGTCTCTAACTTGAGAAGCGTGACTCTACAACTTGGTTGAGTGTGCTTAAGACCTATTTAGGGGATACTCTTAGAGTGTGTTGTTACTTTTTAAGAATTTAGGAAAGCTCATAGTGCTTTTGGAATGATTTGAACTTGAGAGAGATAGGTAAGTATCAAACGAGTAAATGAGTTCATTTTTACTTACTTATATATATGCGTTCATAGGTATAATTTTGCATTAAGGCTATCCATGAGGAATGTATCAACCCACATAAAGATATCAAACTAATAAAGTGACTGTATGGTGGCTAGGGATAAAACTGCCAATTTTAGACCAAACTGTAGAACATTTTGGTCCCTATTTAGAAGTCCTATACTAGTAAGGAGTGAGGTGCTAGAAACTTATGTTCATGACACTTGGAGGTGATATATTTCCTTAGAATGATGTAAGAAATACTATGAGTGATTAAATAATGCAATTGAGGAAAGTAAGTCACGCATGAGACCAAGGATAAGCAATTAAGGTCGAAATGTGTGTGCAAGTCATGATCTAGGGATAAAACCAATATTGTCATTGTCAAGTGATAAGTTACCAAAACTAGGTGTCTACATTATCATGTAAAACATATGAGAATTTATGTTCTCGAGATTGAATTGTAAAATACATTCAAATATTGTAAAACCATTACTTTTGTATAAGTGATGGTTGTGCAATCATCATGAAAATTAATGAAACTATTGATCAGGTTTCAAGTCTTCCATGACGGTCAACAAGAACTCTATGATAGTCATTAAGACCACAAAGTAGTTGTGAAAATTGTTATGATAGTGTGAAACTCATGTGGTAGTTTCACCATCCCATGAAGGAATTGAAGCTTAAGAGAGGAAGGGTTGGTCTTGAAACATGAAGGTATATCTATTCCATGGATGACCCATCAAGATTTAGGGGAAGATGATTCCTTAGGCCTAGAATTATTTGGTATGACATGGATCAATTTAGATATATAGGGCCCATAATATAGATAAAGTCACATGGAAATACATGTATATTTTGTGGGTGACCTATTGACCATTGAATCAATTTAGAGGACAGGAGGTAGGGCAAGGGGAACAACTTGATGATCAATCTTGAAGGGAGGCTCCCTCCTCGTAATTCTATATAGATCCTCCCTCAGGAATAAAGCCATATCTATATAGTCCCGTGTCATATATATATTGGAAGGGCCATATATATCCTAGAGGGATTAGTCCCCACATCAAGAAAACACTCATATCATAAGACAAGGGCAGGCTCCCATATATCGATATATGGTGTCCAAATCTCTATCTTATAGAAGGGGCCATATTTTATTTATAACTTGTGGCCTTCACTTATTTTGGCTTACACACGTGATTTTTATTAAAGGTGGACACCCTTAGTATTATTCTAACCACACGATGTTTGTTCTGTAGCTTTTCCCCATACCTGTATCTTCAAACAACAATAGATGGAACTGTCTTTTCCTTTAGGTTGATTCTTGTGCTACAACCAATCAAAAAATTAAATATGATAGAAAACTTTCAGATGTTGAGGTTAAATATTTCAAAGCAATGAAATCACTGTTTTGTACCTGTTGGACAGTGTAGGAGAAATTAAATAGGTAAAATTCAGACAGGTCAAACATAATTTGCCCAGTTACATCTGATTATTCTATCATTTCGTTTTGCATCTACAACTATGAACAAAAAATGACTCAATCGTGTTATTCTCATAATCTAAAACGATGGAGCCTATCTCTCATGCAAGTTCGCTGGGAGACAGACGGATTTGAACCGGTGACCTCCAAAATAATAGTCATGAGGCCCACCACCATACCACAACATTTACTTAGTGTAATTTTGACTTTTTATAAATAAATATCCCCCTCGAACGTGCATGAGGAATAGGTAGAATGATATGAAACCATGCCTTAAATCAAAATCAACCAGCAAATTATCTTCCTTGCACTAGCTCAATTGGTAGCACGATGTACTATTTACGCCGAAGGTGTTCCCCTTATGGTAGAGGACCTTCGGACGTTTCTGCAGCGATGCTGAATTTGAAGATTTGACGGCCGTCTAGACGTTTTCATGTTTTCCCACTATTTTTAATAGTTTTTTTGGGGCTATTTTTAACCAGACATGCATACGAAAGAGGAATGGGCCCTTCAAAATTAGCTGCATGAGAGAGACAAAGATTACAAGCATAAACTGGACATCTGCACGAGAGAGACAAAGATTACAAGCCTAAACTGGACAAATTCTTTAATATGTTTTATCTCTGCATTTCCTATGGTGTATTCCTATCTTTCATGTTGGTCGTCTACATTTAGATGCAATTCGGATGGGGCTACGCATTTAGATCCCTAGCAGTCGCCATGGCCATTGCTAATGTGTTGTTCATTGCAGGAATGTTGCTCTACAGGCACAAGCTTCTTGGAGGGAGCCCATTAACTCGAATAATGCATGTTATGGTGGCTGCCTTTAGGAAAAGGAAAGTTGCTCTGCCTGCCAACGAGGGCAATCTGTACGAGGTCATCGGTAAAATATCTAATATCAGAGGCAGTAATAAGCTCCCTCATACTTATGAATATAGGTACCCTCAAATTCTTCAATTTTTATCTGTATTATGCTTCATATTGTATAAATCGAGTTAAACCAAATCAGTAAATCAGCATGTCTTCAATTTATGTGTAACTAAACTGGTACTATGCACTGTAATTGTCTCCTCCATTAAAGAGACGTCTCCTTTGTCCCCTGGATGGGTTAAATACATAGTTATTCCAATTATTATAGATTAAATGAAACATTTTAATAATGTCTTCAAACCCAAGTTATCTATGAAACATAAGGTAGTAATAATGCTATTATATGTATAAATATTAGTTTGTTATATATGAATCTAGATTTTCAAGTGTTCTATATATTTAATTTTGACCTCATTGTAAATGAGGAACTGGAAGACATGAAGCCAATTAGTTTCCATCAACTCCTAAGTATAGAATCAGCGTAGTTTCCAGCTAATCAATACATGTGGAGATTTTATATCATGAGTGGTAGCATATGGTGACCTCTAGAAAGCATCATCATTACATGCTCAATCGTCTGTGCACACCAATGGTGCAAATGAGCCTAAATGAATTTTCTCCTAGCTTTAAGTCCTCTTCAATTGTGTCCAACAATAGCTCTTATAGGTCTATATCCAGTCATGTGGGAGAACCGGGGGCTTATTCTAAGAGGAAATATATGTCCATTGTTCCTGCTCAAGAGTGAATACTTGGCACGTCTTATTTTAAAGAAGGTATCAATATTAAATTTCACACTTTACAATAATAATAGTAGCTGGTTTTATAATCAAAAAACCTTTTTTAAAAATTTACCCTGAAGAAGGTTCTACAAATTAGGCCCTAAAAGTCAATTAAGGGAAAAAACCAGAGACCCTAAATAAATGTAATGCTTCATCTATATTCCTACACTTACAAAATCAATCACACCTCTTATCAACATCAACTACAAAATTAATAATTATGCCTCTAAATCAAATAACATTTACCATTCGGTGTTCACATTACATTATGCACATGTGATTCAAGAGAGAAATGAACATGGCGGGGAAATGGTTTCATTACTGGATCTCAACTTCGTAATTGTTTGATAGGTTGAAATAGAACTGAAGATTGCAGAGCTCTTCATGAAAATGACAAAAATTCCAACAGAGACCTTACGAAAAATCAATTTTTTTATTAGATCTTACATGCAATTTCGCCTATTATGTTGTGCTTGGCTATTTGTTTCCCATGATCATATCCCTGTCATGGATTTACTGGATATTATCTTCACTACCATAATAGTTGCACGCCCACACTTTCTTGTACAAAGTCATTTATGTCATCCTTAGGCATGGATGGTAGTGTAGCCAATGACAAGCAAATGGTGCAATATCAGTCCATTCTTCCTGCTCAAGAGTGAATATCTAGCACGTCTTCTAAGAGGAAATGTTCTGGAAAAGATGAAAGTGGTAAATGTGGAAATACTAGAAGGTGCCATTTCTCTAAACGGAGGTTAGTAGTCAATAACAAATTAGGTTTCTATGAATTATTGTTCAGATTTTATTCCCAATTTTGAAATGTAGAAACAACCTTAAAATTAAGTGGCCCATATATATTTCTACACTTACGAAATCAATCACACCCCTTATCAACATCAACTACAAAAGTAATAACTATCCCTCTAAATCAAATAACATTTACTGTTCGGCGTTCACATTGCATTGTATAGGTATTGCATTGCATTGGATGTGGTGTGGGTTAGGAACATTTATCTTTAAGACAAATTTGAATGGAAATATCGTTCAAATTTGGAAAAACTGAAAACTATCCACAGACAAGGGTAGTGCTTTGGCTTCTGGCACAATCATTTCACAAACCATTGCTGAGGAGGGCAAGGCTAAAAATGAAAGCCATAACGAAAAGAATCAAATAACTATTCCAAAGGTATTGCATTGTATTGTTAGGTAGTGCATAAAGTTGTTTGGGCCAACATTCCATAACCATTGACTGATTTCTTTTCACATATGGCAAAAACTTTGTGAACGTAATCCTTGTTAAAATCAACCATCCAAATTATTTTAGTAACCAAATTATTGTAATTTTTTTTCATGAAACAAAGCTATATTACTTACTGTAAATACTACAGACTATTCACAAAAACAAAGGTGGTATGAGAGCATGACACATCCTTGTCAAAGTCACACTAGGAAAACTTATATGTGTTCAACCAAAACAACCCGTCGTAAATATTACCCTCTAATTTGATAGCACCTCCACTACTACTTTACTCAACACTTCTTATATCCAAAGCGGCAGTGTCATTCAAGGGTTATCAAATGTATTCATGTTTAGTACAGATCTCATGATATAAGATTTTCAAATGTATATGTATGAATTTGTAACAAATTTGAAATGTACACATAAAACCTTTCAATGTAATGTTTCATCTATATTCCTACACTTCCACTATCAATCACACCCCTTATCAATATGTTATCGGCAATACAAAAAATGATTTTTCAACAAAAAACCAACCAAACAACCCATGCAACCACCGTCTCAAACACATTGCAACACTAACCTAATTTTCGCCAAATAATTACAAACCACATAAAATACAAAACAAATAAACTATCCAAAGTGGTATCAAATGTATACCACTCATGATATAAAATCTACAAATGTACGGAAGCCTTCATGTATTCATGTTTAGTTCAAATAAAATAGTCCGCAAAACACTACCACTCATGATATAAGATTTACAAATGTATATGTACTAATTTGTAACAAATTTGAAGTATAAAGAGAGAATGTTTAAATGCAATACTTACTCTATATTCCTACACTTACAAAAATAATCACACCCATTATCAACATCAAATAAAAAAGTATTAATTATCCTTCCAGAAATCAAATATCATATACCGTTCGGCATTCACATTGCATTGTACACATGCGATTGCTAGTTTTTAGATTCGACATAATTTTATTTCCCCCAGATATATTATTATGTTACCTTATGATCAGCATAAGACACTATTTTCCTAAATTATTTGATTTGCTTATTGTTTATATGAGGTAATTCAAATTCCAAATCTTGATATGGGTGCTCCAGTGCAATCGGGCATTATTTCCTCTGAAACTCCGCCCATATTCCTGGTAAACGACCTATGAATATATTCTGCTGGTACGTATACTATTAGCTCGCATTATTACACGGAAAGACATTGCCCTTATGAGAAAGAGCCTTTTGTTCACATCATAGGCTTAATTTTGACTTCACACAAATTTTTCTGTTTTTATCCGTTCCCCAAAACAATTGTAGTTGCATGTAGAATGCAGCAGTTATCCAAATCAATGGCAATTACATGCAGAATGGTTGGCAAGATTCGAGGGAAGAATATTGTTGGGATCTCAGGATTCAAAACCTAGGTTTTCAGAGCAAATGAACTTAATGATATAAGAAATTCTTGGAGGATCTTGTGCTGTAATGGTATTCGCCATATATTCTGCGGTAGTTTTAAGATATGTTTTAATTGCATTCTGGATTCTTAGCTTAATTATCTACATTCACTGATTTGGTTGCTTTATTGCACTCCTCCCCTTGAAAATATTTGATTCTATATTTGGAGCTTGCTGTCTAAGCATTTGTTGTGACCACTGAAATGTTTTTTAATGTTTTATGTATTTGACTAAATTCATAGCTGACTGGTGTTGCTAGATCTGTAACAGCCGAGTACCTCAATAAACCACCAATTTATGACATCAAGAATGTTATTGTTTGTAAGGCACCATGTCGGACCTATTTGGAAAATCCAGATCTCTTCCCCTAGTGCACAATAATTCACACTACCTCCAGATCTCTTCCCTTAGTGCTCGGTATATCATGTTGCCTCATATAGATATTAATTATTTCATAAAAAAAATGTACAGACTGCAAAGAACCATGTTGGAGACAAGTCAAGGGTAGATTAACAAGTAATGGGTTCTCAGAAATATGTTGTGTTTGAAATTTTGAGACTTGCTTCCTATACCTCTCATACCAATTAGAAATGAACCCACGGGCCCTTCCTCAACCCATTCCAACAATAGGGTCCATTAAAATTCGATGAAGAAACAAAAACAAGAAGAAAGTTTCCAATAGCTTCTCATTTCAGCAATGATTACAAAAATTGCTTCACTGTTGTGCAATAGCTTGATTGATTACTCTTTTTGCAATTGCTAGTGATGATCACCTAACAACAAAACTTTCTTAATTGTGTATGTGGGGTATCAGGGGCCTACATCTTTTTGGGAAAGCGTTATGGTCAATCTGTTGCAGGGGTAGAGTCAAATGCATTCCTTATAAATTCTTAGTGAATTCATAAATTGCATTTTAACTAGGTCCTTGGAGTCAAAACAATTCTGGTAGCATGGATAGACAATGGTTTTGTGTCTTTTTAAATTTCAAGATATTGTGCTAAAAATGGTGTTTAATAGTTGTTTGTTCTCTTGACTTAAATAAATGAATGGGGCGACCTTCCGCTAGACCTAAAAGGAGTTGACTTTATTGTAGTGTTTATATCTTGATGTCTGTTATCTATGGTATCATGTTAAGTACCCATATATCTCTTCTGTTAGAGGGAATAATAGCTGATTATTTGATTATATATTTAGAGCTTGTTGTCTAAGTATTTGTTACAAGTACTGAAATGTTTTTTAGTATTTGCCTTACATGATCCCAGGTCATGTTGACATGGAAAAACATAAATGTAGGTCCAATATTAATCTTGTGATGAACTTCCACCTGGTTGGAGGATTTGAACTGATATTAAAAAAGTTTAGTATTTGATTATTGTATTAATTTTGTGAAGTCAAGAATGACAGTAGTTGGGGATTGAAGTGAAATTTGTAAACAATTTTTTTAATTTGTTAGTATTCGAACAAAAAGTTAAACTAGCCTCGTGGATGTTAAAATTTCTTCTTAGTTGTACAGGATTGAGCTCTTACGTGTCTTAAGACTGGTGTGGGTATATATATTAACTTGAATTAAGATTGTTCTATTCCAAGTAACAGTTGGCAGTTGGTTGCTTAAAATTTGTTAGTACTTGAACAAAGTGCAACTAGCCTCGTGGATATTAAAAGTTCTTCTTAGTTGTAGGATTGAACTCTTACTTGTCTTAAGACTGGTGTGAGTATATATATTAACTTGAATCAAGATTGTTCTGTTCCAAGTAACAATTGACAGTTGGTTGCTTAATTGCATTTCTTTCAATGCAAAATGAACACAAATATATTTTTTCACAGGTACAATCTTCATATTTTTCTATCACTCTCTAAAAATGGTATTATGTGCTAAGTATGTAATATCATTTATTGTTGTTTACTTTAAGGTAATTTTGTAATAGTCAATTTAGATCTTTAGAGTTGACTTTAGGTGATCTTTTATCTATGCGATTAAAAATGATTACTCTTTCTTCATTTTTTGCATTTCTTTAGTGTTACTAATCTTGGTTGTCAAATGTATGATTTTCAACTCTTTTTTTGTAAACCTCATGGAATTGGCCTTTCTGACACAACCAGGAGCATTTATGCCACTTTGGGCCACCTCTTGGGCTACTGAATTCTTCGTTGTTTTCCCAAAAATCACTAAATAAGGTTTGAACCTAGATTTGACCCCCTGTAACTGTCTGAAACTGTTACTTGGATCATTGAGGGAAATATATTGGATCACTTCGATTGAACCCCCTAGAACTGTGTCTGGGACTGTCAATTGGATCATTGAGGAAAATATATTTAATTAGGAATAATTTCCCAAGTACTACTGAAGATGACAATGTTAAATATTTATGAAATTGATTTGTTTGAGTTCATGTAGTCTATTGACCATATTGATTGTAATCTCATTATGTCATCGTACATGTGAAGAGCCATGTCCAATGGTATTACTGAACACAAACACATGCAAACAATTGTTGTTTTTGAGATGGATGTTGTTCATTGCATTGGTCCACAATTTTGTTACACAACATCCAACATATCCAAGTTAGCCAATATTTTGATAACAATAGAAGAAAGTCTCTGGAACTTGCGTTATTTAAAAGACAACTACTATTACTTGCATCAGTTAATTGTTGATATCCAAAAACCATAAGAAACAAAATTGAATTCGTCCACAGAGAAAAGATTTGGTTATATCTATACCTATCTGGAGGAAACCTTGAAAAGTTTTTAATGACAAGAATGTCCCTAGACAATTTGTTGTAGGAGAGGTTTTTGTAAAGAGCCATGTCCATGTGCAGTATGACCAACCTTGGAGAACCTAAATGTAACAAATAGATGTGTCAATAAAGAAATTCTAATAAGATATTGCTTTTTGATAATCTATACAATATGAAATCATGTCTAGCCATGCATGCCTCCACTTCTACTCTACTCAACAATACTTGTATCCAAAGCAGCAGTGTCGTTCAAGGGGTAGAAAATTTATCCATGTTTAGTGCAAATAAAATTGCCCGCAAAAGGCTACAACTCATGATATAAAATTTGCAAATGTACGGAAGTCTTCATGTATTCATGTTTAGTTCAAATAAAATATTCCACAAAAGTCTACCACTCATGATATAAGATTTACAAATGCATATGTACGAATTTGTAACAAATTGGAAATATATAGATAAAACCTTTTAATGTAATGTTTCATCTATATTCCAACACTTCCACTATCAATCACACCCCTTTATCAACATGTTATCAACAATACAAAAAAAGACTTTTTCAACAAAAACCAACCAAAAAACCGATGTAACCACCGTCTCAAACACATTGCAACACTAACACAATTTCACCCAAATAATTACAAACAACATCAACTACAAAAGTAATTAACTATCCCTCCAAATCAAATAACATATATCGTTTGACGTTCACATTGCATTGTACACATGTGATTTCTAATTGATATTCTGGCTACTACGATATATAAATGATAGAACAATGGTTATAATGCTTTATTAGGCATGTTTCTCATTATTATTGTCGTTGGTTATGTTATGTTTGTCATTTTTCTAAATTTTCTTATAGTCTAACAAGGTAGTATGGAATATAAGTCAGTACAATGAATTTTAAATCTTTATTTGTAGCGAAAAAAAAGGCATCATGATTGACAGCCATCCACGTGTATTACATATTACTATAAATAGTTTTCACTTATATTGCATATATTGTTTTATGTTCACAAAATGGTCGAGAGTAACAGACCCTTACAACTTGTTACGACAAAGACAATTAATAAATTACATTCATACCATATGCATTGGGTGATCGACGATAGGGAAACTCGCAAAAGAATTGTACACACCTATGTCAATGAAAAAAGATGAGGGTAAGGTTCTAAATTTTAATATCATTGATGCCCTCAACGATGACATGAACGCCATCTGCTTTAGAAACGTTGTTGTCTATTACAATGCCATGATTCAAATTTGAGAGGTTTATCCCATGTCAAAAGGTTCCTCAAAATATATCAAACAAGAATATAAAGACTCCACCAACCCCTGAGAGCTCATTCTCAACATGAATTATATTCTCAACTATGTCTACAACCTACAACAAAAATTTCTCTCTACCATTTTCATTTCATCAATATAGTTGTGATTCAACACGTAGCTCTATAGTGGATGTCATTGGTGTTGTCACTTCTACATCCACCATTTCTACCATTACCTGGAAAGATGGGAGTTGTGATAAACAATGTACTATTGTCATAAAGGACCACACATGATATTCTATAGTCATAACCTTATGGGTAACTTTAAGTGATGAGGGCACACAAAAGTGACAACCGCAACATAATGGAAATACATACATATGCTGATAGTACTTATTAAAAAGTGCAAATATAGCACATTCAAGTAAATAATCTTAACAACATGGCTTAATACACAACTCTTTCTGACACCCCCCAGTTCAAGAAATAAAGGCCCTCCATATTTGGATAGGTACCATAGAAGTAAGTGATTTCTCAGTTACACTAAGTGCAGAAATAGTTGTTTGACTTCACTCTATAAAACCCAATCCAACATGTTACAGTTTTTGAGATAGTTATACAGGTTGCACTCGGATGGTTAATGGTATACAATGCCATAAAAAATGGTTATAAATACAAATGATTCTTGGCATTTCTTAAAATGTAACTTGGATTCAAGTTTATGTAAATATAAATATGCATTGTACATGATGTTATAGGACTTGACTAACACTATATGGGCAACGACTTTTGATGATGTGGCCAAAGCTTTGTTGGGAATGTTTGCATATGCTCTTAAACAAATAAATGTAGGTACCAAATATGTGTGGGATATTATAAAAAAGTGCTCATCTATGGGTTTATATTCATCCTTTCCATTTTGATAGGTACCTACAATGGTAAGGAGAAAATATTGTGTACCATACACAACTAAACTGAAAGCAAACACAAAGGAAACCATGCATAAATGTTAGCAATTTTTTTGGAATCATTAGAATGAAATAGTACAATGTGATTATAACATATATGTACATTCTGCATAGCCTGACCTTGTATTATGTTGTACATATTTACAATAATGCCCCTCTTGTAAATACGAAAGATGCAGATATCCACACAGGAAAACCTGTAACATGGTGTAAATATTTATAACAATGTAATTGTTATAAATAAATCACCTACAATTCTATTTAGCATACACATTTCACTATTATAGTTTTAACTTAAAATACACATACATGTTATGAAACCACTAAAATGGGAACATGAAACAACATACATGGATATAAAGAGACCCTCAACTAGATGGACCTTTGACCCCGAACGACCAGGGGGCCATAAATTAGATATGATGCCCTATACCCTATTGTTATAGGATCTAACCCAAAAATGGTCAATGTACCTTAGAGTGCACTTTTTATTACTAAATCGTGTAAAACTAATCCAACAAGGCCATGAAATGACAAATCCTACCGAAGGAAATGTATTTGAGTTAAATAATTGAACATAATACTTTATTGTTTGTATGAGAGTGAGAGCTTCGTTACGAAAGCCATTTTTGTGTATATCCTTCAATTAATTGTGTCAGGGTAGGATAATGTAAGCAATGATTGGAAATTCATAATATACACCAGATAGTCGTATTTTCTTAAATATTTGCATAGTCTGTTAAAGTGACCCATTGATTGTATATGTGATGTCAAGGATTTAGATGCCCTCTAATCAACAATTGAATGTTAACGAAGACAATCAACTGAACGGGGAGTTGGGGAACGTAAAATGCATTGTACCATGCTTAAGGTGATTAATGTTACTTATGTCAATAAAGAAACCACTAAGCTTTGCAAATGTATTAGCGAGGTCAGGTGTTACAATTGAAGCAAGAATGGTGGTAGCACTTCAAGACATTGACAATGGAGTTAAAAGGATGTTTCACGGGTATATAAATATAGTTAAATCCTATGTGGCTATTGTTGAATAAAATCCTAAGCACTATAATGGAATATATAAAATGCAAACAAAACTAAGAAAAATAATTGTATTGTTAAAAGAGGGCTTTGTATACAAATCATTCCTAGACTTCCCATGTTATTAGAGGACAAGATACAAAAGATTTCAAATTTGACTAAAGTGAACATATTCATAAATTTTCATAGAACACTAAATTATAGCCTAAACAAACTCCATGTTCAGGAATTAGGATACATTAATCACTTTCAAGTGATTCCAAAATCAAACTAATGCCTTGAGAAGATCTAAAAAAGAGCCATCCATTGCACGGTTGCAACCAGACTTGTTACTCCTGCTATGAATGCACACCCTCCATTCTTACTTGGCCTTCATATTTGAGGATTATATATTTCAAACTGTAAAACAATACCGTTTAATTTAATCCAAAGTGACATCCTTCATAACCTGCCACATTTCAAAAATAGACACGAGTTAAGGAGTAAATTAGATGGATAATGAAAACTATGGGTGATTAGAATATGGTATCAGCCTTAATTATGAAATTGAACCCAAAATTTTGAGAACTATTCAGAACGCTCTATTGGGTGCCACAAAATAAATATACCCGTGATGAACACAGAGGATATATATGATATTAGGTTCTCAATATGTCTGGCAGAGACTATCCTAAAGACCTCTGGTTCGAAAAGGCTCTCATATTCAAGGCTGAAGCAATTAATTCAATGCATATCACCTCATTTCTAGAAGTATAAGAAAATGCAGTGTGGTTTGAAGGCTAGTTATCATGCTCCCATGTATGGATCATGTTGATGAGAAAAAAAATAAGAATGAAAAAAAATGAAGATAAAGTTGAGTGCAATGAATAGTCACTTGAGTCCATAGTGATGAACATAACGATTCCTCCAAAATCACAGGTTCCACCGATTCTTTTGTTCTTCTGCCAGTAACTATTGAAAGCATAAGAAACACGAGAAACCACCATGTCAGGCATGTTGCACAGTCCATTAGGCAGGATAGGTTTATAATCAGCACCATCTCCATAGGCATAGTCCATTGCTTTTTACAAGACTGAATTTGGGATTGTGGGTTTTGCTACATGCCAAAGACCATATGCTGGCACTGATGTTAATAGGGGATTTAGAGCTTAAGGATTAATTGGATTAAAAGGTGGATATGGTGGTGTTGTAACTGATGTGGTAGGGGAAGGAAATAAGGTGTTGGGTTACTAGGAGGATAAGACATGCAGTATGGTGGGTAGTATTGAGTAGTAGGAAGGGGAGGTGAAGAGTACAGTGGAAAAGGAGGATGAGGAGGATAAATAAGGATAGAAGGAATTGGAGACTGTTGGAAATATTTAGTGCCAAGTGCAACCAGTAAGGGAAAGACACAACCAGAAACACAGAAGATGTATTATATTAATTCAAAAAACTCCATACAATCACAAAGTTACTGCTCTATTTTCCTTTTGTTTCTCTTCTTATGTCCAATTTCTTCTTTCTTTTTATTACAAAAATTTCTTTGTGCTGCTGCACATTTCTATTTGCAAAATATTCCCCTTGAACCTATATTTTTCTTCTTCTCTATATTCTCCTTTTCTTCTATATGTTACATCACATATATTTTCTTCTTCTTCTATGTTCCCCTCTCTCTTTGTATTTGTTTTGAGTTGTTCCTCTTTCTTTCTCTCTTCTATTTTTTTTGAGCCACGACTCTTCTCTTATATATATATATATATATATATATTCTTTTCTATATTGTTGCATATATTTATATATCCCCCTTTACAAATTAAAACATTTTCATATATATATAAATATATACTCTTCCCTTTCTACAAAAACTATACCCAGAAATATATAAATATAATATTCATGGGCCCCCAAAAATATTCCATAGCTAACAAATAAAAATTGGGCCCAAAAATAATATATATTGTAGCATATATATACAAATATATTTATATAATATATTGCCTCCACGTATTGTGTTAATGCTGACCCGGACCTGAAAAAACATT
This sequence comes from Taxus chinensis, assembly GCA_019776745.2. Taxonomy (NCBI): domain Eukaryota; kingdom Viridiplantae; phylum Streptophyta; class Pinopsida; order Cupressales; family Taxaceae; genus Taxus; species Taxus chinensis. The sequence continues at coordinate 695,426,907 of CM034147.1, forward strand.
AAATGGGATTAATCTCAGGATTTTGAAGCCCACATGGAGGAGAGAGAGGAAGGGAGTCCACAAAATGACTCTACGTGGTGGGTAGATTGGTGGAGGTTTGAAATTCCAACGACAAAAAGGAATAAATGTCAGTCTGCGGGTAGTTGAAGGAGTAGGAAGTTGATTTCAAAACAGAGCTCGAGGCTCAAGATTACAACGGGAATTTAAATTTTGACACTTCCCCTTAATCTTGAGCCAAACAAAAATTGATAATTAATCTCTAGAGCTGAGCAGTCCATTTATGATGCCCAAATTTTCTCTCAAATGTTCAAACATTTCCTTTGACAGTGGTTTGGTAAAAATGTCAGCTAGTTGTTGCTCTGACTTGCAAAATTTTAGCTCAATTTCTCCTTTCTCAACCAATTCACGAATGAAGTGATATATGATTGCAATATGCTTGCTTCTGCCATAAAAAATTGGATTTTTAGATAATGCAATCAAAGACATTGTCACAATAAATCATAGAACCTCCTTGTTGCTCTTCATGCAAATCTGAGAGGTTTCTCTTTAGCCATATCATCTAACAAACGGTTGAGTTTTCTACAATATACTTTGCTTCACCAGTGGATAATGAAACTATAGATTATTTCTTTGAAGCCCGTGAAATGGCTTCTGATCCAACATTGAACACATATTTAGATTTTCTCTTTCTATCATCTAGGATTCCTACCCAATCACTGTCTGTATAGCCAACTAATTGAAAATCATTATTAATAACATATAAAATTCCAAAATTCCTTGTTCCATTCACATACCTTAGTATTCATTTTCCTACTTTCCAATGAGACTCTTTTGGTGTCTCCATAAATCTAGAAATTAAACTAACTACATACATTATATTTGGTCTTGTAGCAGTTAAATACATTAAGCTTCCTACCATACTTTGGTACCTTATAGGATCCACATTGCTGCTGTAATATTTTTTGGTCAATTTCAAAATTAATTCAGTTGGTGTAGATGTTGGTTTGTTATCCAACATTCTAAATCTTTGCAAAATTTCTTTTGCATACTTTGTTTGACATATAAAAATGCCCTGCTCCATTTGTTTAATTTCAATGCCAAGGAAATATTTTGAAAACCCCAAACCAGTCATTTCAAACTCCTTCTTCATGGCTGATTTAAATTCATCTATGTACTTGTTTGAATTTCCAGTAAAAATCAGATCATCTACATACAAAAAAATAATTAAAATCTTACCATTGTTTGCTTTGATGTAGAGTGTGGGCTCACTACTGCTTTTGCTAAATCCATTACTAATCAGATAGGAATCAATCCTACTATACCAAGCTCTTGGTGCTTGTTTCAATCCATACAAAGCTCTTTTTAGCTTGTATAACTTTCTTTCATGCCTTGGGATTTCATAACCAGGTGGTTGTCCCACATACACTTCTTCTTCTAGCACTCCATTCAGAAAAGCTGACTTTACATCCATTTGATGGACCTTCCACTTATGATGAACAACTATGGCAATAATAGTTCTCACAGTCTCTAGCCTTGCTACTGGAGAAAATGTCTCATTATAATCACATCCAGGCTTTTGTTTGTAGCCTTTGACAACCAATCTTGTCTTATGTCTTTCAATTTTTCCTTCTGGAGTAGTCTTGGTTTTATAAACCCACTTGACTCCAATCACTTCCTTTTCTACTGGAAGATCTACTAACTCCCGTGCTTGATTCTTTTCTATTGCATGCATTTCTCCATCCATTGCTTCACACCATTTAATTTATTTAATTGCTTCTTCAAAATAAATAGGATCAACTTGTGAAAGTAAAGCAAAATTAATCATTTCATCTTCATTTTCTTCATACCTTAACTGATCATAGATCTCTTGATACATTCCTCATTCTTCCTTGATGCTATAATGAGTCTGATGATGATGAATATGCTTCATTTGTTGGTCCTTGCATGCTTTGTTGGTTGCTTCCATTTGAAGATTCACCCCTTTGTGAAATGGGTGTCTAACTTGGTACATTGTTTGCTCTTCCTTCTACTGGTTCAAGAACAATGATAGGTGCATTTCCATTTGTTTGTGGCTGCTCCACTTCTTATGCATCTTCCCAAGATGCTTCCTCAATGAATTGAACATCTCTATTGATTATTAGCTCCTTAGTAACTGGATTATATAATTTGTAAGCTTTGAATTGCTCACTATATCCAATAAAATTGCACTTCTCTCCTTTGTTATCCCATTTTGATCTTCTTTTCTTTGACACGTGTGCATATGCCACACATCCAAAAACTCTCAAGTGCTCAACACTTGGTTTTTTTCCACTCCATGATTCTTGAGGTATTTTTTTCCTCACACTCTTTGTAGGACATCTATTTAGCAAATATATTGTTGTCCCAACTACTTCTGGTCAAAATTCATTCAGACAATCCTCTTGCTTTCAACATGCTTCTTGTCATTTCTTGAATGGTTTTATTCTTTCTCTCTAGCTACACCATTTTGTTGAGGTGTATACCTTGCTATGAATTGTTTCTTGATCCCGTGCTCCTTACAGAAGTTTAGAAACTCATTTGATATATACTCTCCCCCTTTATCAGTTCTCAATGTCTTTATATAATGACCACTATGCTTCTCAACCATGGCCTTGAACTATTTGAATACCTCAAATGTTTCTAATTTATTTTTTAAGAAATAAATCCATGTTCTTTTGTTGAAAGTCATCAATGAAAGTAATAAAATATACACTTTTAGACATGGAGGGAGTTTTCATGGGACCACACAAATCTGAATGTATTAGCTCAAGAGGTGAGCTTGGCTCTCCATGATTTACCTGAGGGAAAAGCATTTCTATGTTGCTTCCCCAATATGCATGCCTCACAAACCTTGTCTGTTGTTGAATAGGAGGCAATCCCTTTAACCATTTTCTTATTATAAAGAACATACAATCCACCATAACTCAATGTCCCATACCTGAGATGCCATAAAGTGGATTGATCAATGGCTATTATTTTGAATGTTGTTGCGCCTGCTACACTTTGCATCCTCAAAGGGAACATTCTATTTTGTGTCATCTACATTGTTGCAATCATCTTGTTGCTTCCACCTTTATCATATAAAATACATTCTCCATTCTCAAACTTCACCTTATATCCATTTTGGACAAGCTTCCCAATGACTGAGAAGATTATACTTCAATCCTGGAACAAAGAAAATATTATGAATATGCTTCTTGTCTCCTTGTTTGGTGAGAATGGATACAATGCCTTTACCCATCACATGAACCTTATTGTATATTCCCATCTTCACTTCATATCTGATTGCATTCATCTATATTATTAAACATTTCCTTATTTCCACACATGTGGTTGCTGCAAGAACTATCCAAGTACCATACTTGCTTGTTTCCTTGCTCAGCTACATTGCAAGTTAAAATGAAAGTTCCACTCTTTTCATTCTTCTCAGGTTCAGCTTCTTTTGCATTAGAGAAGCTTGCATTATGATTATGATTTCTCAAATCATATTCTTTCTTTTTACATTCACTGCCATAATGCCCAAACTTTTTGCAGTAATAACATTGCACATTTGATTTGTCATACCTTTGTGAAGAACCACCTCTGGAAGTGTTGTTGCTCCTTCCTCTATCTCTTCCTCTTACTTGTGGCTCTTGTTAGTGGTTGTGCCTTCCACCTTCTTCCTGGTTGTTAAATCTTCCTCTTCCTCTGTTGTATGCTCCTCTCCTCACTGCCTCTAACATTTGTATTTGTTTTGAAGGCTTGTTCATTGGAGGAGCTTGTTGATCTACTCATCCTTTGTTCATGGGTTTGTAAAGAACCCATCAAATCATCAACTGTCATTTGTTTTAAGTCCTTAGACTCTTCTATGGCTACCACAACTGGGTCAAATCTGACTGGAAGGCTTCTCAATACCTTCTCTATGATCCTATGCTCTTCTACCACATCACCATTTGTCCTCATCTGATTGACAATGGTCATACTCCTTGTAAAGAAGTTCATTTATAGAATCTGAGTCTTTCATGAGAAGAGTCTCAAACTCTCTCCTTAACATCTACAGTCTTATGACTTTTACTTTATCACTGCCTTGATTTGCATTATGCAAGGTATCCCAAAATTGCTTTGAATTTGTAGTTGTTGCTATCCTTGGGAAAACTGAATCAGTGACTGCATTCTAGATATAGCTTAAAGCTTTTGCATCTTTTCTTCTATTTTCCTTTAAAGCATTCTTTTGTGCTTGTGTGAATGCATTGAAAGAAGCCTAGTCTACTACCTCTGCATATCCTCCTTCAACTAGTTCCCATAGCTCTTTGAGAAGAGAACAATGTATTCATTTTAATGCACCAAATGTCATAGTTCTTCCCATCAAATATTGGTTATTGTTGCCAAGAGTTGCTGCTGCTGGAAGCCATTACAACTCAACCCAGAAAATAAAAACTCAAACCCATGAGTTATTGAGCTTTTTGTTTGCTCTGATACCAAACTGTTGGCAAAATTTAGTGCCAAATGTAACCAGTAAGGGAAAGACACAACCAAAAACACAAAAATACACACATATATTATATTCATAAAAACTTCATACAATCACAAAGTTATTGCTCTGTTTTCCTTCTGTTTCTCTTCTTGTGTCCAATTTCTTTTTTCTTTTTCTTACAAAAATTTCTCTATGTTGCTGCACATTTCTATTTGCAAAATATTCCCCTTTCCTGTATTTTTCTTCTTCTATGTATTCTCCTTTTCTTCTATGTGCTACTGCACATTATTTTCTTCTTATATATTACCCTCTCTCTTTGTATTTTCTTCGAGCTGCTACTCTTTCTTTCTCTCTTCTCTTTTTTCTGAGCTGCGACTCTTCTCTTCTATATATATCTTCTTTTCTTATGTTGTTGCATATATTTATATATACCTCCTTTACAAATTAAAACATTTCCATATATATAAAAATATATACTCTTCCATTTTCTACAAAAACTATACCTAGAAATATATAAATATAATATTCATGGGCCCCCAAAAATATTCCACAGCCAACAAATAAAAACTAGGCCCAAAAATAATATATATTGTAGCATATATATATAAATATATTTATATAATATGTTGCCTCCACATATTGTGTTAATGCTGACCCAGACCCGAAAAAAACATTAAATGAGATTAATCTTGGGACTTTGAAGTCCGCATGGAGGAGAGAGGAAGGGAGTCCATAGAATGAAGTTCCACTTGGCAGGTAGATTGGCAGAGGTTTGAAATTCCAACGGTAAAAAGGAATAAATGTCGGTCTGCAGGTAGTTGACGGAGTGGGAAGCTGATTTCAAAATAGAGCTCGGGGCTCAAGATTACAACGAACATTTAATTTCTGACAGAGACCTTAACAGTGCATTTGCTGGATTGAAACCCACAAAGTGTTGAGGAATAGGGTTAGGACGAGAGGAGAGATAATAATACATCACAGGGTGCGATAGTATTGACAAAGTAGGGTCATAATAACCACTACTATATCCTGGGTTTCCCTTCATGGTTTTCATAGGAAAACATCCCAAACAAAACCCAAAACAACATAGAAAAAACAATCTTCAACCATTTGAAACACAAAAAAGGTCTGTATGTTTTCTGTGGGAAAATTCTGGCCTTTTCCCTAAAAGATACATCAATAGGGTTGTAGAAAGAAGGAGAAAATTAATGTAGGAGAAAGAAGATAAAACTATAGAAACAATGACCCCAATTAATAACGATATAGATACTGAAGAAAAAACACAGTTTTAATGGAGATGAACATGTGAATATAATCTATGTCTATGTTGCAGAAGTCCAGGAATTGATCCATGAAAAAGAGAAATCGATCAAAAACCAAAGACGACCCAATTACTGAATGTCGTTTGACTCAATGGTGAAGATGCTTGTCTCTTAAAGAGCCCACCAGGGTTCAATTCTTGCTGAAAGCGAAGGAAAAAGATATCGTAATACAAAATGAGGTCGGGATTGTGCCACGGGTGAATTAGGTGGAATGGAAACCCCTTAATCCTTGGCCGCTTAGCCGTAGAAGTCTACCCACCTCACCCGTGGGATATGGTGGTCTATGACCTGCCAGGTTTCAAACAAAAAAAAGACGACCCAATTGATTAAATGCCTTCCCCCAAAAAACCTATTTAGTTGAATTTGTGAAAGTCAACTCTGATTGCTAAGAAAATCCTCTGAATTTTACAGATTCTCGACTGGACATTTTGTCAAACACTTGGCAAACATCCACTAAAAACTCCAAAAAGTAAGACGCTTTGAAAACCATGTGAAAAAGATTCAGTGCCAATAAGTGACAAATGCTTCGTTCAATGAAACCATTTGAGTTATTAATGGTGATTTATGGATGGTACAAAGAGGATATTTTTGGCAGAATGAATAAATTGGCTTTGGCATTTGCATATATGCATACGTTAAGATTATTTGTGTTCAGTTGGTATGGCCTTTACATACAACTATTATTACGGAAACAAAAATTAAGGGGGACCTTCAACTGCCCAAACAGACAAACCATACTCTAATAAATCTCCTTGAAATTTGTACACTTAATGTAATCATTTTTATCAAATTAATTTCCAAAGTTTAGGGTAGAAGAAGTATTTTCCACATGGCATGTTATTATTGATCATGAGAAAAAAATGTTTCCAACTAATAGAGAATAACTTTGCATGTATAAAAAAATAGAACTAAATGAAGGAATAACATTACATGAGGGAATATACCTGAATAAAGGGTAGAAGAATATTCCCTTAAAAACTTTAAAAAAGAGTGAAATTAAAAATAAAATTTTCCATGTAACACACAATGATTGATCAGAAAGAAAAAATTAATGGGCATGTTGAAAGCTATATAAACCGCCTTCGGCAATATAATAAAGGAAAAAATATGACCCGCTCAATCAGAACTATTACAAAGCTGTCATACTTGTTGGCCATCAATGAACCGATTAGATTAGCCAATCGAAGTTAGTGGAGCATGTCTTATTTCTATCCAACATCATTCTTATTTGAGTCCTACCTAATTATGCTCTTCAAGGTCGTATTGTTTCGTTGAAAACCTTAAATGAAAATTTTATTTTGCAGGGGCTGATAAAATATTGCCTTTTATAATTATGCTTATTTATCAACATATGTAATAATGTTTATTATTAAATTTTGATTTCTTTTCAGAAAGGAGTGGGTTATTTTTAGTACCTGCTGTCGGCAGGATACTATTGTTTTCTACCTTTTCTATTAAATTCCATGTGGTGGGCCAGTGGTTTGCTAGTGGCTAATTTTTTTGGAATGTTATGGCTTTGTCTAAGGTCTCACTCCATATTTTAGGAAGACTATACTTTTATCTTGCCAAATGTTTTATTTTCTTTGCTTTCCATTGGTGGAAGATTTTTCCTTCGTTGCCGACCTTATATTTTATTGTCAATTGATTTGTTTTCTCCAACTGCTATTCTTCTCTGTTGTGGATAGTTGGTTGTATGCATGACCTCCACTTGTTGGTTTTTATTTCTGGCACTGCTGTTGTTAGATCACATGAAGCTTTTATGAATGCGGTGTGTATGGGAGAAAAAAAAGAAAACCGTAGCTTGTATGAGGGATAAGAAAACCAAAACGATGACCGATTGAAGGTCTGGGAGGATACAGATCAATCACATGTGCATGTTGTTCCAGCTTTTGCACCATACTATTCTCCATTGGCAAAGGTTCTGTGATTTTTAATTTTTACGCATGATTGCTATGACAAATCCTCTATTTTATTTTCTTGGAGTGATTGTATGTAGGCACTGATTTCGATCATTTTTTTGGTTCTGCAGATAAGTATTCATCTTCTAATATTGTGTGTTGCAAGAAATGTAGCTTGCAATGTCAGAGGTGGTTTTTTTAAGTAAGTTACATGGTCTGGTGATGATTTTATGTACATATGTATTTCCCTATCTAAATGAGAAGTTTACTTGAAGTTTTAAAGAATAATGATTAAAAGTATTCACACTTAAGATTCCTTACATTCTAGGGACTGGATATCTTCTAATTTCACTTGATACTTGCCTTACAAAAGACATTTTGATGAGGGTCATTTATAGAGGATGGATGAAGTATTCTACGAAACTAATGTGACAAAACTGTCAGTTGCACCTGATGTCAACAACTACTTGGTAAAAGAAGTGGAATCTGTAAGTAAATTTCTTTATCCTTTTTGTTCTTCAATTGTAGGTTTATAATATGTGTATTTCGTATATGGTCTATATTTTGGTATATAGAGTTGAATTGTCCTGTGTTATCTTGGTTAAGAATTTTAATTATATTGTCTCAATTTTTGAAATGAACGTAATTTTTCTAATATGGATATCAATGCTCATAACTTTGATTGTCTTCAGGATCAAAATTTACTCCCAGACATAGGCCCTGGCAATGTTCTTTTGGAAAATCAAGATTCAAAGTTATCCATGCAACCTCTACAACAATCAAAAATTTCACCCCTCCATCCAGTGCTCATACCCAACCATGCATGAAGGTTCTCCAATATTCTCATGGAGCTTCACCTGTTGATTCTTCTAATCCTCTACCAGTTGGTTCAGAACCAAACAATAATGACTCCCTTGGTAGAGAAGAGGGTGAAATCCCTGAATCTGAATATGATCCAGACATGAGAAGGCAGCTTCTGATTTTACAGCATGGCCAAGACCCTAGGTAGCGTGACTTCGAGTCTATGGCACAAAGCGATCCGCTACCTAATCAACTTCTTCTTGGATTGGTGCAGAGGGAAATATGTGTCCCTAGGTTCCAAAAACATTACATGGAATCCCCCTTGATTCTAAATCTCGATCATTTGATGTGCACCATTTAAAGAACAATTCCTTTTTTTGTGGCCCAGAAAATCCTTTTCTGTCAAGCATGAATACCTATGAATTTAAGAGACCCTTGCATAAAAAGGTGTGGAATTACTTGGCTTGTTTTTCTTAATGAATACATTTCAGAATGTAGTTTTTGGCTTTGTGCATTGTGGTTATTATTAAGTTAGATTCTCTATTGTTAAGAATATTGTTTTGATAGTATGTCATTGTTTCAGTGGGTATGACTATGAATTGACAATATAACTGCTTCAGTTTGACATACATTCTTACGGTGAGATTTATAGTAGGTCTTTGGTGGGGATGACAAAGTCAAGCATGAGTGCATGCACAATGACTATTCTTCTCTCTCAGGTACTCTTTTTCCATAGGAACATTTTGTGTTTGTCAGAGGAAGCATTAGCTAGCTATTGGCCTTTCTGTGGATTAAAAATAAATTGATCCATGTAATGAGGGAGGTAGCATGGTTCTTGACATGATCTGTTTATAAACATGAATTTGCTTTTGTAGAAAACTGCATTTGTTTCGGTTTTAGTGCTCAACTTCCTCATGGAATTTTCAGTTGCCTTAATCTCTATCCAATTAATTATTTGTTTGGCAGCGAGATGGGGGTTCTATGTCATTATGCATTGGGCTATATGAAAATTTTTGAGAGATTCACTATGAATGATTTCATATTGAATCAAAAAATCACGGATTATTTTTCTTATACTAGTATGGATAACTTACATACATCTATATGAAAAATGCCGAGAGATATCCTCGTGATAGATGGCCTTAATCTAACTATTTGTCAACTACTAAAGAGATGTTTGTTGGAAGGAATCCCAGGTGCTCACTTATGGTTTTAATTACAAGTTTAGTAAGAGTTCAGATAAAATAATTGAGGATGAATAGTCAATTGTTTATAGATTTAACAAAATCCCGAATTTGTAGACAATACCATATGTCAAAGTTTTGCTTGTAATTTCCTTGCTCATAAGAAGGTCTATTAAGTTAATTGGGCAGAATTCAGGGCAGAATTCAGAGCTAAGTTGGAGCACTACAGAATTTGTAGGTGGGGGTGGAGACCACCTTCAACAAAGAGGGCATGCCCAACTAAGGAGGAGTTTGAGAGGAAAGAAGTGGGTTGCCAACAACAATGATGATCATGTGATTGATGAGTTGATTTCTGAAATTGTTGTGCATAAGCAGCTGGAATTGAAAGTTGGCTATGAGGACAAGCTTGAGCAAGACAAGAACTTGTTTCACATCATTTTGCAAATCAAAAGCAATTTTTTTGAAGGCCATATACATTTTTGAAAGCAATAAAATGGAAAATTAAATTTACAACCTCTAGTAGTCATGTACTGAATTTTTGCCTATTAAAGAAGTTCAAACTTCATGTCTACTTTTGAAAAGTTTAGTATTACATATTTCTTTATGAATCCTTCTTGGTGATCAATACACAATATGTTCCATTATTTCTTGCCATCTCCACTCATCATATTCACATCTTTTAGAAATATCATTGTTTTGTGGTTTTAGGACATGCACCAACTTCATGGACTACCAAAGGAAAAATGTGTGCAATAGAAACCATGAGTTTACTAGTAACTGCTTCCAGGAGCTCTCCATAATGTAGGGAATTGAATTGATAATGAGATTTGATGACCACCCTCAGACAAACAACATCCCCATTTTTTTTGCAAATGCCTTAAAGAATTAATAAAGGATAACTCATATGTTTCGTATCAAATAAACAATCCCAGTGGCTTAAATGGCTATTGTTAGGTGAACAATGTTACAATAACACACCAAACTACTACAAAATTCCCACTCTTAAGGATCTTTCAATCCATCATTTATTAATAATTTAATACTAATAGCTATCTGCAAGTATGTTCCAAGGTATAAGTAGTAGAGGATAAGAAATACTAGTTTATTACAAAGCTAAACACAACCTATAGTTGCGAATATGCAATATTCCAATTCAATGTAAAATGTAGTTTGGAATTTTTGCCTCAAAGTTGTCCCTAAGAAAAATCACACATGAAAATAAAATTCAAACATGTTCCACCACTAGACAATATTAATGCAGTTCTGGAGATCAGTGCTAAACTTACAAATAAATCATAAGAAAAGACACCACAAAATGTAGTTTCATAGTTAAGAGCCAAACTTCAATCATGACAAATATGCCAACTAGAAAAATAATAGGTCATTCTCAATTCCTCTACAACCTAGTAATAAAAAATTTAGAACCAAATCAAGAGAGAAATAGTAGTCCCGTAATTCGTCTCTACAATCAATGCCATCTTGCTGAATGTTTTTGGATAAATTAGGATTCAAACCCAAAGCCTAGCCCTCGGCTGGTATCTGCTCTATCACTGAGCTACGTTCTCATTTTTTAATGAAACTCTCTCTGATTATCTCATGAAGTGTATTTGATTCTTTCATGAAGTGTAGATTTCAATCATCAACATGCCTTCATGGATGCTTTTTTAGATTGTGATCTAGGTTCAAATCCAAGACTACCTCCAAAAACATGTAGTTAGGTCGTGATGCAATGACTATGAATTTGAGCCAAGATACCCCACACACTACTTAAGAGTTTAAACCACTATAAAAATTTTATGAAAAAATGAAGTATTCAAATGTAAAGTCCAATGGGTAGTCACGTAATTGAAATGGTAGATGCTTTTTTAGATTGTGATCTAGGTTCATATGAATTTCACTCCAGAAACTATTATCCTAGAAGCAAAATCAAACCATCACCTTCCAACAAAAAGGGTACTAGGGGCTCAAACATATGACAAGAATCACACCCTACTCTATGATTTCCAAGAGTGTAGTGTGGGAAAAGAGTGTATCCTTAAATATCTAACCAAGAACATCCACATTAGATATAATAAGTGGATCCAATCCCGTGATAAACTTATGGATATAGAACTTCTTGTCCAAATGATATTGTGGCATGTACTTAAGAACTGTTATGAACTTCTCACAATACTGTGTCACTGTCATATTCCATTTAAGTCTGCATAAGGAAGAGAATACTTAGTTTCAAAGTACTACTTATTCTCTTGACGAAATCCTTTTACAACAGAGTACATGGCACTAGGAGGATGATATTAGAAGGTTTTTTTGCATTTTGTTTAGTTGTCTAATTCCAGTCTTTGGTGTATATTAAATACTTATAGTAAATAAAAGTATGATTATATTAGTAGAGGTTTTGGCCATATTAGAACTAGACATGGAGGTTCCTTGTTCTAACATCAAATCAAAGTTTGTAGATTTAATCACGGCATGAAGAAATATATATTTATTGTTGATACCTAAGTCTCTGATATTCCAGAAGATATTTTGCAGATTGGGAAAGACTTGTTGCATTTCTAATTTTTTTTGGGAAACAACAATTGAAGCAAGAGACAAGCTCACCAAAACTTATTTTCAAGGAGTTTTGTGAGGAGCCTGATCTTCTTTTGCAATCCCTTTTATCGTGGGAGACAAGAATACAAAATCAACTACAAATGTGAATACTTGCATGTCTCTCCCTTTGTGATTTTTCCTTTGAAACATAGGCTTTGTTTGATTGTCGATGTAACGATGAACAAGAAAAATTATTTCATAGTAATGTTGATTATATTGTATCAATGGCATTGTCAAATTACATTGCGGCATATGGAAAAGGTGAAAGAAAAATACGCTGTTTGTAAATAGTTAGAAAAAATGTTCTTGTTCCATACACAGGGTAGCCAAAAGGAAGAACTAGTCCCGTTCTTGTAAAATTTGAAGCAAGAAGAGAACCACACATAATTTTCATGAGCACGAGTCTTAAAATTTGATAGAAGTGATACCCCTCGCTCATGGAAGTTTACAATACAACACAAGGGTAACTGACCAAATGAAAATAGTAATACTATTCAGAAACCATTCATTTTACTGCCTATGTAGGATTTCATATATATTTACGTAAAGTCTAAGCATTTTTATATCATCCTAACCCTTCTATTTACAGAGAAAACAAATTCTAAGGTTCCATTATTTTGTTTACTTGGGGAATCTTATGGAAATCGAGGTGCAATTGGTCTCCTCTCAATGAAAATAATATACAATAAACAATTTGCCATGTTTGGATTGGCTAATACACGGCCTCCATACACTTTCATCTATATTTTCCTAAATTTTAACCATTTATTTATTTCACTAACCCTACCACACGAGTATCTAAAAAACCTTAATGATGCTTAACCAATGAACACGGTTTGAAAGTTCCAAGTTTTTACTAATTTTCTATAGGGAAGCTCAATGAGTAATTGCATGGATATGAGGCTGGGAACAACACAAGATTTCCATAAAAGCTTTGTACATTTTAATTTTGGTATATGATTAATTTATATCCTTTGAAATATTTACATCTTTCTTATGAAGTGAATGTCTATATATGGACCCCGGCTAATTAGTTGATATAGTTGATGCATACAAATACTTTATTCATATTTTCATTATCAAAAGCAAATGAGTACATGAAGAAGATGATTGCATAGTGCTTAAGGATCCCTTTACTTCTGTTTCAAGTATTCTCTCCAACACAACAACCTATATGATTATGTTTATACTTCTCAACTATCTGTCTTTAAATATAGTTTCTATTTCTGTATTGCATTCTTCCTACTCTGCTTTCCTGTTACTTGTTTCTTATAAATAAAACACATTATCTAGTTAGGAAAATGATTTTTGAACTCAAGAATTTTGCAGCACTCATTTCTATGAAATCCACTCTATGAATTATTTGTGAATATCTTATCACTCTTAAACTATGTTCAACTAATTCTAATGAAACTAACATCATTGCATTTATTTAGATTTCCTTTCAACTCATCTTACCCACTACCTGGTACATGGCACTTTCCTAAAACATTTTGCAGACCAAATCTTATCTTTCATTGAACTGGTTAATAATAAAACATTGAAACACATGTACATTGATATTGCTTGTTCAAAAATAAGGCTACAAATTCACAGCAAAAACAAACATTTACTATACTCCCATAATAGTGCTCCATCATTTTCCTACTGCTTACACGACAGGTACTATTGTTGCAACGTAACCCTTGTTTTTATATTACTTGTGTGTAGTAATATTTGGTCTTGGCGTTGTGCATGTTAAAACAATGAGGAACATACATGTGTGATATTTACCAATATGTAAGTTGGTAAATGCTCATCTGTAATGGGAAAATTAGGACAACTATGTAGTTATACAAAGTATCCAACTTTTTGAAATAAAAAGCAACCTATATACATGTGTATATCAATCCTACTACTTATATTCATCCCATCGTCTATTTTTATTATGTGAAAGACAAATTTAATTATTCTTGTGCTTAGGTATCTCATTGAATTATATGCGAAGATTAAATGTTAACAACCTACATAACTGGTTCATGTACTACATTCCATATGCTTGGGTCACATTCCTTTTAATGCTCATTTCATATTTGAAACAAAAACCTATTTTCCAATTATTACATTGTTTGAAGGAGCGGGTAAATGCTAAATGTTTTTGTTACCTTATGTGGACTCTTGTTAAATGCTTTCTTATTTCCTGTAAGAACAATGGATGTTTTAAGTATAGGCATGAAGATTTTGTAGGCTAAATGTAGATTTGGGTAATTGATACTCCTGTGTATTTCTATATTTGCTTCGTTTAGGTGTGGAAGGGATACAATATTTCTATTACCGCAGTATCAAGATATTTTTTAGAACAATAACAAGAATCTATCTCTAACGCATACTAATAGCTTACACATCTGAAAAACTTCATACTAAAGTTATGCTCAAATATGAGAATATAACTACAAGTCACTTGCATCTCAGTTGGATTTGAATGAGATTCTATCCAAAGGGTGACAACTAGACTCAGACATAGTTCTAGAAGTCCCAGGTGGAAACATTCATCAACTTACAGTCAACTAATAACACAAACTTTCTACATATTCTAATGTATATGTTCGCCTCAGGTTCATATATACAATTTCAACAACCTTAACATCCCATTCACCTCCCCTACATCAAAGCATGCATATTAAAAAAAAATCCTCAATTCTAAAACTCTCCAGTAATGTACAAGCTGAGGTTTGCCGCAACTTATAAACACATACCTAAGCAGACTACACATGTATACTCTCACACTAGAAAGAAAGGGACATAATTGAAACATGTTGTTTAAGTAGCACGACCAAAAGTTCCTCCACCATTGACCATAATGGTGTAGAATTGCTCCTTCAAGAGCATCCACTAGTTTTAAGAAGAAGACGAAGAAGAACTTTTAATGTCCACGAGGCTACCAAAAAAACAACATATGGGACAACAATCTTGCTAAAGATCTTTCTGGCATTCAGATCTCATGTTGGAGAGTTTGATAATCAACTCCCCTTTTTTCAACCATATTCTCACTAAAAATATCCTGTAAAGATGTAACAACCACCATACTAGGAAACTGGGCCCTAATTTTATTGTAAGCATTACACTCCAACATAAAATGTTTCTCTGACTCCATTGCACCAGACGTGCAGAAGACACACTCTCTCTTCCCATACCTTTTTAGGTATTTTTCATCTGTCTGTTTCACACTGAAGACGATGTGAATTAGTCCTCAATTGAGCTATGGAGATCTTTGCTTTCCACAAGATATTACCCCTATAAAAACCGTTTGTTGATGATCACACGTAGAGTTAAATTCCTCCAAATAGTACCTCTTCTTTCTCCCTCACTACTTTCCCCACATAACTTAGCAGAATTTATCTATAACAAAAGTATTTATCTCTTGGCTATTATTAGGACATGCATTCAAGTAAATGTTCCATTTTAAAAGTCATTTGCTGTTTTGATTCATCCATGACTTCTTTCTTTTCTCCAAAAAAACATTGAGAACTACCTTAGGCCATCTACTACCATCCATTCACTCGATCCTTTTTAAATCTGTTACGAGACAAACCATAGCAATAAAAAAGATGACTTGTAAATAAAGTTTATTTAAAAAAAAAGATGACTTGTAAATAATATTACAATTAGCAAGAAAAAAGATGACTCGTAAATAAAGTTTATTTAAAAAAAATAAAATGAAAAGGTATAAAACATAATAAATTATGTTCAGTCGGCTTAAAACTCGAGCGTCCTATAAGAAAAAGTAATCGACTCTTTATCACGGTAGGTAAGTATATAAGAATCGAAGAAACATTCGTGTGAAGGAAAACATTACATGAACTGCAAACAAATTCCCATCCGCCAGTCAAAACAATGCCGATCCAAATCGAGGTAAGCCAATTTTATCTATGGAATCCAATAACTCGATGTGACAATAGATCTTGTCAAAGTAAAAAACATACCAATTGTTTTTTCTTGGGTCAGAATGTGAAAAAAAATTATGTTCAGCAAGAAAGATGATCTGATTTTGTACGTAAATGGATTTGTCTTGCAGCCCACACAACTTGAGTTAGGACTCTCTTTAATTTCGAAATTTCTTCGCGACGCCCTTTATTTATTATATCCGTCCACTGGAACGAGAGGCGATGTAAGTTTTTTTCATTCTTATTTAAGATAATACAGCATTCATTTTACAAGAAAACCTTAATTTTATTCTCCGACATAATCCAGTTACACATGTTTGTATTTTTCAAAATTAAGGTTTCCGTTTACACTGATTAATTTCCGTCTATGGAGGAGTGATTCTGCTCGTTGGGATTACATATATAACCTTGTGTTTCAGTCAGATTTTTGTTATAGCCGTCTTCGAATTTAGCCAATTGAGGTTTCACATATAATTCTCTGTTTCAATGAAGGTTTTCATATTGATCTCTGTGTTCAACAATATGTATTTAAATTTTAGTTCCTTTTCCTATACTCCAGTGCTTGTTTTGGTAGTTTTGAAAATTGGACCTGGCTCGGAATCGGCAGATTCATTTTGGCTCAGACTTGGCGACAAGACCAGGCAAATTGTAAATTTTATCATATTTCACAGAAATAAATGTTAGTTTTGCAATGTCAAACACAAATAACAACAATCATTTAAAAAAATTAAACTTACATGCCATTGTTAACCTACATACTGCAAAATCATCACAAACTGATGGAGCAAACTTTTGTGTCATTCAGCCACATTGTTGTAATGTGGCTGGTGTTTTCTACTAAACAATGATAGATAGATAGAGATTTTGATAATGTCCATGAGACCAAAACAGTCTGTGGGACCCCAAGAACAACATCAAAGCCAAACGAGTGAGAAAGTGCCCAACAAGAGAAGATTTGTGCAGTTTAGCCCTAGTTTGAATATCACATCTGATTTTAACATCACCCAATTTGACATTTATTTTGATTGTCAATAGACAGTTGCCCCCCTTGCTCGTTGAAGACAGCAAGCATTGCATTATTACGAGGATAGCATAAGCAAGGCGATGGAGTCATTAATCAACGTGGAACCCTTTAATGGACAAAACTATGTGGTATAAGAAAGTTTTATTTGGATAGAAAAGCACACTTTTATTAGTATAAACATAATAGTACAACGCTAATTGTACAAAAGATGGGTCGAAAGAATTATGCCCCAGAAAGCGAGACACATCGAGTTAGAAAGAGCCTTGAGATAGAATCCAGATTATATCATCAATACAATGCCAAAATCAAGGCTATATAGTAATTATAAACATAATAAAAGTGTGGTTCAACCAAAAAAAGAGTGATAAAACCAATGAGCCATAAACCAAGGACCACTAACTCCAAAAAACAAGCCAGAGGAGGTGCAGTAAGGGGTGCTATCAGTCTTGCAAAGTTTTGCATCTTGAAGAGATTAATAATAGCTTTTAACTATTATTGGGTAACCACAAATATTATTATAGTAATATAAAAGCCCTGACGGCCAATATAATGCAATGGCATTATGGACTTAATGCAATCAAGGTAATTAATGCAATGGCATTATGGGCTTACCTTTGTGAGTGATTCTAGGAGAAACTTACTAGGCGAAAGAAGCCAAATTTTAGAATAACTTGTTCCAGAGTAGTTGGGCATGCAGCTCTTACAAGAATATGCTTTAATTGAGCCTTGAATCAGGTTGTAGTCCCATGGAGGGGGGGCTACTGAATTTTCTTAGCGGGTGCTGCTGAGAAAATTTAGGTCAGAAATTATATGGATGCAGTGCACCAACCAACCACAATGCATAATTTGCATTCCTGGGTGCCACATGAACAAAAAAAACCCTAGACAGTAGGGGTAACTTCCACCCCCTTCTCCAACAACCTTTGAAAATTAGAGGACAAAAATTTCGGGGCTCCTATTTTACAGGGGAAGATTTGTTTTTTTTCCTGTAGCGGGTTGGAAAATATTTCATGGAACCTGTGGCTGCATATTTTTTGCAACAGATACCCCTCCATGGGATTACGCCCTTAGCATGATGATAATTTGACTGAATGCATGCTATTTTGGCAGTCATAATAAACAGGCATGCGACCATTTGAGAGTGTACCTTTAGAAGGGAAAATTCCATTTGTGATGGTGAAGGTATTTAACAAACTCTTGTAATTTATATTGGAGTGCTTGGGTAGGATTGGTGGTGGCGGCAAGTGTGTAGTAGCTTTATAATGAGAACGCCACAAATGTTGGCAATGACTAATTGTTTTCTTGTGAAAAGGAATTTAGTGAGGAGACAATAAATTAGCATGCATGGCCAGGAATAATGAAAGAACTTTTGCCATTTAGCACAAATGTATCCTTGAGCTTAGGAGGTTGATAGAGGGGACTAAGAGCTTGAGAGCCAATATTGAAGACTTTGTATTTGCGATTCCATTCCTTTTCTTCTCCTTGGTGGCTAGTTCATTCTCATGTTGCATTTGGTATTAATCCAGGAAGTAAATACGTTTGGATAATCTTTTTATTGATTGGGATGCTTTCATATAGAATTCAGACCCGAGCATGTAGCTTTCATTGTGTTAATATGAGGAAGGAATGTTTGTTACGAACACCTTTTCTTGAAGTGTCTGATACGTTTCTGTTGTATTCATAATCTTTCTTTTCCTTGCACTAAAGATAGCCAGCTGTGAATACTCTTAACTCTTTGTTTCCCCTATTATTATGGGCGCTGGCCCCATATGGATTTTATAAGAACACTTTGTTTTGTTTTTATGCTTTTGGCTTTAAATTCGGAAGTGTTCAAATCGTCATGTGCGGTTTGAGTTGAACCTTAGCAGTGTCATAGGGGATTCTAAAGTGGTTGAGATTGAGGACCATGGATTGGTTATAATCAGACTAAACCAAATGATTTATCTTGATGCTCTCAGTGCCTCTTTATGATACTTTTTCTTGGTCCTTAATTCTTGTAGATTTTATTGTAGTCGATGTTTGGGTAGTCTTGTCTCTTACTTTGAGACATTATGTACATGGTATAATCATCTTTATTTAAAACTTTTTTGTTAACTTGGAGTAGGAATCTTCCCTTGATTATAGTGTTCTTGAATACATGTTGTGCTACCTCAAGCTAAAGACAAAAACCGCAAGTCTTCAATGTCACAAGTAATAAGATTAGAATGCCAGTCGTTGTTAGGATAGTTAGTTTTAACCTTGTGGGTAAGGTGCTAAGATTTTGTAAATAAAAGAAACAGCCTTATATTTTTTTTATGGTTCAATATTTATAATGTGGTTAGCAAATGTGGCACCATTTGTTAATTTTGGTAGTGGTGGAACTTGGGGTAGGAGTGTGTGGTTAGTTTAAGGTGATATGTGACCTTAACCATTGAGATAGGCTTTCAAAAAATAATTGCTCTCTTTGAAAAGAATAGTTGCTTATTACTCACTTATCCTAATTATGTGGACTAGAATAATTTTTTGATAACTATGTCGATAGATAGTTCTTATATTGAGGCTTAAATGTTTAATGAATTAAGTATTCTATTTGATAAACTATGCAAATAGCTAGTTCACCTATTTGTTAATTAACTCGCTTGAAATATTTTCAAATGGATGGTATTTTTGGTCTAATGCGAAAGGTAATGCTAAAGCTAATAGCTTTGAAATTAGATAACTTTACTGTTGAATAAGCATTTAATAGACTTTCAATTTGAAATAGGTTTCTAGTTGAACAAACATTAAATAGATGTTTGATTGCTTTTGAATAAAAAAACATTTAATTGCCTCTAAATGATTCTAGAATGAGCATTAGGCATTTATTTCCCCCTGAATAAATAGAGTTAAACTAATAGAAATATTGAATTAATTGAAAAATTATCATATTGTTTGACAAAACAATAGAAACATTGATATTATGTTATTGTTGAACAATCTTGCTAGAGATGTAAATTTACTAAAAAACAAGTTTGGCTGAAACACGTTCTTATGTATCATGTGAAATATGTAAACCTGGTAAGCATGTTTGGTTGAAACATGTTCAAATGTATTTTGATATGGAGATTTCATTGCTAACAATTTTTGTTAGATAAACAATAGATAGATGATCTATTTGATAGAGATAGAGTAGCTAAATAGGTAGAGAATTTATTTGTAGAATTAGATAGAGAATCTAATCATAAATAAATATGTATGATCTTATGAGATAGTAGCTGATTGTCATTAGATAAGTAATCTAATATAGAGATATAGCTATAATTGTAAATTAGATAGGGATCTAATTTCTGTTAGATAAGAAATCTAATTGTAGACTTGATGAATTTCTAACTATCTATAGATACCGTGAATATGGTCGTATTTATTAGATAATGCGAATATTGTTAGTTAGAAAATGTGGTAATACTAGATAATGTTCTTTGTTTGACTAGGTGTATATCGCTGGATAACCATAACAAACATTGAATACGTTTATTTTGTTAGACAAAGTGATATTGTCAGATAACAATAGTGACTCTATTGTCTGAGCAACACGATATTGTTAGTGACTTCTAATAGTGTCTTTTATGGAGGTTATAATTAATTAGAACAATACAATGTCAATAGATGTCAAATAGTGATATTTAGCAAATGAAATAACTATACGGTAGAATGTTAGATAACAACTTTTAGCAATGAGATAACTTTAAGCTAGAATGTTAGATAACAACTTTTAGCAATGAAATAACTATATGCTAGAATATTAGATAGTGAAATTTAGCAATGAAATAACTGTATGCTAGAATGTTAGATAGCAACATTACTAACGAGATGATTATATGCTAGAGATTTAGATACTGGCATTTAGTAATGAGATGATTGTATGCCAAATTAGTTGGATAGAACAATGGCAAAATGAGATAATGGTGATATAACCCTTAAAAAATGGATCATGCTTCTCCTAATTGTATTGATGTTGATAAGAGATTCGGTCAGACACAAGATCCCATCATGGCGGCTATGAACAAGTGGTCTTATAGGATGTGTGGTATCACATAAGGCTTCGCGGGTATTGCCCAAGATCTTCATGGAATTGAGTTTAGCTTTCCGCACACAAGAATGGGGGTAGTGTAAGGTTTTTGCAGAATCAACAGTGACGCAAGAGTTCAGCAATGGTGTTGCAGCAGAGAGTGTTGTTTCATGGTACTGTGTGAGACTAAATCTAGCATTGTGGAATTTTGCAGCACTAAGTAAGGCCCTTCCGACATTGTGTGGCACGAAGTAGGCTTTGCATGACATGCTCAAAGATTTGGGGTTTTGTGCGATATAGATAGGCATTCACAGAAATGCACGAAAAAAGATAGGCCTCTGTGACATTGATAAACTTTTTCTGTTTTTGTGCGGTACACTTTGTAATGTAGTGTGGGATTGCACAACTCTTTATTTGGCTAACTCTAATCTGTGTTTGGTTGATGTAGGATTGCATGTGAACCTAGATGCTCCTGCATCATACACCTTGTGTAAGAAGAAAATTGAGTCTCCTGCTCAAGCGTGTCTTCATGAAGGTCTTTACCATGGAACATGACCACGTTTAGCAATCTCCACTTGCAGCGCTAAGCCCAAGGAGGCATCATCAACTTTTCTTCCTTTCCATTTTTACTAGATATTTTTTGCGCTCCTTTCGGTGCCGTTGCTTTTGCTACGCATTTATTCATGAATGCACTTCAATTTCTTCGTGCTCTCACTCTGAGTTGTTATTGAATCCAATCTCTGCTTGCATACGTCCATTTGCTTCATCACTCAGTCTAGCCCTTAAAAGTTATGTGTGTATAGATTCATAGAATCACAACATTGAAGTATAGGCAAAATGTTTATCACCTTCCGCCCAGCTCTGATCTCATATGCATTCTTCAAAAACTTCTTTAGGACTCTTACACGGTCCAATCTTCCTACCACTTCAGCTTATCATATGTTCCTCTTAAGAAGTCTTTGTTTGCGTAGGTGCGCAAAGAACCATATCTCCAACTTTGAAGTCCAATTCTCTCCTCAAGTTTGTGCGTTGTTTATCTTGCACATTACTGTGCTTTACATTGTTTGTGCACTGTATTTGTGCACCTCCATCATATATCTGCCCAAATTTTTTCAGCTGCTGTGCTTATTCCCCTTTCTTAGGAAAGTCTTGCAACTTCTGCAACTCCTCTTGGACTTATGTCCATTAACTATTTCAAAAGGTGACTTCTCTAGTACTCCTATTCACAGAGAGTTATTGTATGCAACACTACATGTATGCAGGGATTGAGTCCCATGCCCCTGCCTTCTCTCCAATCAAACATTGCAACAAATTGCCGAGGCTTTTGTTGACAACTTCTGTCTGGCCATCCACTTGTAGATGATATGCAAAACTAAACTTGAAACTTCGTGTTCAACTTCTTCCATAATCTGCGCCAAAAGTGACCCACAAACTTAGTGTCCTCTACCCAACACAATATTTTGTATGACAATCTAATGTTGTCTCACAACTTCCTCTGAAAAACAAGCTGGCTATATGCATAACATCATTTGGTCTTCTTACAAATCAATAAAATGAGCCATTTTCGAGAATCTATCCACAAAAACAAAGACAAGAATCATTGTCCATTTTCCATTCTAGGTAATCACAAAACAAAATCCATATTTAGTTGCTCTCAAGGTTTCTCATGTATTGGCAGTGGTTGATATAAACTTGCGTTATAACTCTTTCCCTTTGCATCAATTGGAAAATTTTGCATCGTTGCTCGATCTTTGTGCACAATTGTAGCCATCTGCGGCTAATAGTAT
Source organism: Taxus chinensis (assembly GCA_019776745.2). NCBI lineage: Eukaryota > Viridiplantae > Streptophyta > Pinopsida > Cupressales > Taxaceae > Taxus > Taxus chinensis. The sequence goes on from CM034147.1 coordinate 695,449,936, forward strand.
CTTTCTATTTACCAGTGCCAAGGTCTTATCGACCCCAAAGTGACCTGGCTAATCCTCCACAATGCTTCATCTATGGATCAAATCCTTTCTCATTGATCCTTTATGGCACACACAATTGTGTGCCATTGAACAACAACCCTTCCTGCACAAGAATGCAAGGAGTAGTCCAACCAAGGCTTGTTTCGGTTGACGCTCTCTTGCTTTGCTGCATGCTCTCCATGCTTCTCCAAATTTTTCATCTTCCATGTAGATCTCCTTCATGGCCTCACACCCTTGCTACTTCCGCTTGCTATCTCACTAAAAATAAGACGTACATCTTTTACTTATCTCACCTGCAACTCAATTTGATTGACTTCGCACTCCTGTGCTTCGAGAAAAATGAGTAATTCTACAAGAGTTCAACCCATTTTATGCGACTTTGATTCAACTTACCCTGAGTGGTTTATGAATCGCAATGCTTGGTGGTCTGTGTGTAACAAAAACTCTTTGGGCAACAACTAGTGCCTCCTACTTCTTCAGCAGCTTGTAGTATGGCTGTAAAACTCTCGATCATAAACTGAATATCTCCTTACTTGCGTCATTCACTATCTCGCTGAAATATGCAATGTGTCTTCCTTCTTGACTCATCACCGCACCAATGGATAGTCTGCTTGCATCACAATCAACCTAAAATTCTATGTTGAAACCAGGCAAGGGAAATATTGGCTGCCTTTTGACTTTCTTCTACAACTTCTCGAGGCCATATTCTACGTCTGTGGTGCACACAAACTTCTTCTTATGTCTCCGCATCACCTCTTTGATCGGTGCTTAATCTCATTGAATCCTCTGATGAAATTCCTATAGAAGCTTGCCAAACCATGGAATCTTCGTGCTTCCGTAACATTCTTGGGTGACGGCCATTCAACTATAGCTTGCACCTTCTTTGGATCCATCTTCAATCTCTCTTGAAATATTACAAATCCCAAGTACACTAACTCTTCCTACATGAAATTGCATGTCTTCAAATTCACCAACTTTTTGCGCAAACACTTTAACACCTTCTGCAAATGGATCAAGTGTTCTTCCCATGTTTTTCTGAAAATCAAAATGTCATCCAAATAGACAATGACAAATTTACCTAAAAAGGGATTCAACACTTTGTTCATGAGTTGCATGAATGTGCTCGGTGGATTGGTTAGTCCAAATGGCATGATAAACCACTCATACAACCCATCCTGCATTTTGAAAGTAGACGTTCCACTCATCACCTTCTCTTATCTTAATTTGTGGTATCCAAGCTCTTCATATCAAATTTGTCCATCTTTCTAATCATCCATGCGCGGAAATGGGAATCTGTACTTGATGGCTTTGGAATCAATGCACATCCTCTACTCTCCTCCTTGCTTTGGCTCCAATACTATAGGCACTGCGCATGGGCTGAGAGATTCTTTGATCAACCCCTTCTCAAGCAATTCTTGCACTTGCTTTCTCATCTCCTCATTCTCCATAGGTGTCAATCTACATGCTAGCGTTGTTTGGTAAACTAGACCATTGAATCATTAATCCATCTGATGACTTACTATTGCTATGTAGGTGGTAAACCATTTGGAATATCTTGCGACATGATATCTGCGAACTCACCTAACTTATCCTTCACTTCGCACGAAAGTTCTCCCTTTGCGTGGTTGCGCCTTTCCCTTTTTTATGTAAGCTTTGGAATGAATGTAAAAAAATTCACTATCCCCTTTCACCTCTTTCAGGAATTCCTTCCTAAAATTATCAACATTTGCTTCTTTCCACTTCTACACTTGCATCCTTAAAAGGATTTAGAGTGTACTTCCATCTATCCTTTCACCAAAGTGTAAGTATTTCGTGGCCATCATGCACTGCATTCCTGTCAGACTGCCAAGGTCGACCAAGTAACACATGGCATAGGTCCATGGGCATAACATTGCACAAGACTTCATCTTCATGTGCACTAATCTTATGTGCACATTTTAGTGCTCATTCACAAGTAACTGATGCCCTTTCAACAACCAGGACACCTTAGATAGATTCAGATGCACAATTCTCTTCAGACCAAGCTTCTCAACCATTCATTAGAAACAAGATTATCTGTGCTACCACTATCAATAATAACCTTGCAACACTTACGTCCATATTTGCATATGAGTCCTCAATAGATTCTTTCTTTGTGCGGGTGTATTCTCTACCTTTTTGGCTTCAGTAGTACTCTCGTCATCATGAGAGCTTCTATCACACTCTGGCTCCTTTGTGGAACTATTTGATGCATTACTCTCTGCATCTGCATGTTGCACAACATGGTTGCTAGCATCATTTCTCCTACCGCCACTATTTTGTGTGGCTTGTGGACATTCAAACGTGCGATGTCCAACTTTCTCTACAACGGAAACATGTTATACAAAATCCTTTGCCTCTTCATGTCCTCTTCCTTTGAAAGAAGACCTATCTCTGCCTCCCTGTGCATGACTCTCATGCGAGGGGCTTCACCTTTGTTGCATGATAGGCACATGTGCAATTTACCTCTGTGCAGGTACTTTACCTTCCCCTCGCACACTGCCTTGTTGTCTGTGGACAACTTCTCTTCTGCCTTTAGTGCAAACTGATAGGCCTCCTCCAAAGATCTCAATTTAATCATGCTAAAACTCATATTGAATGAAAATTCATAATCCATCAACATACCTTTGAGATCTTTTCTGCATCGTCCTCTACATGAGCCCTTTGATAGTGAGCTATAGAACACTTTTGTGTACTTCTTCACACTCAATTCCTTCTAACGCAAATTCTGCAACTGCTTGATCAAATAGCACTGGTAATCCACAAACATAAATTTACCCTTTAATTTCATCACTAATATATCCAACTCTTGATCTTGTCTTACCTCTACATACTTTTTGTCTACACATGTTCCCACCATAAAGATGCATGAATTTTTAACTTAGTACAAGCAAATCTTACCTTCTTGGAATCTTCTATGCCTTCCTACTCTTAAGTATTTCTCCATTTCTGTGAGTTCTAGTCAATGAGTTCTAACAGATCTAAGCTCCTAGACTAACTTGGAACATCTTTGGCTTACTGCCAATTCTCATGATTGCGCACAAAAGTTTATCCTCCTATGCATCAACATGCTTTGCTTCAGCATTCTGGTCCTTAGGTGCTCTTTCTGCATGTTCATCATCACTCATGTCATCATCTGCAACCACTCCTCCGTGCTGAGCAGTTTCTATAGCCTCCAAACAGGATTGTACTCGTCATCATTCTGGCCAAGTCTACAAGTCTTGGTGCTTTAGGTGTTCTGGATGATCTCACAGCAAGATCTACTCTATGTGCCATCACAATCTTCCTCACAACTCACAATAACCCAAAATACTGAATCCTACACCTTCTATCCAACAATCCAAATGCTGGAAGATGTCTACAATTACTTTCTGCCTACACACTTGCATATGGAAAGCAAGCTGATATGAGAATACACACACATGTTCTGGACTAAATCACTTGATGCTAGATTGATGTAATTGTGCATACCATATTGCACAAGACAAACTCATTTTTTTGATAGTACTAGATTGATGTAGTCGTGGTTGGAAGTCCCAATGAAGGGATACCTTAGACCATACAGTCCATAATTTCAGAGTTAGATCTCACTGAAGCAATATCTTAGGCACAACTTACAAGAAATAATAGAAGCTTCTTCTATTAATAATGAGGAAAAGATTACAGACTTTGGCGGAATGACATTCCCACACCCATTACAATCTTTATGCAAAGACTCTGCAGAAATTCTCTAAGAATTGCTGCAGAGTCTTTGCTAGCCAATCCTACAACCTATCCTAGCTAAGCTTGTAAACTCTGTTAAGCTTCTATAGAACAAGGCTTGGCTCAATTCGGAAATTGCTCAATAAATGCCTAGATCGATAGATCTCTTTATGTTAGATAGATGCTTGCTTGCTTACTATTCCCTTCCATTTATAGAATATGGCTAGAATGAGGCGGGGGAGAGAAAATATGCCTTTCCAAGTAAAGATGACCTTGTAAAGATTCCTCAATATGCCCCAGATTAGCATTGATCTCATTGACCAGTTTTGCAGGTAGCTTCCCATGAAATCATCCCTGTTAGATCAATCTTTACTAGGTGGCATGGTTTATCCTAGGGTGAGGAAACAAATCAAGGCCCACATGTGCTCCTCCTAACTGTATTGATGTTTAGAGGAGATTCGACTAGATGCAAGATCCCATCATGGTGGCATGAACAAATGGTTCTGCGGGATGTGTGGTATCAAATAAGGCTTTGCGACATCACGCTAAATCTTTGTGGAATCGATTTTAGCTTCCATGCAAGACTGCAGTAGCGCAAGGCTTCCATGGAATCAATGGGGGTGCAAGAGTTAGGTAATAATGTTGTGGTATAGAATGTTGTTTGTGGTACCACACAAGGCTAAGGATAGTGTTGCGTTATTTCATGGCATTAAGTAAGGCCTCGTGACATTGCACGACATGAAGTAGGCTTTACAAAAAATGGTCAAAGCTCTGTGGTTTTGCATGGAAAAGATAGGCCTTTGCGACATGGCGTGGTAATGATAGGCTTTCCTGGCATTGATAAGCCTTCACAGTTTCTGTGGCACACTTTTCGGGGTGCTGTGGGATTGCGCAAGTCTTTGTTTGACGAACTCTAAATGTGTGTGGGTGACACAAGATTGGAAGTGAACAAAGATGCTCCTCCATCAGTAAGTTTTTTGGTCATGCTCATAAGTGGGATAAAACTTGGTCATGTGGTATTGACTTTTCCCCGGGCTGCTTTGTCCACATGCCTAGTTTAAACTTTTTCCTCACAGAATTTTTAATCTCTTGATTGGTGGCTGGGCTTTCTTGTAGGTTGATGCCACATCGGTTCATCCATATCTTGTTTTGTCTCATTCATGTCCTCTTTCTTTTGTTCAGCTCTTCTCTCATCATTGTCTTTGGGCACCTATCCTCCTCCATGCTCTCTATTTTCTTTATATAGCCTTAGGAGACACATCATAGCTGTTGCTTTTGTTGGAAAAGTACATTTTTCTGCTAGGAGGATCTCCTATTGTCCGACTCTTTAATATTGAAGTTTCTTGTGATTAATCGTTTCTGAATTCTCTCTATATGTCTCCACTTTAGACCCGATGTACTGCTGGCCCAATCTTCACACTTGTAAAGCATCACTAGCACTCCATGTAGCCCAAACAGGACGCTGGTTATCTTCCAGTCCCACCAATCAGCATCTTGCACCTGTTTTGCAGAGCATAGCGCTTTCCAACCTCCTTGAATTCTTTTTGTTATCCATGTTTCCCAGCTAAGCTTGTTAGTGAACTCAAGCCCCAAGTATTTGTGTTTTGAGACTATCTCAAGTGGACTCCCTGCAAACATGAAGCTCACATGATAGATTAGAGAAGCAGCTGCCAGATAAATGACAGCACAAAACAAGAAACATGTTTTAAGTCTTCGCGTGTCTCGCAAAATTTGCCAAACTGAGAATCTTTGGGTTGTTGTCAGTCATGGCCAGCTAGCCAAGGCAGAAAAACTTGTTATGATACTTGTTGCCTGCGTTGTTTACTGTGTCTGAAACTCTAGATATTCTAATCTGACTGTAGTGGTATACATGTAAAAATTGCCTATTTATATTTGCACATGGTAAAGGATTTGACTAGATCAATCCAGTCCTACAGTTTGCAAAGGAAAATAACACACACACACACAGATGTTTTGGTTAGCAAATATAATTTGTATTAATCTTGGGCTAAGCTCACAAAATCAGAGTATATGGCTGACAATTGTCAAGTATACTGTTATAGGGACCATGGAGACAGGCTGAATCATACTATACCAGCTACTATTGAGGCCTCTTTGAAAAATGAGACATAATTCTACTAATATGAAACCGTACTGAGAACAACCACTGGGCTACAGCCAAGTCTAAAATCTAAGTTACCGAAACGTTTTGGATACGGGGAGCGGGGAGCGGAGTATCCGATACGCGGAAACGGCAAAATTTTTTTTGACCCTGGATACGGCGTAGGATACGGCAGTACAAAAACTATATAAAAATTAAAAAATATATAAATTTCAGCCTTCTAAATAAGAATTAACCACATGTTATGCATATGAAAAACAAAACAAGCTAAATAGCCACAACAAACTATTCATACATTCATAATTTCAATTGTCCCTATCATATCTAGTTGAGGTGTTTATTACATTTATGATTTATCTCATACATGCTATTTTTATCCATGTTTATGATGGCTTGTACTTGGTACTTTATGTAGAATAATGGTGTTGCGAAAACAGTAATTTCTGCTGTAATGATATATTAAATTTAAAATATGCCTTCTGTAGAATAATGGTGCTGTGAAAACTGTAATTTCTGCTGTAATGATATATTGAAATTTAAACTATACCTTCTGTAGAATAATGTTGCTGTGAAAACTGTAATTTCTGCTGTAATGATATATTAAATTTAAACCAGAATTAAAAAAGAACTTTCAAAATAAAAATAAAAATTCAGTTTTGGGCCAGGAAACGGCAGGAAACGGCTGGGTACGGCTGCAGAAGTATCCAGCCGTATCCAGACCTGCCTGGCCGCTCCCAAGCCGCTCCCAAGCCGCTCCCGCTCCCACTCCCCGCTCCCGGACGCTCCTGCTCCCGCTCCTGCCGCCTAAACCGGCGTTTCCGGTAACCTAGTCTAAAATAATCAGTCACCAGGAGATGTGGGTCCTGGGACAGGGAAGCCATCTTCAAAATCAAGATATGGAGCTACATGGGTAAAGGGTACGCCTGATATACAGACCTACAAATCTCCCAATACACAGACACTCAAATTTCAAAATAACTAAAATTGAAATGACCTGTCATAAACTTTTAATCTTAAATGAAAATGTGGTCGTTCCTCCAGCTATCATATGTTCAGTGACAATTTTCCTTGTTAATCTATGTCCCAAACCTGCACTCCTTTCTCAAAATCCTGTTAACATGTATATGCTTTTCAGATTTCTTGCTAATTTGAAAATTTCTTTGTTTGAACACCTTCAAATTTGTTTGGGTGGGGTCTTTTGACCTTTTTAAAGCATTGGGTATTTCAATTCCTTTTTGATCTTTTACTTTTATAATTGTTTATTGCAGTGGGAGATATCCACTGATATGTCAAGGGATGGGCCCTTCCTGCAAGAGACGTTTCCCGCAGGTCTCCCCATCTCTGAGAAGCACATCCATCTCTCAGACATGTAATTTTCTTAGATTTGTGTATCCTTCCCCAGGGAATGACATTTCGGGTTTCATTAAAACAGCAATAAAGCCTGTTCTAATCAAGCTATAGAACCTGCACCCTACTTATTTTACCAGCTAATCATGTACTGCAACTGTTATCAGTATTCTGCCACTTAGGTGTCAGAGCTATTATGCTATATGAAAAAAATTAAAATACTATGATAAATATATATGTCTATATCAGGATCTAGAGATGACAGGAAAGGGCTTGAGGTGTTATCTGGTGATGATAGCTTCAGCACCACCATTGTCTAGGTCATGATCAATGTCTTGATGGTCCTTATCATCATTACTGTTGTTGAGCCTTGGAAGAGAAAGCAGCTTGTGCGTACACTTGAACTGAAAATCTAACCTCACCTCGCATATGTAGAAATCCACTTTCAAAGAATTCATCTTGATGTTGTAGCAGTGGATCTTGTTCGCCGGTAGGCGTCCACCTTTGAAGTTGCCTTTGCTGGAAAGTGTCAAAATCCAGCAACATTTCCCGAACAGAATTTTTCCGTGGTAACAGTCCACTTTTTAATGTCCAACCAACTCTGAAAGAGACAGGCACTGTTAAGTCAAAATTCTGTCAACAAATTTTAAAGTGACAGCTACTTCTCTGGTATTTATTAACATTTCTCAAGAAATAAATCTGGTATTTATTAACATTTCTCGAGAAATAAAGAAATGAAAAGAGAGCAGATGGCTTCCTGGGCCCCTGCTAACATGAAACATTGTAGAAATTTCTGGCAACTTTTGCAGGACTGTGCTACTTTCACGTTCTTTCATTCTGTCAAAACTCAGCTTTCACATTGCTTCCTTCTGTCATTTCTCAAATTTTAAACTAAACATGTCACACATAGCGGACAAGTGTAATTAAATAAGATAAAAAAAATGTAAAGTCGTGTAGAATTTGAAAGATAGTAAGATGCTTTTAAATACTGTATACATAAATACATTTCAAATTATTCTTTTCATTGTACTTTACCAATAGTAATAAAAAGTTAAAAGAATAAGTAAATTATAAAAATTAAAAGAAAAAGAGATTTTTAAAAGCATAAATAATTTTATAGCCTCCTCCAGGGATTTGGGGACTTCTATGGCAGGGGGTCTGTGGAGAATTTAGTGGCAGCGGAGACATTAGTATCCAAATGGGACACAAATGCCGCAATCAACATGCTCCACTGCATTCCATTGAAATTCAGCCTACAAACTGTTGCACTTGGAAACTATTATCTAAACCACTGCTTTCCAAGCCTTGCAAAACTATTGCAGCACCTTAATGCTCTTCCACTATTTCCCTCTAAACTTTTTTGGCAGAGAGGAACACCAACTGCAGTTCCATTCATGTGTATTCCCTCGGGGTTAACAGATCACGAAAAATACATTGGCTTGGATTGTTCATAATCAAAATTTTGATATCTAGGGAGCCACTCTGGTTCAGAAGTAACTTTTGTACGACCACATCATCTTAGCATTTTCTATCCAAAAATGCTATACAAGGAAAATGCAGTGTCAAATTGTCAATGCATCAGATACTTGCATCAGCTCCACCTTCCAGTGGTCTAAGACTCTAAACAACATCTGGCTTCAGTGGACCATATAAAAGACCTTAATCCTGCAACAATTTCCGTACACCCCTTTTAAGTTTTCAACCATGTAAATGATCTGGGTCATACAACTGAAAATGTGTTCTCAGCTTTCACATTTCCATCTGCAAATATTACGCGGTTGGAAAATAATGGGCCCCAATTGCTGCTCTCTTTGTCGATTCAGGTTTCAATGAAAGCCAAACCTGCATCAACGTTGATGTCAGTCCAAAAAAATCCTGCAATGCACCGTCTAGGAGTTCAAATAGGTTTGGCAGCTTTTAGTGGCTGATGACCTTGTTGCATTCTTGGTCAGTAAGTTTTCTTTTTATGTTGAAGTTTCCAAAACATTATTGTGGCCAAGTGCAACAGTTTCTAGGCTGAATTTCAATGGAATGCCATTTAAATCAACATGCGGCAATGGAGTATTTGTCCGGGCAGCGGCAGTAGCTCCACGGAACTCATCCGAGCACAACAGCTGATGAAAACAAATATCTAAATATTTAGATTTTTCTCCAGCGTAATTTGTAACTCCTGTGCAATTGCTAGTAGATTGCTTTCCCACCCTTCTTGGTGTTAAAGCACTACAAGCTTCAAAATTGACAAACTCCAATATTACTCTCAAGTCCATTTTGAAGAAATTTGATCTGAACATGAGGGTATTAGGATGGGGACAGTATGAGGTAATTGGGTTACATGAAGAGCCTTCAATGTTTTTATCATTCCTAATAGTTTTTGTTGTTATCCACAATGTTTTCCATGAATGTAAACTTCTTTGACATTATTTCAACCCTCTTCTTTGTAACTCTTGACTAGAGCTTTCAGCAGAATTTTCATTCTCCCTTTCTCATTTAGCCTCCTTCCCTTTGCTTTTTACAGGTTCCCCCCCTGTTTTCCCATTGCTTTCCCACCCTTCATGAGTGATAGCTAATACAACTGTGAGTTCTACATCTTCAAATGAAAACAATGGTACTTGTAGAGAAAACTAGCTACAAGAAATCCATAAAAATCATGATGCTTTATTAGTCAACAATATCACAAACAATCCATTTATCCTAAATGCTTTCATGTTGCCATATATCTTGGAGAGTGTCTTGAATTATTTATAGTGTCCTCCATGATTGAAAACATCTTTGACATCAAGCTAGTCCTCAGCGTTTCTTTATAACTCTTGAATAAGCTTTGGACAAAATTTTGATTCTCCCTTTTTTGTTTAAGCTTCTTCCCTTTTATTTTTGTAGGTTTTGCTTTCATTTTTCCATTGCTTGCTCAACCCTTCATGAGCGTTAGATGATCCAACTGATTGATATATACATCTTCAAATAAGAACAAATTATCTGAACTGATAGAGAAAACCAGCTTGAAGAAAATCCATAGAGATTATACTGCATCATCAACCAATGACATAGCAAACAATCCATGTATCCTAAAACCCATCAATGTTGTCGTCCATCTTGTAGAGTGTTTTAATGATTTACAATGTCTTCCATGAATTTGTAATATCCCTTTCCCATTCGAAGACTTTTGGCCTATTTTGTCAACCTGACGGCCAAAGGAAAAATATAAGGGTGACTTAAGTTATATTTAATTATTATAAAGTGCCATTAATAAAAGAAAAAAAAAATATAGAGCACTTATAATAATTTATATGACTTAATAATTATTAAATCTAGGATGGAAAAGGCTCAAATATAAATTGTTATCCATCCTAGGTGAAAATGTGACTTGCCTTAGAAAGGGGAATGGGAACATAGAAAGGATAAATGCCCATTTTACTATGTATTTCCCCGAGAAAAATGCGACTTGCATTAGGAAAGAAAAAGTTGGGAAAAACATTTAATATGGGAAAATATTAAATGCTTGCATAGGGAAAATCCTTGTGAACTAATTGGATATTGTAGAGGTTGTTTTGGGTCTCTTCCTCCTTTATAAGGAGAAGTCGACTTGAGGGGAAGATATTCCATACCATTTGATATTTTCTAATTTGTGTCTTAAGCTTGTAGTTTATGCATATTCTTTCATGTGCAACTATTGTTTGCAAATATCCAGTTTGTGGAGTAAGATCCCACGGGAACCCTAGCTTCGGTGGTGAGAGATCCATCCCTAGTTAGCAGGGCATTCTTCGGTAATGAGAGATCTACCTTAGCTTGTCAATTTTGGAGTTGAATTGATGCCCTAAATGTGTTGGGCGACCTATTTTTAGGGAAAAATTAGGGTTTCGTGTTTGCTGTGCGAAAACTATTTTTGGAATATTATTCTTCATATTTTTGTGGCCCAAGATCCAAAGTTTCAGCTCATTTGGACTTCTCTAGCAAAAGATATTAATTTTAGAAGTTTTCAGCTGTTTAGGGCATGCTGTAAATTTCTGGCAACATTCTGTTATTCGAAAAATTTCAAAAACAATTCTATAATATTTGTTATTGTATTAGCAAACTCCATTTAAAATTTCAAGAGATTTGAGCAAGTATTTTTGGAGTTATCCATTATTTTCTGTTCGCTGCCCTAGATTCAATTTTCTGCAAAAATCAGATTTTTGTTTGGCTGCAATTTGTCTGTATTTTGCATATTTAAAGTTGGGATTGCCTAAAATCCGTTTAGGGGTAAAATAATGTCCATTGGGGACATTACAAATGGTATCAAAGCTGTTGTTCCTCCAGCCTGTGTGGGTTAAATATGGCAAATTGGAAAGATTTCAATATGGGTTTTATAAAGGAAATGTTCACCAACATGGTGAAACAACAAGAAACCACTAACCTTTATTTGAGCCAGCTCACTCAAAATTTAAATCAAAGCAGGCCTTGGGACAATAAGGAAAAATGTGAGAACAATAATAAAGGGCATCCAATAGAGGTGATTGATGAGGATTTTTGTTGGAGGAAATATCAATCTTTGAGTAAGAGTTTTAGAGATAATATGTCATTTTCAGATTATTGCATGATGAAGATTGGTAGTAAGCCTAAGCGAGGTCATCATATTCCGGTACCTGAATTACAAAAGAACTTATTTGAAGAAGAAGATGCTTCTAGAGAAAAAGGTATGATTTCCATTGAGCAAAATAATTGCATTAGTGAAACGTTGTTTGTTAGAGAAATTATTCCATCTCAGGAGAATAAATTTGTATATGCAAGCAAAGAGGATGTAATGGAAACTCTTAAAAAGTGTGAGGAATGGAATAAAAGAGCTAGAGCTGCTAGGTTGATAGCGACTCAAGCAAGACAACACTTACAAGAGTTCAAGGAAAAGATGGGGGCAAATGATGCAAGGAAGTCTACACCCACGAAAAAATTCTTTATAGAGCAACTTGCACATGAGGAGGAGCCTCACATGGACACTTCTGTGAAATTGCAACCTGCTGTAATTTCCAAACCAGCAACTTTTGATCGGCTTTTAGATACTTTCAATGGGCACTCAGGCAACAATGTTGGGGGCAGCTCAACATATGTCTATCTTGAACACACAGAGGACATTGATGGCATTGAAAGGTATGAACAACATAATAATGTGTCTTATTTATTTCTGCCTATTCCAATTTATTTCCATCATGAGATGCATGGTATGGTAGATGATGAAGTCTTCATTATGGAGTTTGTTGAACCATTGCTCCAACTATGTGTATATGAGCATCTTGTGGATGATATATGGTGGCAAGTTTTAGCTCACTTAACAGGTACAGGGGCTCGGATGGTAGAACACTTCAGCATGTTTTGTCTCTTGTGCATGGCTCTTGGACAAAACAAAGATGCAATTGCTTGAGGGCAAGCAATTTTGGGAAGGGAGGATTGTAATATTCCCTTTCCCATTTGAAAACTTTTGGCCTATTTTGTCAACCCGACGGCCAAAGGAAAAATATAAGGGTGACTTAAGTTATATTTAATTATTATAAAGTGCCATTAATAAAATAAAAAAATATATAGAGCACTTATAATAATTTATATGACTTAATAATTATTAAATCTAGGATGGAAAAGGCTCAAATATAAATTGTTATTCATCCTAGGTGAAAAAGTGACTTGCCTTAGAAAGGGGAATGGGAACATAGAAAGGATAAATGCCCATTTTACTATGTATTTCCCCTAGAAAAATGCGACTTGCATTAGGAGAGAAAAAGTTGTTGGGAAAAGCATTTAATATGGGAAAATATTAAATGCTTGCATAGGGAAAATCCTTGTGAACTAATTGGATATTGTAGAGGTTGTTTTGGGTCTCTTCTTCATTTATAAGGAGAAGTCGACTTGAGGGGAAGATATTCCATACCATTTGATATTTTCTAATTTGTGTCTTAAGCTTGTAGCTTATGCATATTCTTTCATATGCAACTGGATTTGCAAATATCCAGCTTGTGGAGTAAGATCCCACAGGAACCCTAGCTTCGGTGGTGAGAGATCCATCCCTAGCTAGCAGGGCATTCTTCGGTAGTGAGAGATCTACAAAGTAGCTTGTCAATTTTGGAGCTGAATTGATACCCTAAATGTGTTGGGCGACCTAATTTTTAGGGGAAAATTAGGGTTTCGTGTTTGTTGTGCGAAAACTATTTTTGGAATATTATTCTTCATATTTTTGTGGCCCAAGATCCAAAGTTTCAGCTCATTTGGACTTCTCTAGCAAAAGATATTAATTTTAGAAGTTTTCAGTTGTTTAGGGCGCGCTGTAAATTTCTGGCAGCATTCTGTTATTCTGAAAAATTCCAAAAACAGTTCTATAATATCTGTTATTGTATTAGCAAGCTCCATTTAAAATTTCAAGAGATTTGAGCAAGTATTTTTGGGTTATCCATTATTTTCTGTTCGCATTGCCCTAGATTTATATTTTCTGCAAAAATCAGATTTTTGTTTGGCTGCAATTTGTCTGTATTTTGCATATTTAAAGTTGGGATTGCCTAAAATCCGTTTAGGGGTAAAATAATGTCCATTGGGGACATTACATTTTTCCAATTCCTATAAAATCTTGGTATATAGGATGACACGTAGAAGTTTACCCGTTGTGTATTTTTTCATCGGAAGATAGTTTTTGAATGTGGTTTCTTAGCCTCCAAGCCTAATTAAGCATTTTTCCAACTAAGAGGAAAATGTAAAAAGAAATTTGTATCACCCCAGTCAAGTTACTAAACCACCATGGAAACTTATTTACACTTGTAGATAACTGTTTGAAACTCTAGCTTGTGGCTTGTTGTGTGAAATGTGACTTTTGGAAAATTAGTGTTTCTCTCTCTTCCCTATCTCTTTCTCCTTCCTTAGTTGCAAAATGAATTTAAATAAAATGAAATGAATATGTATCTCTAACCCTCTCTTTTCAAGTGCAAATTATTATTATTATGTAAATGGAAAACTAAAAATGTTAATTATGCTATATTTAGGTAGATGTCATGCCAATGATTTATCATTGATTTCATGCTCACATGGTTTTTCAAGATGCAAGTGAGGTGGTGAAATGACGTGGTTGTCATCCATTGTGTATTTATTTAATTTATGTATGTTAATGGGAAATGTGTGTGTGTATTGCTATGTTACAATAAAGTTTATTATTGAAATTTTGTAATGTGTATGATTTGCAACTGTTTAAGGTTGTTTCCGAAATGTGCATTTAACCATAGGTGCATTTTGATTCAAATTTATGTGTGGTAAAGAAAAAAATGGGAGTAAAATATATTTGTTAAATGAATTTGAATTTAATATCTTGTAGTGCATTTCCAGTGTGAAATTGATGATTAAATAATTGGTATGTTGTGTTCCTATCCTTGAAAATGTAATAAATAAATCTAGCCAAAACAATGAACCCTAATATAAAATTCATGCATAACTATTGTTCATGTGTGTTTCCTTTCAGCATAGAAAACTAAGACCTTAGAATGAACTTAAATGTTTACATTCGATGGTACCTTTAGGTTTAGGTAAATAAGAGCCCAAGTTTGAGTTTGTTGTCATAACATATATGCTTAGTGACATTGTCATGAACCTGACAGTTAGGAATGACATGGTAAAACATTATTTAGAGGATGTGGTTCCCTACTTGGATTGGTAAGTGTGTATGTAGTAAGGAGCATGTGTTATTTTAAGGTAGTACTCCTTTGGAGCCAACATTGAACATATTATAAAATCCTCTTAGACCGACATACATGTTGAGTGGTGAAGATCGCCAACAAACCTTGGAAGTCACCTTTACGATCTGGGATCAAAAATGAACTCTTTACCTAATTTGTATTATCATTTTTGGTTCTATGGTATAATACTAAAAGTTAATTGGGATTTTCACAGCGGTATCCTTTCCCCCCATTTTTTTTAGTTGTAGTTACCCCAACTTTTACAATTTTTGATTTATAATAAGATGCAAGCTTGGGCATCTTTCACAACCGAATCAAGAAGGGGGGGTACTCTATATTGCCCGCCTATTGATTTATATGTTCCCTGGCCGCCTCCCCCCTAGACTCTACTCTTATGGGGAAGGGTTGGAAATGAGCTCATTTATGGGCCCTGGATGACCCCTATTTGAGACTTAGCAACATATTAATTTATGATTAGTTGGTGAACGTGCAACTATAAGATGATGTGCTTGGAAAAAGGTGAAAATTAGATCACTCATATAACATGTTTAAACTATCTTGATGTGAGAAAAGGGGATGCACGTTGTGAAAACTCTAATGTGAACCTTAACCCCTTAATATGATGAACTACTCCATCTTTCTCTCCCACTAGTCCTATTAGTAATGGATGTCTGATGTGAAACTAGGTGATCATGTTCTTAAAGACAAATCCCCTGAGTTAGGGACTAGTGGACTCATGAAGATACAAATTCCCCTATTAACAAATAGGTTACAAAATACATTACAAAGGCATGAACCTAGTTAGGTAAATCCCTCTTAATTTGGATGTGAAATGATGCTTAGGAAACCTAATATAGAAACAAAATAAGCAGTGTGTTGACGTGTTAATTGCTTTCAATTCCTTAACTAAATTTTGGAGCATAACTATAGTGTAATTATAATTAATGCTTGGCCTTGGGAAGCGTAAGATCGCGATGTTATCCCTCTGGTAAATTGAAACATGATATTCCTTGTAATGTGGTTTTACCCTCTTTCTATGAATAGAAAACATATTTCATATAATAATTATTGTGTACTAAGTCAACTATTAATATATAAATGAGTGAAAGAAATGTGACCCTAAATCCATAAAAATATATATACAAATTTCACCTCATTTGGACTTACACTTGTTCCGTTGTGTAACAGAGATATGATATAAGATCAAGATACATGCCCTTAGGAGTGAATCCTAGTGATAATACCTAGTAGCCACTGCGTGTATGTAAATATCCTTGTGTGTAAATAAATATCTTGTTAACAAACTAACGAATTAAACAAGTAATTAAAATAATGTAGATGATCCTTATTGAATGAGATATACTGTAAGTTAAATGTTAGACTGTATAAATGAAATCTAGCAAAAAAAACAAAAATAAATGTATGATTCACACATTATGATTATTTCTAGAACTTAAGTTAAAGATTGAAACATGATTGTAATAACTGTGCAATCCTAAAATAGCATGTCATGGGAAGACCATGCCTATAAGTTTATACTGTAGTTGAATCGTTATATTGTGCCTTGACATTTGAAGAAAAGTGGCCTTGATGTGCATTACATGTTTTCATGTTATCTATGTGGGTTAATGTTGTGCAAACATATCATGTGTTATGTGTTGTCCTAAGTGATCTCATGTAGTGTCATGTGTACTACAATGTAAGTCAAAAAAAAATATTTCTATATTTTTTAGTGTTGTATTTATGCGTGTAAAATGTGGGCGTTACATCAAGCATACCAATAATTTACTATATATTTATATATGTTTGTTGAATATTAAAATAATAATTTCATTATACATAGCTTCTAGATTACAGTGCTAATTAAGGTTTTAGATTTACTCGAATATGCACATATATTGAATTTAAAGGTGTAATAATTTTATGAAACCAATTTTTTTATCCAACACAAACTTCTAAACCTTGCTTACATATGGTTTATATTTCTCTAGTGATTCCTTTATTTAATTTTCACACATTTATATTATGTACCCTTTAGGCATAGTGTTAGGATAATTAGTAATCCATTTGAACACATTCAACACTCACAACCCACTATATCATGCAACCATATAGTGGAAAATTTAGATTATTTCAATAATCTAATCATCCACTAGAATGTGCAAATTGATGATATCCACATACCTTAAATTTGATCAAGATACTCATAAAATAAAAATAATATTGATTAATATTAAAAAATAGGTAGAATACAACTTAATGATCTTAATGGTTTCGAAACTAAGTAAAATTATCCTTTATTTAATTTTTTCAAAGGTGAATGTACCCAGAATAATTAACATGTGACTTAAGGCACATGCAACTTGCTGAGGTCATGCTAAGAAAACCGCAAATGAGATGGGTAAATGGCTATGGAATGGATAAATAGGATGATTAGGTTGTATAGGTTAAATAAGTGATAATTTCTATAAGGTAGATCAAGGAAAAAAAATGTCTTCTAAGGGTACAATGGGTATTTACTAGTTTAAGGAAATGAAAGATTGTCTTACCTGCTCAGGTGAGATGGAGCGGTCAAGGATAATGGCTATACCAAGGTTTTGATCAATGTCAGAATCACCAAATATACCTCGAATGGGTTGTAGAATATGTGGAATTGTCATGTGCCTCTCCCATAGAAATCTTCGGATATGGTCATGAAAATGTAAGAGAAGACATGTGGAAAGGAAAAAACTCTAGATCATTGGATCTAATCTCTACCAGGCCGATTGTTCTAGAAATAATTAACATTATCTACTTTTTTCGTTCAGAGCTATCCACTCTAAGACAATGTTGGGTAGATTTGGGGTGGTTTGGAATATAATTTTCCTAAGGCCCCGATCAATGTTAGTGAGTTGTGTAAAATTATTTGGTTGTGGTACTCTTGGATCACACACTTTTTGTCTAGGTTTCTAGGGCCCTTGGATGGTCATGTGGACATGCAAATAAAGAAATTAAGTAAACAAACAATACACACAAAGAAACTAAAAGAAAATAAGGTCAAATTCATGTAACCTAAGCCTCTAAGGTAATGTGGGGAGCTTGTGTTATTTCCCATCTAGTAAAACATATGTTCCTAAATTAACTAAATAATGCATATAGATTTAAATCAAACAAATTCAATTACTCTCCTCTAATTTAATTAAATCTATGTGTAACTAATTAACTCAAGGAATGAAATCTAATTAATTAAAAATAAATAAATAAATATAATCTACTTGTTTTTTTATTTTTTGGACATGCAATATTTTCCATATGGGATATCTCTGTCTTGTCCTGATATTTCTTTTGTTATATCTTTCTTTGTTGCTTCCAAGTGAATGCATTGCCTGTAAGTGACCGAGTTATTTGTGAAAACTTGGAAAATATTGTTTACTGGATGAACATCAAGGAAAATCCCTCTTTTTATACACTTTGATAAAATTCAAAGCTAGTTAACTTTGAATGTTGCGGCTTATGTACTTGGCTATATTAATTGAATTCATTTACTTTATAGAAATTGCATCAACTCCTTGGTATGTGTCAATATTTTGAAACTCAGCCTTTCATATTTTTCAAAGTTACTGTTACATTTGTTTTTAAGACTTTTGCAACAGTATTTTATAGTTTCTTGCGCTTGAAATTTGTCTCAAGCTTTGGCGTTGAAAAAACAGTTTCAGGATCAAATTTCCACTCATATCATTGTCCATGTACAAGCATCCTTCTTGTTTTTTATTTTTTGGACATGCAAAATTTTCCATATGGGATATCTCTGTCTTGTCCTGATATTTCTTTTGTTAAATCTTTCTTTGTTGGTTCCAAGAAAATGCATTGCCTGTAAGTGATCGAGTTACTTGAAGGGCAGAAATCTAGAAGTTTCTTGACTGTATGAAGTTTCGGAAACCTCAAATATCCAAAGTTGAAGGAATACTAAAAATCCATGCCACTGCAGAGACATAATGTTAAAATTATACATTGTTCAACTGTTTTTAGGAATAACAATGCTCTATGGAATTATTCTGGTCTTAAATCATCATCTCTAAGGAGTTATCTCGGTTCCTGGTCTTCCAAGGGTCCATTTATTCATGAGCAGATTCAGGCTCTCATTTCGTTCACGTTGAGACATTTTGACAAACAGATCATTGATACCCTAAATTTTCTTAGCAACTTGAATTTGATAGGGACGAGATCACATAAGTGTTATTGATTTCTGTTTTGTCAAGATTTGGTCTTTTCTCTTAATTGCGAGGAAGCACAGTGATTGTCTTGCTTAGGATTCAGAATTCAGGTTCATATTTTGCTTCAGCAATTCAGAATTTAGATTCAGATTTTCCGGCAGATTTAGATCTTCGGACTGTTATGCAGAATTTCAGAGACCCCGTTTCAGATTTTTTAGCTTCTGATCAGTTTTCAGGGCAGTACACGGCCTCCCATGCACAGTTTTCCAGCAAAGTAGAAACAGCAAATCAGCAGCATGATTTTTGGGGTGTTTTGGATCTTCTTTTGGCGATTTCTTTCTGAGATAATGCTGCCTGCTAATTTTTGTCATAATTTTTGAAATCATTGAAATGGAAGTCTTCCTACAAAGTGTTTCATAAAACTCCTCAACAAAACAATGCACATATACTGAGACCTATCCTATGAAGAAAGCTGCTAGGGTGGCCACCTTAGGAGGGAATTCAGATACCCTGACCTCACCTGCTGAAACAATGGAGAGGCTTGCTAAGGCTACTAGCCTTCTACATTTGATGAGGAACTTCAAGCTTTATCTAATATTGTTTCTAATAGGGATAAATATGTTGAAGATAATCAAATAGGTTTTAAGACTATAAACTGAGAATCGTCTTCCAAAATTCCTGAGCTGTTCAAAATAACCTTTGAGTGAGACAAAATAATTGTCAATCTCTTTCAAACACTTTCCGACAAACTAAGCACAATTGAACAAAAAGTAACAAATGAGAGTCAAACACTTACTATCATAGGCTTGCATCAAGTTATCGGATCTCTAGAGTACAAATGAGGCATCATAAGATATTGAAACCCTTAAGGAAGATGTTTCTGCAAGCCTAGTAAACCAAAAGGAGCTTGCCATCAAGCTCGAATCTGTTGATACAATTTGGGCTCAAATGGTTAAGGGATGTCACAACTCCAAACCCTTAGCTATGGTGGATGCAGCAATACAAGCAAAGTTTGAAGAGGAAAGACAAAGGCAACTCTCAAGTCCTGTGATCTTAAAATAAAGACTTAAATAAACAAGATAACATTTGAGTTGGCTAAACTGTTCTTTCAAAACAATTTGGGATAGGAGGACATTATTTTGAGAGAGACCTTGGTTCACTCAGGACCATTCCTTTAGTCTCTGGTTCATGAGCTCAAAATAGGCTCCAAGCTCATTGAACCCAAAAGGTTCCCTTTAGGGTTTCAGAGAAGATTTACACGGATGAGGAGCTCACACGAATTCAGTTTGAAGAGTTGAAACCTAATAAACTGAATATGATTGAAGCTAGGAAACAGGGGAAGTGGGCAGCCATTCAGATGGTAGAGTATGGATCAGGGATGCACCTCCTTTGGGTTTGTCCAAACCATTGCCTCCATCTTCTTCATCTTCCTTGTGACGCCAGGCTTTGAGATCCTAACATTCTCTTTCAGTTGCAGTATGGAGTTATCGGGGTTTAATATTCTTCTCACCAAATTCTATAGAGGATACAAACCGCAACTCAGACATGATTTTCTTCACAGAAATTCATGGAACTTGTGAAAAACTACGTCCTGGTTTCTTAGGCTACTCTTGGATTTCAGTGCATAGGTCAACACACCATCTCGGTTCCAGGGGATGTAGTGGAATCATATGTCTATATAAATATCATCTTTATAAGGATGTCAATGTTAGTTTATTGTGGGTGTCATTGAGGAGAGGTCCTTACAAGAGTCTATTCTTTGGTGCTCATGACTTCCCCCCACACTTATTGCTGTACATAGTTTCAAAATATCCGTGATTCTCCATTTGCGATCTACAACCAAAAATAACAAGATTTTCCTCTTCGTGAAATCCTTTGGATTGGTGATTTCAATGCTCAAATTGGTTGCATGCAATGTACTAGAATTGACTCCTACTCAGACCCTATGATGACTCAATCAATGGACATAAAAAGTGAAGGCCTTCAACGGAATTCTTCAGATAGGAAAATATCCTCTTATGGCAAACACTTGATTAGTTTGGGGAACTCACATGGCTTGGTGATCCTCAATGGTGCTAGCTCAGGTGGCTTCACATGCTTTCCTTTTGGTGGTGGCTCTTTAGTTGTGGATTACATCATTACTAATAGGCATTGTCTGTTAGAGATTGTGGATCTTTAGGTTTCATCCTTGCCTCCTCTTGGTGACCACTTTGTTTTATTCTTTATGTTATCAATCAGTTCCCTACCTTTTGTTCCTAACATTGTTAAACCCCCAAAACTACCACTATAAATTTTGGCCATTAATTTGATGAAGAATTCACCATTTTTCTCAAAACAAGACTTATTTTAGCCTACACTATCCATAACCCAATTGAGCGCGCTAGGTTCTTCACGCAAGCTATTTTTTCTTCAGCTTTACAGGCTTTTCTCCATTCCACCCATATGCCTCGCTAATCTAGTGTTAGCCATTGGCCATGTAATGCCTGGTTTTAATCCAATTGTAAGAATATTCATAGGTTAGCTAAGTCTATTATGAAAAGGCTCTACACAAATCTAAACGGATGCAAAGAATCTCCAGGAGCATCCCTAGAAGGACAAAAAGGACTTATTTGAAAAACAAATGGAAATCCATTCTCCATTAGCTTGCA
The DNA here is from genome assembly GCA_019776745.2 of Taxus chinensis. Lineage (NCBI taxonomy): Eukaryota > Viridiplantae > Streptophyta > Pinopsida > Cupressales > Taxaceae > Taxus > Taxus chinensis. The sequence goes on from CM034147.1 coordinate 695,471,678, forward strand.
TTCATCCCCAAGCTTTTTTGGAAGGTCTTTCTTCACAAGAGATCAGTTTCTGCTATATCTGATTTTTCGACTTGGTTTGACTATATCTCAAGCCTTGTCAGTGTGCCTAACCAGCCTTGTATATATGTTAACCTAGGCTTATTCATTGTCGCTTCTTAACCAATCACCTTGTCCTTTGTGCTATCCATAAACTCAAAATATAGATAATCTAAAAGCTGAATCTTTCAACCACAGTCTAGAAGTTTTAGCTAATTTACCTAGCTGACTTGTTTAACTATATTGTATCTTATGGCTTTCGTCCATCTTGGACTGAGGACATCATCCACTCAATACACAAATGTGGAGACAATAATGATCATAGTAATCATCATACACTGGTAAACATCTTTTCTACCACTTTAAACATCATATCTCTAGATGGGCTGAAACCAAAAAGTTGAGGGCTAAGGGGAAAACAATTTTCAGGAGGTATCATCACACAAATGATCATATTTTTACCTCGACCTCTATAATCAAGGAGTCTTAAGGCAAAAGGTGCAAAGTATATTGCTTCTTTGTAGACTTTTGCAAAGCCTTTGACACTATTCCTAGGCATTTTCTCATTGATAGGCTTAGGGTTTTGGGTCTTCCAGAATTGGTGATATCACTTGTTATGATGCTCTACGAGTCCATTGATAGCAGAATGCACATGAGAGTTGGTGAAATAGATGGTGCGAATTGTCGTTAGGGTTAAGCAAGGATGTTCACTTTCTACACTTTGTTGTCTATATATAGCTGAGCTAGAGGAAATCATACCAAATTGCCTAAGCACAAATGATTCCTTGTTGTACGAAGTCTTTTTTTAATTCTTCTATTTGTAGACAATACCATTTTGATGCCCCACTTAGAAGAATGTCTCTAGAGACAACTACATATCTTAGCATCCTTTTTCATACACATGGGCTTCAAGAAAAGCTTGAGAAAACAAAGCCAGGGTTTTTAACACTTAAAAACATAATGCAAAATAAGTTATCCTTACAAATAAAGGTCAGAGGGTTGAGATGATCTCGTCGTATGTATATCTATGGGTTCCTTTTTATGGCCACACTTCAGTTTGGCACTAGCTTCTGAGTCTAGACTAAGAAAATGGCATGCTCTCCTCACCACTCTTGAGAAACAATGTCTCCAGCTTCAATTTTAGGATATCTAGACAAATCTTCGTCTCTGTCACTTACTCGTTACCACTCTTCTATGCGGGGTTGAAACTTGGGGGCCTTATCTAAGGAAAGATGATCAAAAGTGAATTGAAATAATGCCTATCTCCATGTCATTCAAACATCTCCATGCTAAAAGATCAATTCCTAAAGACATCATTCTTGCCAAATTTGGTACTGCCCCTCTTATTACTGTTGCAATATTTCAAGTGGTGACTATGATACACAGGCTTAGATGGATGGCTAACTCTTTGGTTGATTTCTTTAGATACCCATATCAAGCATTTGAATCATCTATGCAACTGGCACAACATGGGATCTACTTTCACTGGTATGCCAAGGCTTCTACTTTATTAGACCTTATAGACATTGATATGAGCAAACTTCCCCAGATAATTTTTCAATTGATGCATAAAATTTATTTGGAAGGGCGATAAATAGGGGTATCAGAGATGAGATCGATAGAGCCTACCTACAGTCCTTCCTCAAAGCTTCAATGCTACTACAGTTCATATCTACACTTTGAGGATTGGCTTATCCAAACTGTGTTACACTAGGATTCAATAACCTTGCAGTTTGAGAGTTACATTGACACAATTTAGGGTTTGTTTGCACCACCTACACATAGAGATAGATCACCATATTCTTATATGCATAATATCTGTCAATTTTGTTCCATGGGGCTTGAAACCGAAGATCATTTTGTATTTACATGCTCTCCTTACTATAAGATCAGGGATGGTTCTTTTGCCTCTACAGAGAATCATATAACTCTCTCTAGACCGTCATGGCTTACGAGGGAAATAGGTGGTTGGCTTTTGTTTCGAGAGATGTTTGATCTTTGTCAATGCCTTGCTATAGACTTTGCTTCCACAATCCTCTGCACCTAGAGGATCGCTTCTTTCATTCACCTTGTTTCTTCTTCAAGATGGACTAGGAACTTAGGAAGTGACCTCGTGAGAAGCTGAAATATCCCCTGTTGGGATCTTACAAAAAATTGACAAAATACAGAAATTTGCAGCAAATACTAAATCTGATTTCTTTTCTGATTTTTGCAGAAATTAGGGCATACGAACAATAAAAATATGATATCTTGAAAAATACTTGCCCAAAACACTTCAAATTTCACAGAAAGCTGGCAAAAATAATAACTAACAATAATAAACTGTTTCGTTATTTTTTTATAACATAGGAAACTGCCAGGAATTTTTTTATAAGCTTTGAAAATGATAGAATTCCAGAAAATTCATATCTTTTCGAATACCAAACATAAAAAAGCTGAAATTCTGAAAATAACTTATGAAAAATATGAGAAAAACATGTCAACCTTCAGATCTGGAAAATTCCACCCGAAACCCTAAATTTTAGGGCCTACAATTCTCCAAACAGGTCGTTTTTGCTTAGGAATGGCTAAAACCCTCAACAAACCCGTGTCGTTTCGTCAAAGAACCTCTCCTTAGCTGCCACAACGAATTTCGCTTCAAACGGAGAAAAACCCAGAAAGTTATCGTGATTTTCCCGAAACTGCCCTTGGAAAACCCTGCCTGAAGATGACTACAAATCAGATCTGAAAGGGTGCAAGAGCCTAGCAAACTAGGGTGGATCTTTCACCATTGAAGAGTGCCCTTCTAGCTAGGAGTGGATCTCTCACCACCGAAGCTAGGGATCTTGTGGGATTCACTCCATAAGAGGAACAAGCAAACAACAGTTGCTCACTATCAAGTAATCACCAAAGAAAATATGTATGCAAGAATGAATTTCCTTTCACCCCTCTTCTCCTTTTATAACTTTTCCCACGCCAAGGAAACCCTAAAACCCCCAAGTCGCATTTTCCCCTAGGGAAGACCAAAATAATAAAGTAACTTAAAGTTACTTTTCCCCCTTCAAGTCGCCATGGCCCAAAAAAGGTGACCCCAACGCAAAATTAGAACATTAGGAGTTAAGTGGTCCCTTCCAACGTTAAAACATGACATCTAGTCCCTTCGAAAGCACTTTATAACCCTGTCAATGGAAAATTATAACAACTGGACTAGATATTCACACCCAATAGCTCATGGCATCCGTAACCCCTTGGGCATGACTAGGGTTAGGACCCGTACTGGCCCTCAGGCCTGTGGCGAGGGAAAGGGGACATTACAGTCCTCCCTTCCCAAAATTTGCTTGTCCCCAAGCAAATGCAAACTAGGATGCTGTAGAATCTGCTATCCTTCCCAAGTAGCATCCTCAAGAGGCAAACCCTTCCATCGTACCAAGTATTCTGTAATATCTCTGCTCCTGAGCTTCCTCTGTTTGACCTCAATAATAGAGTCTGGTTCTAAAACTAGCTTCCCCTCCTCGTCCAATGGTGGCAACTCTGTATGGAAGGTACAATGTGCTGTCCTAGTGCCTTCTTCAAGGCATGACACATGGAAGACATTATGTATCTGACTGTGCTCTGGAAGATCCAACTCATATGCAATTGCACCCACTCACCGGACTACCTTGTATGGACCATAAAACCGTGGTTTCAGCTTTTCCGCCCCCTTCTGTTTGAGTGACGACTGCCTGTATGGCTGCAGACGTAGGAACACCAAGTCTCCTACCTCGAAGGACCTCTTTATCCTGTGTCGATCCGCATAAACCTTCTGCTGATTCTGCGACTTTTGGAGGTTCTCCTTAAGAGCTCGCAGGATATCCTGGTTCTCCTATAACCAATCCCGAGCTTTGGGAGCCCGACTATCTGGTAATACCAAATCAGCAAATGACATGGCATCGTACCCATACAAAGCTCTGAAAGGAGTCATGCCAATGCTCATCTGATATGTGGTATTGTGGCAATACTCACCCATATGTAACCATCTGATCCATGTCTGCTGATGTCCGGTCATATAACTCTGCAAATAGCACTCTATCCATTTGTTAACAATCTCCGTTTGCCCGTCAGTCTGAGGGTGGTAGCTCGTGCTGGGAGTCAACTCAGTACCAGCAAGTCTAAATATCTCCTGCTAAAAGGTGCTCATGAAGATCTTATCCCTGTCACTGATAATATTTTTAGACAACCCATGAAGCCTAACAATCCTTGTATAAAATACCTGAGCCACGTCAGCTGCCTCATGCTTCTTAGGTAGAGAAAAGAAATGTGCATACTTGGTCAATCGATCAACTACCACATAAATGCAATTGTGCCCATGCACCATAGGGAGTCCTGTGATGAAATCCATCGATATGCTCTCCCACTTTTGCTCAGGGATGGGAAGAGGCTGAAGTAACCCTGCAGGAAAAGAATGCTCCGATTTGGTTTGCTGGCAAACCATACACTCTCTGACGTGATTAAGGACATCGTCCTTCATCCCCTTCCAAGTGAATCTCTCCCTGATGTACCTGTATGTTTTGAAATATCTGAGGTGTCCAGCTAATGGCGTATCATGTACTACACGAAGGATCTTGTCCTTCATCTTAGACCGCGGTACAAGGAAAATCCGATCCTTGCAGAAAATGAGATTATCTACCACCCTGTATCGGTCATCCTTGATAATACCATCCATGATCTCGCATGCAAACCGATTATTGGAGTACTCAACAAGTATGTGAGCCTTCCAATCTGCTGAAATCTCAAACATAAAACTCAGCATAGTAGTAAGGTAAGGCCTCCTAGATAAAGCATCAGCAACAACATTATTCTTACCTCTTGTGTACTCTATGTCAAAGTCATACGTTTGTACCTTGTTCACCCATCTCTATTGGCGGTCGTTGAGATCCTTTTGCCCCAAAAAGAACCTCAAACTATTGTGATCTGTACGTACCACGAATCTGCTACCCACAAGGTACTATCTGAATTTGGCCAAGGCATGCATGATGGCCAACATCTCTTTGTTGTAAATCGAATACCCTCTCTCCACTAGGCTCAATTTCCGACTCTCATAAGCAATGGGATGCCTATCCTCCATAAGCACCGATCCAACCCCCTCACCTGATGCATCACACTCTAGAACAAATGGCCGAGAAAAATATGGTAATGTGAGGACGAGACATGAACTCATCACCTCCTTGAGATGATCAAAAACCTGCTGTGTTGCTTCTGACCAAGCGAAAGCTCCCTTCTTGGTCAAATTTGTCAATGGGGCAGTCAACCGTGAGAAGTTCTTCATGAACCTCCTGTAGTAGGTGCACAGTCCCAAGAATCCCCTCAGATGTGTCAATGTCTTGGGTGGCGGCCAATCCAAAATTGCCTGTATTTTCTCTCTGTACACCTTTACTCCCCCTCCACCAATCACATATCCCAAATATAGCAACTCTGTCATGCCAAACTCACATTTAGAAGCTTTTGCATATAGCAAATTAGCTTCTAATATCCCCAATATCTCATCAAGGTGCCGGATATGGCTCTCCCAAGTCCTATTGTAGACCAATATATCATCAAAGAAGACCAATACAAACTTCCGCAAATGGCGGTTGAACACGTGGTTCATGCAAGACTGGAATGTGGCTGGTGCATTGGATAGTCCGAATGGCATCACTAGAAACTCAAAGTGTCCATAATGGCATCTGAAAGCAGTCTTATGCACATCCTGCTCCCTAACCTTGATCTGGTGATATCCAGATCGCAAATCTATTTTAGAAAAATAGATTGCCCCCTGTAGCTCATATAACAGCTCATCAATATGTGGCACTGGATATTTGTTCTTGATTGTCTTCTTGTTCAATGCCCGGTAGTCGATGCACATCCGCATGGTCCCATCCTTCTTCTTCACCAACACCACCGAAGAAGCAAAAGGACTGGAACTCGGCCTAATATGTCCCATGTCAATAAGCTCATGGATAGTCCTCTCAATCTCATCCTTAAACCGTTTGGGGTGACGGTAAGGAGTAGTAACTACTAGTCTAGTGTCCTCAAGCTCAATCACGTGCTCAAATCCCCTATCTGGAGGTACACCAGGTGGTATGTCAATAAAAATTGCACTGTGCTTATCCAATAACCCCTGTATATCCACATGATACTCTGGCTGTCCCTCCTCTGATTTCTTGGTAGAAACCAAGCACTGTACTGCCCAATCAACCCCATTGTGCCTGTGAATCCTCTTGATTCTCTTTGCTGTGACAACCCTGGGTGCATCTGAAGATAAACCCCTCAAGGTTACATTCTTCCCCTCGGACTTGAACTTGAGTTCCATTGTCTGAAAGTTAGTCTGAAATTCTCCAAGAGAATGGAGCCACTGTAAACCGAGCACAAGGTTGGTCTCTCCAATACCAACCACATGGAAGTCGTCGGTCACCGTATGGTTACCCATGGTGATACTCAACTGCAGAACTCGCTGTCTGCATCTCATGGACTCGCCATTGGCTACCACTACATTGAAGCCCTCAAAGTCTTCCGCCTGTAATCCCCGCTTCTCTACCAAAGATGCATCAATGAAGTTGTGGGTTGCCCCACTATCAATGAGTACTACTACTCTCTGACCCTATAATACTCCTCTAACCCTGAATGCCTTGTACCTCGGGGTACTCGACAAAGTAGCAATAGTCTCATGGAGAAAAGTCTCCTCCTCCTGTTCGACCCCTGCACTATCCAATGTCTCTTCATCTTCATCCTCCAGCTCCTGAGCATCTCGCTTCTCCTCGCTCTCACTCTCCTCGAAGACCTCTATGAATTGGGCCTTCCCTTTTCCTCTACAATCATGTCCTAGAACCCATGGTGTGCGGCAATCAAAACATAGTTTCTTTCGCCTCAACTCCTCCTTGTCCTCTCTCGATACAAATGGTCTCCTCGTTGTATCCTGCCTAGGTGGGGGCCCCTTCGGCTGTGAACCATCAACTCTCAAAGGAAATACCTTAGGCTGAATTCGAGAGGGAAACCTCAACTTCGGAGTGGACAACTCCATATCGCGTGCTCTCCTAATAGCCTCATGTAAGGAGGAAGGCTCAAATTCCTTCACAAATCCTGCTAAAGTGTCAGTCAATCCTGCCATGAAGAGTGAAGTCAACCTCATCTTTGAAACATCAGATACCATCACTGATAACCTCTGAAAATCTGCAATGTACTGACCTAGAGAACCTGTCTGCCTCAAGTGAGTCAACTCTCTGAAGTGCCTATCTGGGTCCCTCCTGTCGAACCTGCTCATCAACCTCTGTGTAAAATCTGCATAAGTAGTGATATGCATGTGCCCCTTTGTGATCAATCCATGATGCCACCAATCATGAGCATTTCCCTCGAGGTGTAGGATAACAAACTTAATTGTATCATCTTCGCGCATGGGATTCAAGTCGAAGTAAGTCTTCAACTTTTGAATCCAAGATTGCGCGATACACTTCTTAGAGCCATTGAAGTGTGGTATCGAGATTTGTCCCAATCTCCTCTGAAACTCAGGTGCCTATGTCTGGTAATCTCTCTTGGGCCTGCTGCCAATCTTCATTTTACAATACTCCTGAAATGGCATGTTGTCCTGGAAACCCTCACTCAATGTCCAGTACTTCTCCCAACAAGATTCCTTATCCACAATGTCTGCGGGCTGTCGTGTCTGCGAAACTTCCTGATCCTTCAAGAAAGAAGGCTTGTGGAGTCCCAAGGGAGCATGAGGGGACCCTTGTCCCGAATGTCCACTCTCACCTCTATTACCATGCTGTCCCATATTGCTAGCTTCTCCTTTCTCCACATGAGCCTCAATCCTGCCCTGTGCTAACCTCTCAGTGAGCTGGCTCAAATAGAGGTTGGTAGTCTCTTGTTGCTTCACCATATTGGTGAACAACTATTTCATCAGATCTACTCCCATCTCTTCACTGTCTCTGTCTCTGTCTCCCATTTTTCAACCCCAACAGGCTGGAGAAACAACAGCTCTGATACCACTGAAATATCCTTTGTTGGGATCTTACAAAAAATTGACAAAATACAGAAATTTGCAGCAAATACTAAATCTGATTTTTTTTTCTGATTTTTGCAGAAATAGGGCAGCAAACAATAAAAATATGATATCTTGAAAAATACTTGCCCAAAACACTTCAAATTTCACAGGAAGTTGGCAAAAATAATAACTAACAATAATAAACTGTTTTTGTATTTTTTATAACATAGGAAACTGCCAGGAATTTTTTTATAAGCTCTGAAAATGATAGAATTCCGGAAAATTCATATCTTTTCGAATACCAAACATAAAAAGCTGAAATTCTGAAAATAACTTATGAAAAATATGAGAAAAACAGGCCAACCTTCAGATCTGGAAAATTCCACCCAAAACCCTAAATTTTAGGGCCTGCAATTCTCCAAACAGGTCGTTTTTGCTTAGGAAGGGCTGAAACTCTCAACAAACCCTGCCGTTTCGTCAAAGAACCTCTCCTTCGCTGCCACAACGAATTTCGCTTCAAACAGAGAAAAACCCAGAAAGTTATCATGATTTTCCCGAACTTGCCCTTGGAAAACCCTGCTTGAAGATGACTGCAAATCAAATCTGAAAAGGTGCAAGACCCTAACAAACTAGGGTGAATCTTTCACCATCGAAGAGTGCCCTTCTAGCTAGGAGTGGATCTCTCACCACCGAAGCTAGGGATCTTGTGGGATTCACTCCACAAGCGGAACAAGCAAACAACAGTTGCTCACTATCAAGTATCACCAAAGAAAATATGTATGCAAGAATGAATTTCCTTTCACCTCTCTTCTCCTTTTATAACGTTTCCCACGCCAAGGAAACCCTAAAACCCCCAAGTCGCATTTTCCCCTAGGGAAGAGCAAAATAATAAAGTAACTTAAAGTTACTTTTCCCCCTTAAAGTCGCCATGGCCCAAAAAGGTGACCCCGACGCGAAATTAGAACATTAGGAGTTAAGTGGTCCCTTCCAATGATAAAACATAACTTCTAGTCCCTTCGAAAGCACTTTATAACCCTGTCAATGGAAAATTATAACAACTGGACTAGATATTCACACCCAATAGCTCATGGCGTCCGTAACCCCTTGGGCATGACTAGGGTTAGGACCCGTATTGGCCCTCAGGCCTGTGGCGAGGGAAAGGGGACATTACAGAAGCTTATAGATATGAGGAGATTTGTGAAACATTGGATGATATGACCTATTTTCACATATTTCTTCTTGGGTGCACGTCCTTCTGTTTTTTGGTTCTCTTTTGGGTTTGCTAGAGTTTCTTTTGGACTCCCCATTCCTTTACATTATACTTTTCTAGTCCCATAGGCCAATTTTGGCCTTTTGTGGACATTGATATTATTATCTCAGCACGATTGCAAGTTGTAAGAAGTTTTGTTTATCTTAAAGGTTAGCAAATAAATAGGGAATACCTCTCTGCACCCTAGTTTGGACAAGAGGAGGTTATATCAGTAGCAACCTTGGATGATACGAATGAAACTATGGCTTCATTCTTCACAACAAAACAGCCCAGTGCACAGCTCACCAATTATAGCCCTTTTTACCATAACTGACACACAAACCTTTAATGAGCACAAATAAGGTTGCATATGTAGGAAGCAATGGATCATAATTAGCCATCGCTTCCACCTTGACTACTTCTAGGCATATCTAGAAGATAAATTATAGTCCTATTCGTTATGTGGTGGAGGATAACTCTTTTCCTTGGTTCGGTCTCTTATAAGCTTTAACCATTGCTTCGTAACTAGTAAGACTACGATAAGGTTCATCTATTTTACTTGAAAAGCTAGATCAGCTGTATGACTGGAAATTGATCCTATCACTCAACTAATAGAAGGAACCTACAAGCGAATCATCAAATTTATAGGCCAAGACTATTCCTTTGTCAAACACTTTAAAGTCTGTAATGGTTGTGGGAGGGAAGAAATTAAAATACAATGATACAATGAGAGTAAAACCAAGTAAATAAGAGCAGCTGTGCATGTGATAAAGGAAACAAGCCATAGACAAAAAACCCTAGACAACAAATCCTAATAATAAAATACAATATTGAAAGTAAAAAAAATGCAGAAGAGAATGGACTACGTAGCACATGGTATGGCTTCTTATGCCTTGAAGTTTGCAAACTTGGAGGTATCTTAGTCTCTTCTGTTGAACTTGAAGGTCTTGGTATGGCGCAAGACAAAGATCAAATTTACAAAAGACTCAACTTGAACTTGACCTTGACTTCCAGAACCCTTTCCAATTCGTCCCCAAAGAAAAGGGCAGTTATTTGGTGCACCAAGGGATAGCAAAGCAAAATTGAGATGATTGTGGATAAGGCAAACCACAACTCCATAACGTGAACTCTGCCATATTTTCCTTGTTTCTGTCATAAGGTGAAACCCAAGAATAGATTATGATGGGTGGCAAGTAGTGTTTTTGGCTCTCATGTGTCTCTGTAATGAATGACACAGTCCTTTATTTTATGATGGACTGTACCTTATGCAATCCAAATTAAATAATGACGTTTTTACCAGCTATAGATTTAGCTTTATGTAAATTTCATTTCGCTTTATGGTGCATTTCAAACCCTTCTGTCATGATTTGCATCTTTCTTTTCCAAAATATATGATTTTTTGGATATGGTCTTTTGCCTCCTTATCTGGATGAAAAGGATACTTTGATATAGAGTCTGTTCCATTTTTATGTCAAAAAATGGATTTAGTAGAATTCTGTATGGTTTATGCTATTCCTGTATTTAGTAGCTAGTGGTTGGCACTCTAAAGGAAGTCATTGGTCCTTAAATGCAGTGCAAGTTTTTTAATCTTCGGTAAATATATTTAATCTTTACAATTATTTTGATTTGAACTTCGGTCTGCCTTATTTTCCTTTATGTCCATTAATACAGATTCACGTGAAAAGGCTTTATTCATCCAATTATTCTTCAGATATTATATATTTATAATTCAGCGGTTAAAGAGTCACTCGTAACAGCAACTATTGGCTTATTTTCTGCAGCTTTCACCATATACCGAGACTAGGGAGATGATTGAGTTTGATGCTGATACAGTACAAGATATGGAGGAGGTGCTGTATGATTCTTTTGAGAATAGTGGAGCTGGCTTTGTTACTGCTAATAGAGGCTCAGTTTCACAGTCCCAGACACCTTCTTGGAGTGGTGGTTCAAATCTTGTAACTTCCCAAGAGCACAATTTATCTCAACAGATAAGGATCTCCCGAAAAATTGATGGGATTGAAGTGGTTGGTGCAAAACAAAAAACAGGAGGAACTTCTCTTGAAGAAAAACTGGTTGGCCTGAAGGAATACACGGTATACCAAATAAGAGTATGGAGTGGGAGACATCAGTGGGAGATTGAAAGAAGGTATCGTGATTTTATTCATTTTTATCATCAGCTAAAAGGGATGTTTGTTTCCCAAAATGACAAGCAACTTCCCTCCCCATGGGAAAATGTTGAAAGAGAGTCTCGTAAAATATTTGGAGTTGCTCCGAATCTGGTGGAAGAAAGAAGTTCACTTATTCAAGAATGCTTATGGTCTCTGATTAAAGAGGGATCTCCATTTGATACGGCAGTGCCTCTGTTTCGTTTTTTACTACCAGAAGGAGGTATCCATGATATGCTTTCGTCTTTGGAAGCTAAGGAATCTGTAAATATGCAAAATATTTCTGGGGATAAAGTATCTAATTTTCAGTCGCGAATATTGGACTTCTTATCACCGATGTCACATTCTGGAAAGATTGTTAGCGAAGACAAGCAGAGGGACACAGAACAAAACTTATCATTTGGAAAGACCATAAGGCTTAATGTACAAATTCATCCTTGCAAGCCATTGAAACAATTACTTGAAGTTCAACACTACTTATGTGCAGGTTGTTACAAGAACTTGGATTCAGCAAATGGCTTGATCCAAGGACTTGTGCAGAATTTTATCTCGGGGAAGCCTCAACTTTGTGAATACATGGGTCAATTATTTTGTGCTTCCTGCCATTCAAACGAAACTGCAGTGCTGCCAGCTCGAGTTCTGCAACTATGGGATTTTACTCCACGTCCTGTTTCTCAGTTAGCCAAAACATATCTCGACTCTATATATGATCAGGTAACTTAATTGTTAAAGCATTTGGATTTAATTGATGATAAAGAAATTTGAAATCTTGAACTTACGCTGAAAATATAGCATGAGAGGTACTGTTAATGTCGAAGTACAATTAGTTTTTAATTCTAGAGTGCTTTTAATTTGCTCCCCTTTCCTCTCACTTTGTCTCTATATATACCTGTGTATTTTTCATTTTTGTAGTTGTGTGAATACATATATACATATATGTATGCATGCATGTATTTTCGTCTTTGTGTGTTTTGAAGGGTAAATATATTTTACCTTCTAAGTGAAAGACAGCTGTTTCCTGGCTTGTCTAACATAACTTCCTATCAAAACCCTTCCCATTGCCATACATCTACTCGCCTTGTTCATATTTATTTATATGCTTGCTGGCCTATCTGTATAATTTCTTATGAAGCAAGTACGTCTGTATAATTTTTTGTAAAGCAAGTAATCTTTCTCACCAAGGGCATATGGCAACTTGTCTGACCATCTGTATTGGTTGTCACTGACATATCTACCTGGATCATTATTTATCAAAAAGTGCCCTTGCTCAAGTGCATACACTTGCTATACAGACCAAACGTTATTAGCATATAAATTAATAGCAGTTTCTGTCTGTGTGCAAACACATTATTATTCATAAGGCCACAAGGTAGCTCCATCTTGAAGTATTTAAGTTCACCTTATTTTTCAAAGTTCCTTATGGAGAAAACAAATAAATTACTCAAAATGGGCCTAGTTATCCTTGTATATAATATAAATTAATTGCTAATATTTTTCATTATTTGAAAATTCTGATTATTGTGGTTTTTCTATTCAATGTTGAGAAAACAAATAAATTACTCAAAATGGGCCTAGTTATCCTTGTATATAATATAAATTAATTGCTAATATTTTTCATTATTTGAAAATTCTGATTATTGTGGTTTTTCTATTCAATGTTGACGGCATAAAGTTTAGATTTGAAATTCATTTCGCATGAAGTCTGGTAAAGAGTTTTTGGCTATGATTAAATAAGTGTTTTTAGATATTTTTGGCCTAAACTTTGTTGCACATGAATGGTTATATGTGGATACTATGAGATAAAGTTGAGAGGACATGTGCCTAAATCCAAGACAATGGAGCCATGATGTGTCATGAATGGGAGGCTGAGAAATTATTTGTAGGGGATTCAAGCAGCTGATGCGGACCTATGTGATGATGTAATGGTGGCCTCTGTACTTGGTCCCAGTTTAGATTCTCAATTCTGAATCAAGCTTGTCAAGTTCAAAATATAAGAATAGAGCCACTATGTATCCCAAAAGGGGGCTGAGACACTATTAATGGGGGCTTTAACCTAATAAGGACCTTTGTGATGACTTAATTGTGGCTTCTGTACCTGGTTATAGTCACACTTAACAGAGTTTATTCACAGTTGCAAGGATTAATCTTGTTCTATTTCACACTGTTTATCCAAAAATAAATTCTGTTTCATGGACTGCAAAAACGTAAAATCTATGATTAATCTTGTTTATTGAGTCTAAAAGTTAACGATAGATTTAATTTTTTTTGCGGACTTGGCTTAGTCTGTGAAATCCTCCATTATTCAACACCTGACTTGCTGTGGGTGTGCAATGTGTTATCTGGCATACATAATGCTGGAAAGGGAAATAAAGGTATCTTTTTTAATTTCTAATTTTCCATTAGTACAGTGTGTGTTTATACTTTATTTCCTGTAGCGGTCATATTTGCTGAAAAGGGAAATTGCCATCCTCCCAACCTTCGATGTTTTCATGAAACTGTCAGATTTCTGGCGATGGAGAATGCTGTTGCTGCAGCAATAGTTAATGAATTCTTTATTTTCCAAGTCTTCTGCTTGTGAGCCCAAGTCAAGCTCGAGTCTCATACCATTTTCTTAATCCTGAGAAGAGAGAAGCTATTATTATTCCTAATAATTCATTTTATTTTTTATCATCAAAAGTTACATGTGTGCGCAAAGGAGTGCATAGAAGTGAAGTATTAGGGCTGGAAGACAATTCTGACACAGTAAATGCTGTCAAAGAGGGAAATAAGGGAAATTCTGTCCTTATGAGTTCCGCTGGAGTGTAAGGGACAGTTGCTTAAAGAACTTTTTTTTGGGGGAGAGATGCATATTATTGCGTCAATAGACAACCTACAATGGCAGCTGGGGTGATGGTGGAGAGTAATAGTATGAGATGTTGATATAAATGTCTGACAATAACTTTGATGTCCGTTTGACTGTTATAGAGCCCTTTTTCTTCTTGCTTGAAGAAGATGGTCGAAAAATTGCAATATCTTGGGAATATGGTGGAGTTTGGACCCCTTTTTTCTTTCCCAATTTTTTTTTTCGAGTGCTATGCAGTGGTGCAGCTAGATAGAGGCCATCTATCGCCAGTCAGTGGGAAATTTGCGGAGAAGTGACGGAGTCATTAATCATTGTGGAACCCTTCAATGGGAAAACCTATGTGGTAATTCCGAGATACATCTCAGCATTTTCCAAATACATGTATTTAAGATATCTGTACTAGTATAATTCATAACAGATAATTACATAAATCAAAAAATTATTTTATCAGCATCATGGCAAACAATCTTCGATATATAGTCTACCCTTCTAGCGTCTCCTTGTAAGCAAGCTGAATTGCTGTTTTTTACCTGCTGTTACCATATTCCAGCTTCTGTTTTTGTTGTAGCTGGATGATTTCCATTATTCGTCTGTTTTAGTGTTTTTGGCCTTCCATAGGCATTAGAGATCATAAATTCCTTCCTTTGTATAAAGTTTGAGTTGATCATATAGGATGTCCTTAAGACATTTTTTGTTGTATGGTGACAGTCAAAAGAATTTTTGACACTTGTACAGCCCCACTTCTTGAAAATGCATGCATACATGCAAACCTTAGAACTATCATATTCAAGTGCTTTGTAAAACAAGCGACGGAGAACTGATCCTCTTTCTATTTCACTGAATGAGGTCAATCATGAAAGGACAATGAATTGTGGAAAATATCTGTGATCTACCTTTGTTCAAGGTTCCATTCTGATGTTTACTAAATACTTCATTTTTGTTGAATGAGTCCATGCTTATCTACACATTCAAACTTCTTAATTTTCTCAAATCAATTTAACTCTGACCATCTCCAATTCCCATGCAAGCTTGAGAACCAAACAAAAGCTTGGTGCTTTGGGGGTTCTTCAAGGATATGGTTGGATTTTTTGTGATTTTTTAGTAAAAATAGTAGGTGTTTATGTTTCAATTAGAAAAATCAAGGCATGCATGCTACATTTTCTAGAATAAACCTTATTTAGTAGAGGGATATCTATTGTCTATTCTCAAGGCAGTATTGATGAAATATTTTCCTTCTTGTATGGTAGCATATTAAGCATTGAATTGGCTACTTTATGGTGCTTCATATTGTATCTTAAGATTGATTTGTTGATTTCACTTTGCATAAGTTGCTTTGCTTTAGGATCCTCTTTGAACTAATAAATCTTATATCAGTCCTGATCATTAAATACCGTAGACGTCCCTCCCGGGAGGAAGAAAACAAGTGCAACTAATTATGTTCTTTAGTATATATTCAATTGTTGCAAAGGCAAATACTTTGCCATGATTTTTCACTAGGAACCTTTTATTTCCAATCGAGGTTTGGATTGGATTTATAGACAATAGTTGGATGCTTCTTGATTCACAAAAATATGAGTTGTGCATGGACCTTTGTTTTTCTTTTTGAATTTCACTGTTCATGTTTCTATAATTTCTGTGTTGGGTCCGTAATTAATTTTGTAGACATGTTTTCAAGACTTTAAAGTTATGGCCTTGGTCTTTTATATTGATATCAAAATCTTACATTTGCAGCCAATGCTCTGTGTTAGAGCTATTAATCCTTACATATTTTCAAAGGTGCCTGATTTAGTGCAAGCTCTGGAGATGCGTATGAAATTGAGCAAAATGTTTTCTTTTATATGTTTCCCTGCACGGGCCTCTATACAACAAAGTCTGGGATCACGCCGTTATCTTCTGGAGAGTAGTGACTTTTTCAGTCTGCGTGATCTTGTAGACCTTTCAAAAGGTCCATTTTCTGGTAAGTGACAACTTCAAAAAGTTTTGTTTTCCCATTTTATAAGATGAATATTTTAGTAAGCCGGAAATTATAGTCAATCTAACAATAAAATGGGTAAGCAAACATTGTTTTTCTTCGGTTTTAATTTTTGGAATGACAACCTTCTGTATTTCAATAAAAATTATTTCGACCATCTTCAGGATTTAAAACCGATCAATAGTCTGATTTGATGACATGATGGGGCTTTACCCCATTGTCTACAGGGGTTGGATATGCAGTTGAATTTGTAAAGGTTTTGGGGGAGAGTGTAAGAGCTTCCATTTACCCCACAGCATCAACTCCTCCCTGCAACTTGAAATTCAATAGCTTTGATGGAGGGAAAGGTTGTATGCCTCCCACTCATTACTTCCTTTTAATGAAGGCATAGAAACGTTATCTTATTCTACCCATTGTTATTCATTGTTTTGTATTAGTTTGTTATGGTCCATTAATATGCTTCTTTGAAGTATTTCTTCCACAAATTTGTGCACATTTGTAATGTTCCAGTTAAACTTTGGTTCCATTCCTTGCTGCATGCCAAAACACAAACTGTCCTTAAAATTATCCTGTACAAGGGTGTGATTCAAATCTTGAAAAATGGGTGAAGCAACATATGACCTAGAAAAAATAGACGGGAAGATTTGTAAATTGCCAAACAAGTCGACTGATTTCCAGTGCTTTGCACCTCATTACTTGACTTGGAACAAACACAAGAAACTTGGAACTTGACTAAGGAAAAAGGATATGGATACCATTGAAATCACCTAGGTAATAAAGAGTTTTATTGATGGTTAACTGCTTTAATCCTTTAGAATCCTATCTAACAATAACTTGAATGTAAAAAGTTGATAGAAAATGGCAAACCTTGTTTCCCTTTCTCACTATCATAGGGTGGAGAAGTAAAACAACATCATTGAATCATCCCGTGTTCCAAACATTGATTTGTCATCTTTTGTATATTATCACATGAAATGGACCTTAAAACTGGTTAGACAAAAAACACCTAAAAATGAAGGTTCCAAGGCAAGGGTTCAAAAGATATATCTTTCTTAGACTTTAACCATAGTTACA